>OY723401.1:49055324-49400324 GCA_963210345.1 Inga oerstediana
ATTACAATATATTCTTGGTGAATAAAATTTGAGGTGTTACAATGCCTATATCTAACTTGTAAAAATTTTTTAAATTCTTGGATTCTTTTAAATTCATTTATTTGACTTCCAAATGCAATTATTTTTCTTATAAATGTCGTTATTTATCATATAAATTCCCTTATTTCTCTTGTGAATAGCCAAAATATTCTTGTTTATTTGTCTTGTAAATGACTTTATTTGTCTTAAAAATGCCATTTGTCTTGTAAATTCTTTTTTGGAAAAAAAAGTAAGGGCGTTATTGTCTTTTCAATGAAAAAACTTAATTTCATTTTATAATTGTTTTCCAGAAATTTCATTTTATAATTTTTGTATACATTAATGATAATTGGGTAAAAGACCATGTTCTTTCAAGTAATAAAAAAACACCTTTATCCTATACAAAATGCAAACAAAAAATGGATTTTAAGAGATAATATTCTAGTACGCTCATCTATATTTTTTTAGAGTTCACTAATAACTTGAGAGAAGACTGTATAATTCAAAGGTATTCAAATTATAATTAATTATAATAATTGTTGAATGAATAATTTAAATTACATGCTACAATGACAGGCCTTCCTTTTATTTTGTAAATACATGAGATTATAAATCATTTTACATTAGATCACACCGTACTATTATACTCTATTAACATTCAAATTTTTGGATATACCAAAAGGTCTAACGCAATAATTTTATTAAATGTTTTTTCCGTCTTCCTTTACTCCTTTACAAAAACTTAGTAGTATTTGTCAACTATTTCAACTCTATATCAAATGGCTTTCTTTGAATGTGTATGATGTATCTCAAATAATTTTCTACTATTTTCTCTTTAATAGATGTCACTCAAACTCTTCCATATATATGCTCATTAGGAATCTTATTTTATCTTATATGGTATCCCTTTTACTTTATTAGGTATTTTCCAATTGCAAATAATTCTGTTATCTTTTCTCTAGTTAAACAACTTATCTTAAATTTTATAATTAATATCTCCACCAATTTTTCTATCTTTCCATAAGACTTATTATTAATATCTAAACTTTGACAATTATGGAGGGGAAAGAAAAAAGGAATAATAATTGATTGTAGCCTCGAAACGTATTCCGCCTCCTGTTATAATAATTTTCATGCCCAGCATTGCACATATGTGATGGAATAGACAAACTTAGACGAAAATTAGACTTGTGTTTCCAAAATAATTTATTAGAAACATATTAGCCAATGACCCTGAGCTCACACGGCACCCACTGGTCCCCTAGTTCATGCCTGTGTAGTGTGTGTGACTACTTTATAAATGATAATATATATGTGCGCTCTTCATTTGACCCCTATCCAATTGAAAAAACACATTACACTCACGGGGACCCGCAATCCCACATTTTTTCTTAGTTTAAAAAAATTGGTTAAGGGATAATTTTTCTCCAAAAGTGTCAAAAAAAGAGAGTAATTTTGCCCTAACCGTATCCAAATTAATTTTGACGGTTAGTTGAGCAAATTATATATTCTGAGTTAACAGTCCACATGTCATTCGCATGGACTTCTTAGTCAAATTTGCATATTAAAAAAAAATAATGTGGATGACATAAGGACTATCAGTTCAGCATATTTGGTCAATTAACCATCAAAATTAATTGGGATAAAAGCCAGGATTCCCCAGCTTTCCCCAGCACCAAAGAAAGTTATAACCCACCAAAGGTACTACTTGGTGACCCTTCTCCCACTCTAGAGGCTGGAGAACCTTACACTCTCTATTTGGATGTCTCACTACTGCATATTGTTGCTGATGCTCTAGTTCACACACAAGCTACCACCCACCATCATAAGCAAACTCCAGACGCTTCATGTAGGGTTACTGTGACACGTGTTCGAGAAGGGGAGGAAGTTGTATACATCCCTGTTCTTGATGAAAATGTTGTCATACTAGGTCAGGAAATAGGATCTTTCATCCTTTGGCCAAAAAATCTTATTAACACGGTGGCTACACCTACAATGGTGGAAATACTTTACTATTACTTGAGTTTTTTTGGCATCCTACTTATAATCTATATTTTATCCTTTAATAGAATCAACAATATGCAACAAAATTTTCCTTCTTGGCATGACTGCAACAGCTCCATAAAACATTGGCCAAATCAACTTACATATGCCTTATGGAATTGTGGGCAAAAGAGTGTCGAATCCCATTACACTTGACAGGAAAGATCTTAGAAAGTTCATAAAATTTGTAGGAGATAGATATAGGATGAGTTCACCTTGCAATAATGTAAGTTTTTTTTTCCTTCAATTAATGTAGTGGTTTTTGGGTTTTATATATTCATTAATTTATTTATCATTTTAATTCTATTATAGCTTCCTCAACAACATATGCATCGAAAGAGGAAGATATAGTTTATATAGATTTTCATGTCCTACAAATACGACAAAGAAGAATAATAAGTTGGAACTAAGGATGACCTATGTGGGCTACACAATGGGAGAGACTAAATTGCCTTGTTATCTAGCACCATTTCTTGAATGGTACGTATATTTTAGTTTTGTCTATTTAAGATATTTAAGAATAAATTGTCTTATTATCTAACTTCATTTTAATTTGTATATGTTGTTATAATTATCACTAGAGTCGGTGTGTTGTTTCTCCCATCATAAACACCCTTTATTGGTTTGATTCCTTGGGTCACAGGCCAAACGAAGAAATAAAATCCATCTTTAGCATGTAAGTTAATTTGTTTGTAAATCATCAATCGATTCTTGACTTAAATGAATTGTTTTAATGTCTATTGATTTTCAATTTGATGATAGTGCACTCAAGACATATAGACTACTGGACGAGAAACGAGAAGGTAAAAGTAGAGAGCTGAAGTGGTTTTATCTGAGAGTAAGTAATATGAATTCAAGTTCTTTCACTGACAATTTGTTTAGATATGCCTTTATTTATTTAACCACTTGCTTTTAATTTATAGTGCCATCGACAACCAAGGACAACTGAGTGCAGATACTATGTTATACTTTATATGTAAAATATCATTCAGAGTGGAGTTACTACAGATTTTGAACAGGTAATCACTTTTTCATTCTCAAATAATAATATTTTTTGTATTGTAATTGAATTGTTTATTAATTCATTCACTTGATTGCAAGGTTTTTGGAGCCGGACCGGACCGGACGGTTAGACCGGTCCGGCCGCCACCCGGAGAGTCAGACGGTTCGTTTTAATGCTTCAGCCCGTTTTATGAGTTAGCCCGGGACGAGCCGCCTCAAACCGCCTGTTGAGCCGGAAAACGGATTTGACCCGGGAACCGGAACGGATATTTAAAAACCGGACGAGTTGCTTAGCAGACGAGCTTTGAAGACAGAGGTGGAAGGAGAATGATGATTGAAGGAGAAATAGAAGATGGCAAACCTATCGCAAGAGTTGAAGTTTGACCAAACTTTTTTTGATATGAAAAGCTTCATGGGGAGCAAAAAATATTTAATAAACAGAGGAGAAAGGGTGATGCTCCAGGAGAGACGATGCGTCGAACCTTCATTTGAATAGAGTATGAGACTTCACCTTCCGACCTCCGGTGAAAGAGAAATAGATAATAATAAACCTTCAAAATCCTATCAAAATTCTGAGGAAAGTAGAAGAATGCCAGGCTTTGGGAAGGTAAAGAAACAGTTGGCATTTGTCCTGTCACTGTCATTGTCATTGGTATAATAGGAATAGCACGAATTTCTAACTAGTCTTTAAGAAATTCAAATTTGCATCGATATTAACAAATGACAATCAATATATATATATTTTTTATTTTATATATAACATAAAACATTAAAACGTACTGGACATGCTATTTATTATTTACATTTTTATTGTAAAAATTTAAATTAAGATATCAAATGGATTAGATCAAAAAGATAATGACATTTTTTGTCCAAATGCTTTTCAAGAAACTCATGTTTGGATCTATCAAGAGTCACCAAATATCAATGTTTAATAAGGCATGAAATCATTATTATTTGTGCTTTTTGTTAGGTTAATAGTTTATTTAAATGTTCTTCCTTAAATAATGTTTTGTGACTTTACTAACTTCATATGAAATTAGCTTAAAGACTAATTACTGTAATATATATATATATATATATAAAATATTTTTAAATTTAATTATTATGTCACCGGTCCGGCTCAACGGCTCAACCGTTCCAACTGGTTGAACCTTGACCCGCTGACCTTTCCGGCTCAACATCCAGTCCGGTTTTTAAAACATTACTTGATTGATTTATCTTAGCTTATTTTCCAATTTGTAGATTTTTGGTAATGACAACGCTTACATAGACGAAGACATTAATTTATTCTGAGACTTTATTGCTGGACATCTTCTTCAACACATAGATGAGTAAAGTTTACTTTGATATTAGATAGCAGTCGTATCGACAAGTTTTGGACACTTTATGGTGATTATTATACATAGTAGTAGCAATAGTTAACACTGATTAGCTAGATGTTTTTGTACTACTTGTAATGACATTTTGGTTTATAAAGAAGTGCTGGATGATGTTTTTGTACAGGGTTTAATTGTTGGGCAGTGAAAAATATAAAGTAATTTTTTTTAAAAAAAAAAGACCTTTTAGTGTCCGTTGTTCAAAAGCATATGCTGGAAGAGACTTACAAAGCCCTATTTTTCCAAAAGGACGCCATAAGTTGCTTACTTACAACATTTGTTTTGAAAAAAAGGCGTCGTAAGTGCCTTACAGTATCCCTTTTTTAATGTATGTTGTATCTAGATTTTACTATGTCGCTTATATAGGAGTCCCCCAAAAAGGGCCGTAGAAAGGTTCTAAAAACGAACATTAAAAGTGATTTCTGTAGTAGTGTCATGACCCTCCCACTAGCCATGCGACACTATCGGCCATGCCACACCACACCACTGCAGACTAGTTGTAACATGTCATTGTCAGTTGCCCGACCACCTTGTGGCGCCTCTAACTGTTGCCACCTTGCCTCTGCATAAGTGCCACATGTCAACATCACAAATTGGTGGATGCACTTTGTGGCCAAGGGAAGGCTCAAACACTTGACCTTGCGTGCAGAAACTAGCAATGAAAAAATTCTGTCTCTAAATTTTTAGCAAGATGATGAAATTCTATCAAAAAATCTGTCATTCAAAATTAGCAAAGGAACTTCCGATGGAAAAAATGTTCCACCAATAATTTAGCCGGTAATTAATCTTTTTATGTAGTGCATTTTTGGAACTTTCATAATAGCTTTGTGGGCCCCACCTTAAAAAATAATGGTTGTTACATTGTTTTAACAGTTGTCTTTTTTCTCTCATTTTAAATGTTCACAAGTGCACTTTTACTCATTCAAAAAATATATGATGTTTGACACATATTGGGTAACATTTTTTAGGTGATTTTGCAATGTTTACCTTTTACATTCGAAAAATATATGATGTTTGGCACACAATGGGTAAAATTTTTTAGGTGTTTTTGCACTGTTAACCTTTTTTAAGTTGAGGGTATTTTGGCACTTTTAGAACAATAACATGGGCCCACCACAAAAAATTAACTATGTTAAGTTATATTTAATGGTTGTGTCATTTTCGCTTTCTTGTGAATACTTTTATACCTTCAAAAGGCAAATGGTGTTTATGCACTTTAGATATATAAGTTTATGGATATTTTTGAACATTTATATTCTCTCTCAAACTTTATTTTTCATCTCGTGAAATTTGAATCAGTTGTGGATAATTAATTCTAGTGAAAAAACAAACTACTCGTACTTAATTATTACTTGTGAAACTACTTGTACAATTTTAAAGGTCTAGAATGATTCATTGCCTATGATTTAAATAATAAAAGATTATCATGGTCAATAAAAGAATAAAAGATTATCTCGATACAAATAACATACGCATTATTTGATTGTTTAAATTTAAAAAGATATTTTCCACATTCCGTTCCATGCATGCATGATGTTCTATATAAGTAACAATAAGAGCTTCATGGATCCACACCAAAACAAGAGATCAGGAGAGGGTGTTCAAAGAAATTATCAAGTGATACTGACAAAATGGCTTTCTTTCTTCTGCCGGCTTTGCCACTTTTGAAACAAGACTTGCTTGTAGCCCTTGGAAATGCCGCAGCGACAGCAGCCGTGGGAGAAGTGTTGCAACACAGACCGCAGTATGAAACACCCACATGGAGAGTAGCAAAATGGGAAGATCCACATGCAAGGGAGGAAGAGAGGAAAAGGAAGGAGGAGGAAAGGAAAAAGGAGGAAGAGAGGAAAAGGGAAGAAGAGAGGAAAAGGGAGGAGGAAAGGAAAAGATAAGAAGAGAGGGAAAGGAAAAGGGATCAGAGGAGGAAAGGAAAAAGGAGATAGAAGAGAGGGAAAACAAGGCAGAAAAGAAAAGGGAAACATAAACAAGAATTCGATACGCAGCAGTAGAAGGAGCTGCAGGAGCAGTAACGACAAAAATATTATCAAAATTGTTGAGCAGCAGCGGCAGCACTGACAGTGGCTAAAAGAAGAAGAAGAAGAATAAGAAGGAGGACGAGTCGAACTACAGTGGCACTGACAGTGACAAGATGAAGAAGACGAGGACGAAGGCAGAGGAGGAGAAAGCATACCACTGACAGTGACAAGGCAAGTCCATCAACATGAAAATTTGGATTTATCATATGCATATATGATTTGCTATATATTAGATTTTACAGTTTATATAGTGCACTGAGATGTTATTGTTTGTGTGTGTCCTTAACCTTGGTTTATTTGTATTCCTTGCTTTGGTTTCAGAAGAAGTAAAGAGAAGATTGGATTAAGAGGTGATAAATCATTGAACAAAAGGAGCTGATATATATATATATATATATATGCCTGGCTGGCTATAATATGGTCCAACTTAGTCATAAGAAGTTAAGAACTGTGTTAAGGAAAGTACGTGAATAAATGTACTGCCTAATTAGAAGCCAATATAGACACTTGGCTTGGCTTTACATATGTATGTGTGGGTCAGATAATGAATAAGACAGACTACAACAGACACAGATATGTGATCTGTGTATTACTGTATTTAGAAATAAAACTTGCTTCCGTTGATATTTCATCTTTCTTTTTCATTTTTCGTTATAAATTAAATAAACAATCGTGTACATGCATGCATCTGTCTGTCTCTCTCTTTCTAAGGGGGAAAAAAGTCATTTCAATTATTTATAACTTAGTGAATTTAATATACAATAATGAAATAGTTTAACAGATTGATTCATGTTCTCATTATCCATTTAGTATGGGATTAGATAAATAAATATTCAGTAACTTGTATATTAGATGATTAGTTAAGCGATAATATTTCATCGATCCTATACAAAACATAAACTAAAAATGGATTTTGAGTGATAATATTCTAGTATGCTAATTTATAGTTTTAAAGTTCATTAATAAATCGAGAATAGACGAGATAATTATTAAAATTGTTAAATGAACAATTGAAATTACATGCTAAAAGGAAGGCCTTCCTTTTAGTTCGCAAACACATGAGATTATAACGTATTTTATAATAAGGGAAAAAGGAAATCATTGAATGTGTATAGCCAAAAAATGTATTTTTCTTTCTATACAGAGTAATTCTTGTAGGAACATGATTTGTTAAGTCATTTGTTATTTCATTACTTGTAAAATATTAATTCAAGGATTCATTTTTTTCAAAAAAATAAAAATATGAAATATGTAAGCAGCCAACTAAAATTAATGTTAGCTGAGTTGTTGTATTTTAAATGGTCATGTTAGAAATTGGGCTTGGTTCACCCTTGGTGGATTAGGCCCAAAACCCAAACCCATTAAGCTTTAAGCTTTGGGGTAAAATAAAATACCCAGACAAATGTAGGGTATTTATTTATAATTTTCCCCAAGGGTTCAAAATTGAAACCTGAAGGAAGCAGTTCCCCGTATATTTTAGAGGGAACAGTTATTTGAGAAATAGACTTGTGTGTGTGCGCGTGAATAAGTACACAGAACACAGAACAGACAAAATACAGAGAGAAAAACATTCTTTGAGAACTCTCTTCTCCACTCTTCCCTTCTTGTGCATTTGCTGTGTGATATAGTCGAAATCCTGGTGATTCGACTCACATGGGTACCGGAAGCACTCAAAACGACACTTCAGGTACGCCCGAAAACCGACAGGTCAGACTATAAATAACATGACAAACAGGTTCACACAAGAATTTTGTAATTTTTCTTGCTATGCTTTGCACATGTTTGATGGAATGGACAAACTTTGACGTTTAAATACGACTAATTATTCCTTCGTGTTTCCAAATGAATTTATCAGAAACAACAAGCATAAGTAAGAACCAGGAATCCCAGCTCTTTTCTAAATTAAAAAAAAAAAAATCCAATAACTAAAACGGAACAGCATCAGCAAAAATATCTTCAATAGCATTTTTTTTTTCCAGTTATCTTCAATAGCATAATATCCTTCTGAACAATCTTTTGCATTTATCTCTTTGGTTTTTGGCTTGTACTAGGATTCCTACTCGGTTTTAAGTTTTCAAAGACCATACTCAATGCTTATTCTGTCACCCTTAGGTTGACAAAGTCCTGCTTCTCTAATCCATTTCAATGTAGTACTCCCATACTTAACGTGAGATCTATTTATTTAAATTGTAGAGATTGAATCAGCTAAACAAATTACTTAATTATATATCATAGGTGACATGATCTCTTTAAAAATACTTTTATGTAACATTAGATTATACAACATCCGGCCTTTAATATAAGACTCAATTAATTAATTTAGGAAGATTGAGAAAGTTAAATAAATTATTTTAAAGTATTTTTATTTATCGTTTTTCTCTAAACTAATTTTTCTGGCTTATAAACTAATATATAATCTAATAAAACATAAAAGTATTTTAGAGAGATCATGTAACATGCTATAATTAAATAATTTATTTAGCTTCCTTAATATTTCAAACTAATTAAATATAATTGGTCTTATGTTAATAATCGAAGGTGGTATATCAGTTTATAAGTTAGGCATATTAATTAGTTTGTAGAAAAAATGATACATAAAAGAGATAAAATAAAAAATGGTTTTACATTTGGTAGTAAATTTCACTCCTAAACTAGATCATGTATTTAGGTCAAGAGGAGTAATATCTAAAGTTGGAAAATATTAATTTAGTGATCATGTAAAGCACTCTCGAACTAATGTACTAATAGTCCTACCCGGATTGTTAACAGCGGGATCAATAGTCCTACCTAGAGTGGTGATAAGAGTGTGTTAACTAAACCTTCCTCTCTACTCAATGTCTTCATCATTAGATCAAAGTTTTAATGATTGATATTTATTTTGTAAGATTATTATTAATATAATATTAAATTTTAAATGAAAAAAATAGATAAATAAATTTATATTGTTAAAATTTGATGTGAATAGCTTACAATTGTAGATTTTTATTATACTCTTTCGGTTCTTAATATAAAATATATTTAAAGAGTTGACCTTGGTCCTAAATATAAGATATAGTTTTCATATTTGTCAATCTTTTCCTAATTTACCCTTATTAATGCTTCTTCAAGGAGAAGAGGGAAGAAGAAAATTAAAGAAAATAAATATGGTGTTTTAGAAAATAAATGTCATATTAATCAACTTAATTAACTTTCTTAATATAATTAATTTAGATAAATATGTATGAAATTAAGGACCGGAAAAGTATTTACTTTTGAAATAATATTTCTTAACCATTAGTAAACACATTAATTATCAGCATAATTCGATTCCCACTTTTTTCTGAATTAAAAAAAAGAATATCCAACTAAAGCGGCACAACAACAACAATATCTTCAAGGCATGGCAAAATATTTTGTTGGGTTTTTAACACAACGTTAACGTTTAAATAATTCATTAGGACACTTGAAATCGATATCTTTTCTTCAAAACATGCTGGGTGTGGATAAAATTAAAGCAACTTTGAAATGTGTGAGAATGAGTTAGAACTTGGAACAAGATTATATATTCCGAAACTCAAGAATTTGACTTTAAAAAAATTAAAATCAATTTTAATACTTTTTGAAAAGCTAGAAAAAACTTGCTAGCACTCATACCAGATTAAAACTTCTATTCTAAAACAATTTTTAAAAAATATTATTTTATTGATATTTTCCTGCAAACCTAACTTCCCTTGAGTTTTATATAAAATCATCAAAACAAGGGATCCAAACATTGTTAGAGAGTAGTTTTGATGAGAACAAACATGTACTTCCCATGCGTTGTATGTATGGAGAGATTATTGTCATGTTAGGTTTCCTTAAATACAGTAACAATAACCATTTGCATTTCCATTCTTTTCATATTAGTGCATTGTAGAACAATGAACAAAAGAACTTGTAACATGACATTTCAATGTTTGAAAAAGCACATTGTCAGTTGTTCATTTTCACACATCACAATTGCATACCTATGCATTTACGTTTCTAAATACTTCTTCGTATACTACATTATTTGTAGTGTTAGTTGACCCAGAATGGTCATCCCCTACAACAATCTTGAGCCCATCAATGCTTCTCACTCTAAACAGTGCACTATCCATGAGTGAAAACAGGTTTTGACAAATACAATCCAACATGACGCAATGATTGTCATTGACTTTTATTGATTATAATCGCAAATGAAAGTGTAATTGGGAACTATCTCTTTTGCATGCGAAATGACCATCTAAATTGAGAAGGATTCATATTCATTCTATGTATCAGAACCTTCTCATTTGGTTTAGAACCATTAAGAGTAACTACCTCAATGACCTTCTGGCCCAACATTGTAAGACGAAGACGTGTTCCATTGTACAAATCAGATACTTGGTCAATATTTCTCAACAGCATTATAGGTGCTCTAAACATTTTTAAGAGCCTCATATTATATTTCTTAAACTATGGAAGCAGGGGAGAGAAGTAAACATTAGCATCCGAATGAAGAAAATGAAAGTTGGTATGACCCTGTAAAGCAAACAAAAGATGTATAATGAGACACGTATAGCAATCAAGATAATTGTCATCAATACCACTATACATTGCTGATGCAAAAGGTCAAGCATTGCAACAAAACTAATCAGCCTGCCATGAATAAGGGGTCACTTTGTACTCAGTGGAAGGTCAAAGAACATGCTTTAGCTGTGACATCAAAGTACATATTTATAGATGTGTAGCTACAGCGTGTTTGGTAGTGGGTGGACAGGTGAAGTTAAAAAGGTTAACAACTGTACCTTTGCTAGTGAATTGAAAGAGCAGACTTAAGTTAAAATGAAAATGAAGAGCAACATATGGAAATGGTGCCCTGACATATATTGATGAAGAGCAATAGATGGAATGGTTCCTTGACATATAAAACTGAAGATCAAACTTGAGTAAAAAAGATTTTTTCATGATGAATACTTTAACATATATTTTTCAAAGTCACATCGTTTAACAAATTGACAATGTTCAACAAATGTTGACTTGCTTTCAATCTTATTTCTTCTAAGGAATATAGATTAAAAGTGACATTCATACAAAAATAAAAGGACCTGGATGATTAGTGACAAATCTATTTCTGCTCACCATCTAACATATGTCACCAGTGCTGACATTATTATATTTGCATCAGTCACTACTACAAAAAACGCTTTTAACGTCCCTTTTTAGACCTTTTAAAGTCTGAAAACAGAGGGACGTTTATCTGAGTGTCGTAGAAAAAACTGTCAATAACGTCCCTAAAATAGGGGACGTCTTTTGATCAGACTTTAGACGTCCCCAGTCGTTACCGGGAACGTCTAAAGTGGTTCAGAAACACTTTAGACGTCCCCAGTTTAAAATGGGGACATCTAAAGCCTGAATTTAGACGTCCCCAGAGCAAACTGGGGACGTCTAAAGTGTTTCTGAACCACTTTAGACGTCCTCAGTTTGCACTGGGGACTTCTAAAGTTTTTTTTATGGCCTTTTATATATATATCACTGTCCGGCAAATTTAAACTGCAGAAATTGGATAGAAGAAATATTGCATAAACCAGAATGGAAATAACAGCAGTTCAGCACTATCTAATAAACATGTTATCCAACAATCTAATAGTATGTACAACAACACAACTCTAATTCGCACCTTGGAAATTCATCCCAAAATTCCCCTTAAAAGTGAGACATCCTAAAATCAAAATAACAAACCATCTCAACTTAATTTAAACTAAACTAATTAAGGCAATTCATATTCAAGACAATGTATCATTGAGATTTTTTTTACCAAGCAACCCATGCCAAGTTCAAAGCTTCCAACTAAACAATTTTCAAGCCTCCACAATTTTTAGATAAGTATTATTCATCCCATCACAAGAAATGAGCTCTCTTAGAAATGCTCTCCTAGAAAAAAAGTGTCATACCTATTTTATGGCATAATTGATGTTGTATTATATTGTGCCTCATCAATATTCCAGAACCATACACACATTTGAGGCAAAACTCTGACATATTTTTGTAATTTAAACTAGACTAACCTAAGCCTAAGCCAAACCAAATTAAACTAGACTTTTGAATAATATTAAACTAGACTAACCTAAGCCAAACCAAATTCATTCCTAAGTATCATTGTCATTTTTTTAACTCATGTCTATATATATACATCACCGTGTTGAAGTCTGCTGACGAAAAAAACAAGTATACAATAATGACAGTCCATTTCCATGTCAAGCAACTTAGAAGCAGATTAAAAGTATGCATATACAAGTTACTCTATTTTTCCAGTTTCATAATCTGATTTAAATTAACAGTTACAAGCATTTGTTCAATCATTTGTATCCAAAGTTGTGGGAGTGAGAGACAAACCTATGGACGACAAAAATGGAGATGACTCACGATGCCACCAGCTAGGAAGACGATAGTTGTGAAACGGAGACACAAACAATGGTGCTCTAGTCAAAGAAGAGAGAGGGAACAATAGAAATATGATTATGAGAAAGAGGAAGGCAGATAGGAAAGGAAGCACGGGAAAGGGAGTTGCAACAACGAACTGAGAAAGAGGAAGGAAGATGGGAAAGGAAGCAAGCGAAAGGGGAAAGAGGAAGACAGCTTGGAACGAAGCTCACGAGGGAAGACGGAATGAAGCTTGTGGAAGGAAAATAAAGCTGCTGGCCTGCTGCTGATGGGATGGGTGTCTGACAGGCTTTTCCGCGTCCCCAGTCAAAATGGAGACGTCTAAAGCTCACTTTAGACGTCCTCAGTCAAACTGGGGACGTCTAAAGTGAGGTTTAGACGTCCCCAGTTTGACTGGGGATGTCTAAAGTGGTTGAATTTTTTTTTCAAAAAAATTCAACCAGCGCCAATATTTCCCGCTAAATATTGAACTTTGGGCATCCCTAATTTAAAAAAGGACGTCTTTTAGGGTCGTTAAATGTCTAGTTTGTAATAGTGAGTTCCCTTCTTCTTATGATTGAAAGCATATCTCCAGAAACATTAGTCCTAGAAATGAAAGAAAGGCCTTGTAATATTTACAATACTTGTAAATGTTAATTAGGAGCACAAGAATAGATGGAAAAGCAACATAAAAATTCAAAAATCTATAAAAATTTTCTTTTGTCATCTAATTAGAGGTGTCTGAAATGGTCAGGCAATATTGAACACATGAGCACAACAAAGTAAAAGAAGGAGGATTCCAAACACCAGAGGCATAAGAGTACAACTTGCTTTTGTTGATGTAGTAGTTAAGATGTGAGTAGTGGCAAAGAAGTGGCCTCTGAGTCAAAGATGACATTTAGGGATGTGCCCAACTTTTGTAGTTATATTCAGGAAGTGAGGTTCTAAGAACCTTTGCATCTTGATGTGCACAACCTATGCATCTGCTGAGAATCAATGCAAGGTCACTATATATGATTATAAATTTGCAATCCTATGGATAAGGAGTAAAATTGAAATGACATACTGCAATTAAAACAATGATGTGGATTGTTGGACTGGTGAAGTTGTGGTTCAATTCAGAAATTTGGTTGCACCTATTGCGGTTCTTCTATATGTTATTTTATGCACCTAATGTTGACAAATGTCCATATGTTTTTTGCATTGATGGTGATCTTTTATTCTTCATTTTACCTCCTACATGTTGTTTTCAACATATTGAATGATTAGTGGAGGAAGTAAATAAAATGCAGGAATTATAACTTAAGGGTACGTGGATTTCAGGAGGTTTCCTCTCAATAATACTACTATCTGACAACCCATGGAGTGGACAGTTATATTTCTTTATTGGTTGATAACATATAGAAGAAGAATGGGTTTCATGTGTTTGTACATGTATACATCTTTGTATAACATAAAGCGTGCTGGTAACCACTCAACAGCAGTGATGACCTGTGTTTGAGAAAAGATGTACCTCTAATATGTGCAGTGCCTTATTAGAAAATTGAAGTTTCATTTCAATGATATTTTCACAAAGGTAACATAACTAATGCATGTAATAATGAAACATAATAGTCCCAGGAGTACGTAAAGGGAAAGGGTTTTTAATTAATGCATGTAGATGAATCTTACTTCCTTCTCCCTTAAATTCTCGGTCCTTTTCTTCATATTGCTCCTGAAATGTACTTTCTCCCAAATTGTCACTTTGGCTACCTCTAAATAAAAGATCATCTGATGTTGTCCACCTACTCTCCCTCAAGATTGTGAAGTCCATTTTTTTAAATTCTTTTTTCCACTAATAAATATAGAGAAAAGCATATAAAATAAAATAAATATTAATAAAATTATATTTTTTAATTATATGTATTATTTAAATGTCAAAATTATATCGATTGATCATCAATTACATATTATACTAATCATTGATCCTCATAGGGGCTTTCCTTGAAATTTCGATGGTATTGACATAGAATTTTCCAAGTCAAAAAGGGCATGAACAGGAGATTAGATATTTGTCTTCACTTTCCTCGGTGTTTAGTGAGACTTTGAGAGGGTGAGTGGAGAACATGAAAGACAGATGCTAACAAATTGAAATGTTCTTTATAGATTTGTGCAATTATAACACATAAAGAAACCGAGTTTGGCACTAAGTATTTACAATCTGCTCCTTCATCAACAACACTTGACCAATTTAAATATAAATGACAAACAAAATAAATTCAGAAGCAGGACGTTTTAGAAACAGACATGTTTATGTATGGCAATAGTAGAAATAAGATAGCCAATAAGAATGCATACCGATTTATTTCTTTTCCTTTTACAGTTTCCTTCCATTCTCTTCCAGGCAAGAACTCTGAAGATAGCAAATGACACATGGTCGTGAGGCCTTCAAAGTCAAATATTAATATAAGCTTATTTGTAATTGTCACCTCCTTATCTTATTTTAACTTGCAGCGGAATATTACTGCGCGGTTCAATGAGTAACACATGAATAGCATAAATATATTGATAATATGTACATAATTACATAATTTCCCCCTAGGGATTCGTACCTGATAATTTCAAATAATGTAATCGCACAGGGCTACTAGGGTATCTAAACTCATTTTAGTGAAATGGAGACATCTTTCTGTCTTTGTTCTACCACTGCAATGCCCTCGTACGATTCTCTTCTTTGTTCTTATCATATCTTTTGTCTTCTCCTGTCTAAATTGTTGGTAGGGAAGGGTGAGATTCGAGAGAATCTCAGTACAAAACAAATACCATAATGCATGCACGATAGATGCTATGTGTATGACATGTTAGCTTTATCTAGATGCATGCCCTATAATGACATTTATGCATGCTCAATGTTTCATGTAACAAAACTATGGCCACAACAAAACAGAAACAGAGCTTCATTTGTTCAAATATGCTCTACACAATCAAGTAAAACAATCATATACTTCACTACACAAGCAAAGATATCATTGACATGCAATTAAGGTAAGTCCCCTACCTTATGTCCTTTTTGCTGAACAGAAATAGTTCCTCGATCTATGTGCAAACAACTCGGGCTCCATATTCGATTATATAATGCCAAATATACTGTTTAGACACTTCCATAGTATTTCTGAGGGTTTTGTAAGTCTATATTGAAAAATCACTAAAATACTATTGGGGACTGGCCTGGCCTCGCCGTACCTAGTTTGACTGTACTTTTTCCAAAATTTTGACATAGGCTATTCTGACATATTTTTGCTCAAGGAATCCATTTTCAAACTCAGAATTATCAAATTCACTGCCAAAAGACAAAATTGCCCTGGGCAGCCCCACTTTAATTTTCTTTAATTTGCCCACAGTAGTCAGAATAGTTAATATACGAAGGTTTGGAAATTACCTCAAACTCCCACTAACTTTTCTCGACTTGGCTAAAAACCCTAAGCTCCCAAGACTGAAATTTGAGCTTCAAAATCTTAATCCACATAGAAGAATAGCTTAGGAGTAGAGTTATACACGTTAGATAGAAATTTACTAAAGAAATCAACCTACCGTACAAATTTCTCTTCCCTTTCTCTCTCTAAAAAATTGTTGTATTTCCTCTCTCATCCAGCTGAACTTCATGTCAGTTTATGAGAGCAAAAGGTAGGAGATGAAGTTTTATTTCATTAGCTTATGTCATATTTCATTTATTTACTAATATCCAAAAATTACCAAAAACCAATTTTGTGTGCCTAAACCTATGTACATGTAACTTTGCTCATTAAGCTAAACCAATATTTCCTTCTTCATGTCACATGTAAGAGACACCTAGGGGTCCTACCCTTTGGTCTTAATTGGCTTCACAACTTGTTCCAGTTACATATATACGCAAAGTCTCAATTTTGGTCAAAATTGCACTCTTTGCTTAAATTTTTCATAAATTCATATTAAATTGATAAAAATATTCTAAATATATTTTTCCCTTTTATTTTCCTTAATTAATTGAAATTAACTTCAATTAATCGGAAAATAATTAATTTTGTGATAATTTAAAAAAATTACGATTTTGCCATTACCTTTTCTTTTCATTTTCGGATTTAATGACAAATTGTATGTCCAATCTTGAAAAAGCATAACTAATTTTGTAGACATCGTTTCATAGCGATTCCAAAGGCTATATAACCTTTATTGAGTCTAATTTCAAGAAAAAATATATCCTTTTGCTAGATGGAAGTATATCATTCCTAGATTTTAAATTTTTGGAAGCTATTTCTTAAACTTTCCAGTTTTTCTGGGCTAATTTCAAAAATTCATAACTTTTTGTATATGGCTCTAATTGAGTCATATAACCTATAAAATAAATTAAAGCTTAGGATGTTTACTTTCACCTTGTAAAATCTCATAATTTTTTCTCATCATTTGATTATACAAAATCACATGACAAACTCACTGCCTCATAGGAAATTTCACTGGAAGCATAATCACATTCTCCAAAATTCATCATTTTACTTTCTTTAATACCCCAAAGATATAAGAAACATTAGGGAATAAATTTAGGGCTCCTAATAAAATAGGGTTTAGCAGTCCACTTAATTCAGGCTTATTTCCAAACCTCCAATCCTAAAATTCAGGATATTATAATAATAATAGAGAAGTTGGTTGAGCTAATGTTACCCACCTTTTCAGCATCCTTCTTCTAACTCTTACGCATTGAACTGAAGTCTTTCTCACAATAACCCACGTACCTTTGCATGACCACCGATGATAACTAACGGCCAAACTCGTGGCTATCGGTACGGATGAAATAAGAAATACAACAACATTGTATACTGTAGTAAGCATAGGAGTGCCCAGTAAGTTGGAACTATAGGTCTACATAAAAAAAAAAAAGATTAACGGTGTACATTGGCAGCAACGCAACAAGCTTACCATCTCATCGTATACATAAAAAAGATCAAATAACTACTTCCTTCATGGCCCGCACTCCTATCTTCAAGGTCAAGCTTATCCCTGGTGAAGAAGCTCAAACCACAAACTACAATGTTTTTTAAGCAATTGAGGAAGGTCCAAAATCCGCACTCCTATTCTCGATGGTGTAGACATTTTTTTGAAGGAACAAAATGGTGTGGGACACACATTATATAGAAGGAACAACATCATGGTCATATGTATTCAAATTTCAACCAAACCTTGGCGCCAACGATTTGCCTAGTATTTCTCGTTCTCCAGCACTGGGTAGGAGTTTTTTACAAACAGTTATATCACTTTCAGCTACCACGGAGTCCGAGGGTGTCGGCTAAGGCTTAGTAACAGTGGCAACAGTGGCTTATGAATAGTTACTTTGCCTCTCATTGTAAGAGAATAGAATTTGATTATATATTGATGAAGTGAGGGTTCTTTAACATTATTTTAAAATATAGAAACAAATTAAAATAAATAGAATGATTTGTATATAAAATATTAAATAAAATAAGAGAAAAATAATTGATTGTTTAGAAAGAAAAAAAATATTTGTATAATGGTAATGTGAAAGGAATCCAACACCTAGGACTAATGTGAAGAATAAACGCTATCAAAGTATATCGAATAAAAAGTACGACATAAAGAATCGAATAAAAATAAATGGCAATCTAAACGGAACCAATGGCTATTATATTAGAAAAGTTGTATGAAAAGTTAAAGGCACATTCTCATTATCCCTTGATGTATTTTAAAATTGTCTTAATATATCTATATCTATATTTCATCTTAGTAAACAAGAAAGGCTACTACAGATATTTCATCAGTGAATTTACCTATAAAACTTGCTTTTTGTTGATATTTCATCTTTCTTCCTTAACAATCAACAGGCTTCTCTCTCTTTTTCTAAAAACAAAAATCATTTCGATTTAAAAATTAGTAATTTTTTGTCCCAATTAAAATAACCTAGTGAATTGATGAATATACAATAATGGAAGAGATTGACAGATGGATTGATAATGTTCTCATTATCCATTGGTATATAAGGGAAAAAGAAATCATTGAATGTATAGCCAAGAAACGTATTTTACTTCCTATATAGAAATTCTTGTATGAATATTATTTATCACGTCATTTGTAGTCTAACAACTTAAATACAATAGCTTATAAACTAATTTGACACCTCCTAAATAATAGCTGACATATTAATAAAATTAAAAGATTACACAAGATTCCTTTTTTCATTACTACTTGTGAATCTTAATTAAGGGATTCATTTTTTAAAAAAAATAAAAATATGAAATATATGAGCAGCCAACTAAGACTAATATATTAGCTAAGTTGTTATATTTTAAATAATCTGACCACAAATAACATGACAAATTAACCAAATTCACTTTGTAATTATTCTTGCTATGCTTTGCACATATTTGAAGGAATGGACAAACTTTGACGTTTAAATATGACTTACTATTCCTTCGTGTTTCCAAATGAATTTATCAGAAACAACAAGCATAAGTACGAACCAGGAATCCCAGCTCTTTTCTGAATTTTTTTAAAAAAAAAAATCCAATAACTAAAACGGAATAGCATCAGCAAAAATATCTTCAATAGCTTTTTTTTTTTTTTTTTTTGCCAGTTATCTTCAATAGCATAATATCCTTCTGAACAATCATTTGCATTTATCTCTTCGGTTCTTGGCCTGTACTAGGATTCCTACTCGGTTTTAAGTTTTCAAAGACCATACTCAATGCTTATTCTGTCACCCTTAGGTTGACGAAATCCTGCTTCTCTAATCCATTTCAATGCTTCTCTAATCCATTTCAATGTAGTACTCCCATAATTAACATGAGATCTATTTATTTAAATTGTAGAGATTGAATAAGCTAAACAAATTACTTAATTATATACCATAGGTGACGTGATCTCTTTAAAATACTTCTATGTAACTTTAGATTATACAACATCGAGTCCTTAATATAAGAATTAATTAATTAATTTGAGAAGATTAAGAAAGTTAAATAAATTACTTTAAAGCATTTTTATTTATTGTTTTTCTCTTAACTAATTTTTCTAGCTTATAAACTTATATATAATCTAATGAACACATAAGTATTTCAAAGATATCATATAATATATATCATAATTAAATAATTTATTTAATTTCCTTAATCTTTCAAACTAATCAAATATAATAGGTTTTATATTAAGAATCGGAGGTGGTATATCAATTTACAAGTTTGACAGATTAATTAGTTTGTAGAAAAAGGATGCATAAAAGAGACAAAATAAAAAAGTTCTTATATTTAGGATAAATTTCACTCCTAAACTGGATCAAGAGGAGTAATATCTTTTTTTTTTTTCACGAACAGTTGGAAAATAATAATTTAGTGATTATGTAAAGCACTACTCTTGAATTAATGTACTAATAATCCAACCCAGATTGTTAACAGCGGGATCAGTAGTCCTACCTGGAGCGGGGATAAGAGCGTCTTCACTAACCCTTCCTCTCTACTTAATGTCTTCATCATTATATCAAATTTCAATTATTGATATATATTTTGTAAGATTATTATTAAAATAATAATAATAATAATAATAATAATAATAATAATCATCATCATCATCATCATCTTACAATTTGATAAATAGATTTATATTGTTAAAATTCGATGTGAATATTTTACAATTGTAGATTTTTATTATACTCCTTTGATATTTAATATAAGATATATTTAAGAAGTTGATCTTGATCCTAAATATAAGACATAATTTTCATATTTAGCAATTTTTCCTAATTTACCCATATTGATGCTTCTTCAAGAAAGAGGGGGGAGGGAGAAAATTAAAGAAAATAACTAGGGTGTTTTAGAAAATAAGTGTCATATTAACCAAATTAACTAACTTCCTTAATTTAATCAAATTAGATAAATATGTCTTATATTAAGGACTGAAAAAGTATTTACCTTTAAAATAATATTTTTTAACCATTAAAATAATTGATTGAGGAAGCACATTAATTATCAGCATAATTACGAATCTCACTTTTTTGTCAAAAAAATCCCACGTTTTTCTTGATTAAAAAAAAAAAAAAGAATATCCAACTAAAACCGCATAACAGCAAAAATATCTTCAATGGCATAATATTTTGTTGGGTTTTTAACGCGACCATAACGTTTAAATAATTCATTAGGACCCTTAAAATCGATATCTTTTCCTCAAAACACGCTGGGTGTGGATAAAATTAAAGCTACTTTGAAATGTGTGAGATTAAGTTAGAACTTAGACCAAGATTATATATTCTTAAACTCAAGAATATGACTTTGAAAAAATTAAAATCAATTTTAATACTTTTTGAAAAGCTAGAACTAGCTAACGCTCATTAAAAAAAAAAACTTGCTAACACTCGTACCAGATTAAAACTTCTATTCTAAACCCAAAAAGAGAATTTATTTATTTTATTGATATTTTCCTGCAAACCTAGAGCCGGAAATACGGGCCGGTCCTTCACGGGTTCGGGCTTCCTAAAAAATACCATATTTTTTAAGCCTGTGGCCCTACATGATTTTGCATCAGTTACTTAAAGAATAGAAATGATAATTCATATAACATAATTTCGCTTCTGTTTTACATGTAACTAACGCTGTAATATACAATATGGTTTCAGTTACATGAAGAACAGAAGTGATAATTCATGTGACATAAGTTTGCTTCTGTTTGAAGTGTAATTGATGCAGTAATGTACAATATGACATTGGTTGTATATTCAACTGATGCCGTAATAAAGATGCTATGACAATAATAATTATGGCATCCGTTTAGTAACCTCCAGAAGCCATAATTAATATAAAATTTTGGAATTTAATTGTGAAAGAAATAAATTTGAAATATAACATGTCATAACTATGATTAAATACTATAAATAAATTTTAGAAATTATTTTTTCCCAAAATATAATTATATTATAGTTATATTATAAATTAATTTTTGTAAGTGGGTCATTTATAGCTCAGGACCATCTAATAGAGATTAATGAATTTCTTTTAACTACTGAACTATAACTAGTTAATCATTAAAAAAAAATGATGATCAATTTACGGGTGGAACTTGACAATTTATCTACCGAACTTACTTATAGTGTCGGATCCTATAGGAAACCAAGGCCTTAATTATAACCCGCATGGCTCTAAGGAAGTCTTAGAAATATATTAACTATTTGTTTTCTAAAGAAAAGGAAATATTACATCGGTTTCCACTCCACCCGACGTCCTAATGCCTTCAACAAAAACCTCCACTACTCCCCTAACTTCGCGGCTTCTCTATATGAATTTCGCTCCAACTCTACTAACTTCACAACTTCCCTTCATTGTTGTTGACATAGTGGCTTCCATATAGAGCACTATAAAATTTTTTATAAAATTATAAAATTTTATTCTATGGAAAAAAATTTTATTCCGCAGCAAATTCTATCGTAAAATTTTATATTAAAAATAATATTATAAAATTAATTATTAAATAATTTTAATAAAAAATAAAATATTATTAGTAATAAATATTATATTATTATTTATTAATATTATATTTAAAATTTTTGACTAAAATAATATTTTTAATATTATTATATTAGTTATTATTTAATTTTATTTAAAAATAAATTATTATTTATTAATATTATATTTATCATTTTATACTAAAAATAATATTTATAATATTAAATTATTTGTTATTAGGTATTTTAAATTAAAAATATAGTTAGATTTAGAAAATTGATTAAAATATAGTTATAAAAATATTTATTAAAGATTTAAAATATAATTAATTTAAAATTAATTAATCATAAATATATAAATATTTTTTTATAAAATTTTTAATTTATTTTATTTTTAATAATATTATATATATATATATATATATAATTAATTTTATATTATAATAATATTATATATATAACATTATGTAATAAAATAACACAGGTTCATTTTAGCACAACTGGCAAAGGCTCAAGCACGAAGGCACTAGGAGCATGAGGTCACAGGTTCGAACAGGAGGGGAGGCATTTTCAATATTTAAGAGGCGTAGACACATGGCAGTACTTGGAGGTGACATGTGGCGCATGCGAGATATCCAACAAATTTGAAAATTCATTTGTCACGCATCTATTGCGGCATCGGTTTAGTTACAATGCGATGCCATAATATTCTGCTACACCTATTACGGCCACATATCTTAAGCAAGTGACGCCGGCTAATTCCGCTACACCCTAAATGCTATGGCGAAAATGCAATTTTAACTAATGCTGAATTAACATTTTGCACTAGTGAGGGCCGCAGTGCTAGCCCTACAGGGCCATAGTGCCCTCCTTTTTAGACCCGCTTCTCTTTTTAGTCTCTAAATCATAAGCCCAACCCTTAAAGGGCTTGGGCTTAAAAAGGCCGACCTGATGGGCTCGGCCCGATTTCCCAACTCTATGCAAACCAAACTTCTCCTAGAGCTTTATATATAATCATCAAAACAAGGGATCCAACGCATTGTTAGAGAGTAATTTTGATGAGAGTGAAGAGAGGGTTCTTTAACATTATTTTAAAATATAGAAACAAATTAAAATAAATAGAATGATTTGTATATAAAAAATTTAAAAAAATACAAAGAAAAATAATTGATTGTTTAGATACAAAAAAGTATTTGTATAATGGTAATGTGAAAGGAATCCAACTCCTAGGACTAGCACGTGAAGAACAAACGCTTTAATTTCAAAGTATCGAATAAAAAGTACCACATAAAGAATCGAATAAAAAAATAAATGGCAATCTAAAGGGAACCTATGGCTATTGTATTAGAAAAGTTGTATCCCCATCACCCCATGAAAAAGTAAAGCACATTCTCATTATGTCTTGATATATTTTAAAATTGTCTTAATATATATCTATGTCTATGTCTATATCGGTGTGTGTATTCTTTTACTTTTTTTTTTTTTGAATAAAATTGATAAGAGAGAAATCTCTTGAGGCCATTACGGGCCATTACATTGGACCTAAGAATAGAAAAAGTACTGGGTAAAACCAAAAGTTAGCTGAGGTCAGCTAACAATTGGATAGAACAAAAATCAGGAGGTTGATACAAAAGAGACAAGTCGTTAGACGAATAGAGGGCCTTCCGCGCCAAGATATCAGCACACATAATGGCTTCTCGATGACTGTGGGTGATCTCTAAATCCCATTCCCTATAAATTAGTTGCCTTGTTTCCTCTAGCTCATGCTGTAGTGGATGGTACTGCCCACTTGACTGGAATAGCAATCGAATGGCTTCTGTTGAGTCGGTGTGTAACTTGATCTTTTTGAGATTCATGTTGTGGCAAACCTGGAGACCTGTTTTGATTGCTTGAACCTCAGAAGCTGTCGAACCAAGTGAGAATCCTAAATTCTGTTGGAAACCGCAAATCCAAGCTCCTAAGCTATCACGAATCACTCCTCCGACTGCAGAGTTTCTGTCTTCGTCGACCGCAGCATCTACATCAATCCGAGCAAAACCCGCCGGCGGAGCATTCCATCTTGCCGTGTCTCTGTCTGGAACTCTAAGAATCTTGTGTTTGAGTCGTCCATCTTCTATGCCTTCATGCAGCAAGTGTAGACCTCGGTGAATAAGTTGTTTTGTAAGGGCGCTAGTCCCTTCAAAAGCTCGTGTACATCTGTTTTTCCAAATGAGCCAGCATAATAAACCAAAAACCCTAAGCCAGGGCCATTTGGACATCTTTCGATTACCCGCCGAGTGTTGCATATTCCAGTTGATCCAAACCTGTAAATTCCCATAAAAGAATGCAGAGTAATAAATAGGGTTAATACAAGAAAGCCAAACAGAACTCGCAAACTCGCAATCTCTCAAAGCATGAATTGGCGATTCCTCACAGTTACACTCAAAAGGGCACTCAGTGTTTATTCTCACATCCCTCTTAGCGCGAATAGAGTTCGTAGGAACTCTTTCCTGGAACAGTTGCCACATAAAGAATTTAACTTTCTCCGGAATAGGCCATCTCCAGATACGTTGCCAGAAAGAATCGGAGGAATCCTCAATCGACGAGTAGATCAAGGAATAGGCAGATTTGACGCTGAAATTACCATCAGAGGATTTCCTCCACCAGAATTTGTCATCACCCGATTGAGATGGAGGGGGAACTTTCTTGATCCTTTCCACAACCCACTAAGGTATGAACATTTCCCATTTATGCAGGTTCCACTCCCCATCTGAACCGACGAAATTTCTAACTGTTTCTTCAGGATTTAATAGGTTGTGGTTACGATCAACATAGGATAAGAGAGGCTGATCAAGGCTTGTCCATAAATCCAACCAGGCATTTGTTGATTCTCCGCTTCGAAGCTTTTTGCCCATAGCTGTCCTGAATGAATCCCAGACTGTTGTAATTGCGTTCCAAACAGCCGATTGATTCCTTTTCCTCTCAACTTTTGGAAGAGTCCTATCTCCACAGCCTTATTTTGATCTGAGAACTTTCACCCATAAAGCGTCCGGTCTAGTGGTGAGATGCCAACACAATTTCATGATAAGAGCTTTATTTTGACTAATGAGATCTTTGATTCCAAGACCCCCATCCTTTTTCCCCTTCTTGATTTTATCCCAAGCAATTAGATGTTGTTTCTTACCTTCTGGGCCCTGGTTCCAGAAAAAATTCCTATTTATTCTCTCAAGCTGTTGCAAAACCCCTTTAGGCAGAAGATTGGTTTGCATCTGGTAAGACGGGAGAGTGGAGAGAATGGAGTTTATCAGAACTGTTCTTCCAGCCATACTCAGAAATCTTCCTTTCCAGTTTGACAGCTTCTTCTGGACTTTGGAAACTAAAGGAGCATATGTCAACTTGGTAGTTCTTTTGTGGAGCAGTGGAACTCCTAAATATTTCCCAAGATCGCCAGAGATGCTGATTCCTATGGTCTGGCCAAGGTGCAGAGCTCTGTGGAACTGGACATTTCTAGAAGCAAAAAGCTTAGATTTCGACAGGTTGATTTTGTGCCCCGAGACTCTGCAGAAATAATCCATCACTTCCCTAATGTTCTCCATCTGTTGCGTAGAAGCCTCACAGAATAGGAGAAGATCATCGGCGAAGAAAAGATGAGAGAGCTTTGGGCCCGAATTTGTAATACATAAAGGCTTCCATCTTCTTTCGGTCACTTCTTTGTTGATCAATTGACTTAGACGTTCCATGCAAATTATGAAGAGATAGGGACTCAAAGGGTCACCTTGACGCACACCTCTTGTTGGCTGAAACTGATCAGAGAGCGACCCATTCCAGACCACTCTCATAGATGCAGATGAAACACACCTCATCAACAACCTGACAAAATGATCATCTATGCCCAAACTAAGAAGATTGAAACGAAGGAAGTTCCAATCTAATCTGTCGAAAGCTTTCTCCATATCCACTTTGATAGCAACGAATCCCTTCTTCTTCCTGGTTGTTCTCATTGTGTGAATCGCTTCTTGAGCCAGGATTATGTTATCACAACTTTGCCTCCCCCTTATGAAGCTGCACTGGGTAGGATGAATAAGGTAGTCCATGAACGTCCTCATCCTATTTGCAAGAACTTTGCTGAGAATCTTGTAGCTCACGTTACAAAGAGAAATGGGCCGAAATTCCTTGAGCGAGGTAGGGTTGTCTACTTTTGGAATCAAAGTGATATGTGTCTGATTAATATCGATAACCTTCTCCGGATCCCTGAAGATAGAAAAAATAAGATCACAGATCTTCGGTCCCACAATCTCCCATTGGGATTGGAAGAAATGCGGTTGTAGACCATCAGGACCAGGTGCCTTAAAAGCGTCCATCTCGAAGGCAGCATTTTTAATTTCAACCACAGACACCTCTCTTTGGATGATAGAAAGCTGAGAATCATTTAGAGCAAGAAATCCAACTGGCCAATCTGATACCTCTAGCACGTCTTGGTCCGATGAGTAGAGCTCTCGAAAATAACTAAGGGCGGATTCCTTAAGTACTTCTTGGTCGGTAATCCATTCGCCCTGAGCATTTTGAAGGGCATCAATTTTACTCTTCTTTCTTCTGATCACAGTAGAATAGTGGAAGAATCTAGTATTTTTGTCACCAAATTTGAGCCATTTACACCTTGACTTTTGATACCATAGGAGTTCTTCTTGATTTATAACTTTGGAGTACTCCTTCCAGAGTTTTGCTTCAAGTTTTAGCAGACCAGCATGAGGACGGGAGGAGATTGCACGGTCAACTCCCTCTAATCTTTTAAGCAAGGACCTCTTCTTTTTGGGAAGACTACCAACTACATTTCTATTCCACCAAGAGGCTTTGTCCTCGAAAACATTGCAACCAGATAACCAGTCGTTATTTTGCCAGGCGGAGTTAACTAAGTCTGGAAAACCCTCCTCAAGACACCAGGCAGCTTGGTATCTAAAACTGTTAGGATAAGGTGTAGCTCTCACATTTCCCGATGCGATCACCAGGACTCTATGATCAGATTTATAACGGAGATGATGAAAGACTTTGTGCTCAGGGTGACCCACTTCCCAAGCTAAATTGCAAAAGGCCCAGTCCAGCCTTTCCTTCACGTCATTCCTAGACCAAGTGAATTTATCACCAACTACAGGCAAGTCTAGCAGATCACAATCATGAACGCAGCTTTGAAAAGGATGTAAGGATCTATCGGGGACAACCACTCCACCAATCTTATCAGAATGGTTTAAAAAGGAGTTGAAATCGCCAAGGATAAGCCAAGCCTCAGATAAATTATCCCTCAAAATCCAGAGATCATACCACAACTCTTGCCTATAACTCCATCTAGGGTCACCATAAATGAATGTAGTACAGAAACTATCACTGGTCTTTTTATCAGTCAAACGGCAATGAAGAAGCTGGGTAGTAGAAAAAAGATATTCAACAGAAACATCAAAATCATGCCAAAGAACCCAGATACTACCAGCATAACCAGTGGCTTCAACCCTCAGCCAATTACTAAAACCTAGCTTACGCACCACTAAATCAGCTTTATGGCCACTAACTCTGGTTTCCACAAGACACATAACAGAGATATTATGCTTTGAAACAATGTCACGAAGAACACGAGAAAAAGTATTACTACAAGCACCTCTACAATTCCAACTTGATATAATCATGATAAATGATGGGAAATTACAAGCAAGAGAAGGCGTTACTTATCTGGGGCAATGCGCCTTGTGACAGATCTCCCTTTATTTTTTGCCTCCCTTAAATTTCTGTGAGGCTTGCCTTGATCTTTGTTAATCTCCAAATGATTATGTGCCTCCACTTCTGACATAGGAGATAACGCAATGGCACATGAGACCGTCTTGAGATCCAAAGGCAAATCCATATGGTTAATCTCGTTTTCCTTAACCAAAATTTCCGTGAAGATTTCCTCTCTGGGGGGTGAGGAAGGTGTGGCAGGCATGTCCGAAGAAGCTTCCCTAATCATCACTGGCTCAGGAATTCCAGCATCCTGATTCTCTTCAAAAATTTGACAGCTCATGAGTGCATTTGAGCTATTTAAAATCAAATTTTGGGAAGCATTTCCCAATTCCATTGTTCCTGGAGTAATTTCCAGAGGTTGAATTTCAGCAAATTCAGGCGTGATGTCTTCAGAACCTTGCGATGACATGGAGCCTTGAACTACTTGATGCAAACGTGCTCCAGCTTTCATTGGCTTATTTCCAATTGGTTGCTGGGCAGAATTTGAAGCTTGAGGATCATTGATATTGCCAATTGGATCGTGTGAAGGATGGCCATGTTCTTGGGCTTCAATATCCTCAAGCCCTTTTGGGAGCACTTTAGGCAAGATGGACTTTAAGCTAAGCCCAACACTCTTCTTTCCTTTGATTTTATATACTTGCTTAGAAGGGTGTGCGGCATTAGCTTTTGCAAAGTGGATTGACTTGGTCTTTGACGGGCCCACACGTAGACAAGCTCTATCTCCAATTAACACCGAGTTCCTCTCTTCTTCCTCAACAGCCGAACGCGTCTGGACAGCATTTTGAACTGAAAAATCCGTGAGTTCAGCGTCTTCTTCCAGGTCAGCAAGCATTTGAAAATTTGATGATTGAAATCTTCGATCTTTGGTTCTAGCAGAGGTCATCCCATACTTCCTTCCTGCTACGCCGCCTTCTTGATGAGACTTCCTAGGGAACCAAGCTTTCCGTTGCCCCCCCACCAGCATCCACGGACCAAAAGTTCCGTCAGTTTTCCGTGGGTCTTCCTCCGGCAGCGAGTCTGACGCTGACTTTACTGGAGTTGGCTTAGCTTGCTGTGATTTCTGATGATCTGAATCGTTTTTAGCGCAGGCATCCTTCTTGTGGCCGTATCTTCCACAGTTGAAGCAGATCGAATCAAGTCCTTCATATTCCACATTAAACACAGTGGATGCAACGATGACTCTAGGAACAAGACGCTTTTGAAGATCTAACTCAACACAAATTCTTGCGTATCTACCCCTCGACACAGCGCCTGAAGAATGCTCCCGACAATTTAGGGTATGCAAATCAACTTTTATTGTCTTACCTATCATATCCCCCAATTTGGTCATAAACTTCTGAGAGTAGTAGATTAGAGGTATGTTCGGTATCCTCACCCACGTAGCAATTTTCCCCAGTTGGTTTTGAAAGGGGTCAAAATAAGGAGTCCACTTCTGGACTAACACTGCATGATTAGCGATTACCCACGGCCCTTCCAGTAGAATCCGTTTGTAATGAGCTTCCCAATTTTCCTGATTTGTGAATCTAACAACGTAATAGTTGTTTGGGAGATCCACCAATTCAAAATCCTTTAATCTCCACACCCTACCCAACATCTCTTTTAGCTTGAGTAAGTAGAAACGGGCGCCAAGCACTGTGACTATCAGGGATTTGTTCCAAGGCTGGCAAGCTTCATTAAATTCTTCTTCTGATATGGCCAATGAAGGATAGACAGACATGAGCTTTTTAGTCTCATCAGAAGGTTCAGGAATTTTCCATGACTGGCTCTGCAAATTTGATGTGAGTTGATCATCATTTGAGTTTTTTGAACCATGAGCTAAACCATTAAACTCCTGACTGTTGAAGCCCATGAGGGAGTCTTTATATGATGAGCTTTTTGAATGAGTTGGAGACCCCTGTTTTTCGCTGTGCACATCAGTAGCAGGTTCTTCTGTAGTCAATGGTAACTTCTTCCCGAGACCCTCCTCTATTTCAATCAATGTGAGATTTTCTGTTGGAGAGCATGAAATGTGCTTAATCGATGGTCTGACTGACGTGGTTTGAGAATCCGGCGATAAGTCCGGCGGTATCTTCAGAGCAAAAACATCATCCATTGAAAGTTTTTCCGGTGACACGAGTTCCAAGAGAGAGAAAACGAAACCCTGATAATCGCCCTCCCCCTTTTAATGAGACGTTGTATTCTTTTACTTTGACGTGATGATTTTGTCCATACATATAATTTCTAATTATTTTTTAAACTGTTTTGTATTCATATCACTTGTTTAGACTTAGAGAGCTTTTGGGGCTAGACAAATCTAAACCTTTTTAACCAAAAATTGCCTGTTTAAAAATTATAAACAATATTTCATCAAATAAATTATTTTCAAAATAAAAATATATCATAAAAAGTATACTCTTAAAACATCGATTATTAACAAAGTACAATAACAAATAACAGATAGCAAAATAATTTTTATATTCAAAGGAGACAAATCATAAAATTAAACACGTAGGAATATATAGAATTTTTATTTATCCCTCCGACCCCATTTATAAGAGCCCGATAGCTGGATTACATAATTTAAAAAAATAGTTAATTATGAGGTGCAAGTAAGAGAGAGAAATAGAGTAAATATAAGTATCATCAACCTTTTAATTAATACAATATATATATATAATTAATGAGGATTCATTAAATGTCTAGACAACTCTTGTTAGGTTCTTATAAAAATGACCAAGTCAATTTAAATTTTGAGCAAAGGAGGAAGCATTTATTTAATAAAAATAAAGACATTATCCACTTTCCTTCCATGTATGTAGGGATCACTTAATAAACAAGACAGACTACTATAGATATTTCATCTGTGAATTTACCAATAAAACTTGCTTTTGTTGATATTTCATCTTTCTTCCTTAACAATAATTTACAGGCTTCTCTCTCTTTTTCTAAAAACAAAAATCATTTCAATTTATAAATTAGTAATTTTTTGTCCAAATTAAAATAACTTAGTGAATTGAATATACAATAATGGAATATATATATATATATATATATTTTAACCAGAATAATTGAATAGATTGACAGATGGATTGATAATGTTATCATTATCCATCGGTATATATGGATAGATTAATAGAGTGTGGGCAAAAAAAAAAAAAAAAGGATAGATTAATAGAGGTTAGATAAATAAATATTCACTAATGTGAGTTCAGTTGGTTACATAGCGTTTAAAACAAATCATTTTCTTATTAGGCGCGAAAGTGCTAATTTTAAAATGAACAACTTCTCTATAGAACTCATAAGAATTAACTATCTATATATCTATAAATACTCTTCCACCAAACACTGTTCCTAAGGTTTCCACGGCTCAAATTAAACCATGCTCTTACTCCTTGCTCCTCGGGATCAAAACTGAGCCATGTCTGCACTCTCTGACTCCATTGCAGTACCTAAATATTCAAATGCAAACACTGTTCCTAAGGATTCCACGGATCAAATTAAACCACGCTCTTACTCCTTTCTCCTCGGGATCAAAACCAAGCCATGTCCGCACTCTCTGACTCCATTGCAGTACCTCACTCTCAACTTTGATGGCTTCTATCTCTTGGATTATGCCGACGATTTCATCACCGATCGAAGATTGTGGTTATTAAACCAGGTCCAGCTTGCAATTTCTCTCGCGCAACGACGTCGTCTCTGCCTGACCCGCCCGTGGCGAAGCCTCCAGTTGAGAGTGAGGAGAAGAAGTTGGAGCAAACTGAGAAATTATCGCCGCTTGCTCAACAAACGATGGTGATGAAGTTAATGAGTGAGATTGAGATCAGAGTGTTTAATACTCAAATGAGCCATACGGTGATGTCCTCAAAGTTTGCTACGATTTATGCCCTTTACACAAGACGATGATGAGTTTCAGGAGTTCGAAATCAATGAAGGTAACTCAAACAAATATACAAATGCAAATAAAATCACGATGTATTTGGACAGAGGCTTTTTTTGGCCAAATTTTTCAATTTTTGGACAAAGATTGATTTCAATTTAATGTGAAGTTTAATACAAGAACGGTGCAGCGGGCATAGCCATCTCTAGCCATTTCCTTCCTCTCGCCGGATAAATAACATATCCAGATTAGCTGCAAGGCGTTCCTTCTTCGATCTTTCTACCATCTGCTTTCAATTTGGTCTTGAGCTTCAACCGGATTCCGATTTGCAGTTGCTGCTGTATTGTTGGCGCTTTAGGTCAGATCTAGGTTTTCCCTTGATTGTTATTCCTCGATCCCGCCGGAGTAAATTCGTTTTAAAGGTGCCGGGTCTGCGGATATCTGATTTTAAGAGTTAATTGGTAATTGCATCATGTCTGTGAATTCCTCCATTTCAACGGTGGTCTTGGAAAAGCAGTAGTTCAAGATCGGAGGAACAGCGATCTGTGATTGCAATTCTGTCATAATTCATCACCATCAGGGCTTCCAAGATTGGTTATGGGATACATCTCCTGAAATTTGAACTAAATTGGGCAGAATAACCCTTCTAATGCCACATTTCCAAAATTTACAAACAAAGACAATCCAACGAAATTTCACCGATTAAATTGTCTACAGCAACTAGAATAGTCAATATACGAAAGTTTAGAAGTTACTTCAAGCTCCCACAAGATTTTCCCAAATATGGCTGAAATCTTAAGTGCTCAACAAGAGATTTTGAGCTTCCAAACCTTAAAGAACAAAGAGGAGTAGCTTATAATTGGAGTTATATGTGTTAGGAGCTAAATCGTCAGAGAAATTAGCTTACCTTGCGATTTTTCTTCTCCTTTCTCTCTCTACAATTCCAAATGTTCTCTCTCTCTCTTCAGGTCTTTTACAGCATGAAAATGGGTTGAAGAGGAAGATAATGATATATTTATCATATATTTTGCATTATTTTATTCATTTATTTTATTTTCCAAAAATTCCAAAATCAATTTTATGCATATAAACCCTATATACATGTAACCAAGCTCATTAAGGCCAATCAATATTTCCTTCCTCTTGCAACATGTAGGAGACACCTAGGGGTCCCTCATTATGGTCTCAATTGACTTAGCAACTTGTCTAGATTACGTATACATGTAAAAACTCAATTTTGGTCAAAATTGCATTTTTTGCTCAAATTTTCCATAAATTCATATTAAATTGACCAAAATATTCCAAATAATTTCCCCCCTTTATTTTCCTTAATTAATTAAAATTAAATTAAATTAATCAGAAAATAATTAATTTTGTGATAAGTTGAAAAAATTACGATTTTGCCATTACCTTTCTAATCCAATTTATTCTCTTATTTTTCTTTGGCCAATTTTCATCTATTTTTGGACCAAATATTTTCTCTAATATTCCTTCATTTTTGGACCTTAATATTGGGCTTTTTAAATTATCCAAATTAATTCCATAATTATTTTGCCCATTTTCTCATGAAAATAAACATTTATAAAATTCATAAATTTGGAATTTATGAATATTCACAATTTTATTGAATTTTTCAAATATTTACAATATTTTTTGTGAATATAAATTTTGAGGTGTTACAGTTCTTCCCCACTTATATAGAAGGAATAAAATGGTGTGGGACACACATTATATAGAAGGAACAACATCATGGTCATATGTATTCAAATTTCAACCAAACCTTGGCGCCAACGATTTGCCTAGTATTTCTCGTTCTCCAGCACTGGGTAGGAGTTTTTTACAAACAGTTATATCACTTTCAGCTACCACGGAGTCCGAGGGTGTCGGCTAAGGCTTAGTAACAGTGGCAACAGTGGCTTATGAATAGTTACTTTGCCTCTCATTGTAAGAGAATAGAATTTGATTATATATTGATGAAGTGAGGGTTCTTTAACATTATTTTAAAATATAGAAACAAATTAAAATAAATAGAATGATTTGTATATAAAATATTAAATAAAATAAGAGAAAAATAATTGATTGTTTAGAAAGAAAAAAAATATTTGTATAATGGTAATGTGAAAGGAATCCAACACCTAGGACTAATGTGAAGAATAAACGCTATCAAAGTATATCGAATAAAAAGTACGACATAAAGAATCGAATAAAAATAAATGGCAATCTAAACGGAACCAATGGCTATTATATTAGAAAAGTTGTATGAAAAGTTAAAGGCACATTCTCATTATCCCTTTATGTATTTTAAAATTGTCTTAATATATCTATATCTATATTTCATCTTAGTAAACAAGAAAGGCTACTACAGATATTTCATCAGTGAATTTACCTATAAAACTTGCTTTTTGTTGATATTTCATCTTTCTTCCTTAACAATCAACAGGCTTCTCTCTCTTTTTCTAAAAACAAACATCATTTCGATTTAAAAATTAGTAATTTTTTGTCCCAATTAAAATAACCTAGTGAATTGATGAATATACAATAATGGAAGAGATTGACAGATGGATTGATAATGTTCTCATTATCCATTGGTATATAAGGGAAAAAGAAATCATTGAATGTATAGCCAAGAAACGTATTTTACTTCCTATATAGAAATTTTTGTATGAATATTATTTATCACGTCATTTGTAGTCTAACAACTTAAATACAATAGCTTATAAATTAATTTGACACCTCCTAAATATTAGCTGACATATTAATAAAATTAAAAGATTACACAAGATTCCTTTTTTCATTACTACTTGTGAATCTTAATTAAGGGATTCATTTTTTAAAAAAAATAAAAATATGAAATATATGAGCAGCCAACTAAGACTAATATATTAGCTAAGTTGTTGTATTTTAAATGATCTGACCACAAATAATATGACAAATTAACCAAATTCACTTTGTAATTATTCTTGCTATGCTTTGCACATATTTGAAGGAATGGACAAACTTTGACGTTTAAATGACTTACTATTCCTTCGTGTTTCCAAATGAATTTATCAGAAACAACAAGCATAAGTACGAACCAGGAATCCCAGCTCTTTTCTTAATTTAAAAAAAAAATCCAATAATTAAAACGGAATAGCATCAGCAAAAATATCTTCAATAGCTTTTTTTTTTTTTTGCCAGTTATCTTCAATAGCATAATATCCTTCTGAACAATCATTTGCATTTATCTCTTCGGTTCTTGGCCTGTACTAGGATTCCTACTCGGTTTTAAGTTTTCAAAGACCATACTCAATGCTTATTCTGTCACCCTTAGGTTGACGAAATCCTGCTTCTCTAATCCATTTCAATGTAGTACTCCCATAATTAACATGAGATCTATTTATTTAAATTGTAGAGATTGAATAAGCTAAACAAATTACTTAATTATATACCATAGGTGACGTGATCTCTTTAAAATACTTCTATGTAACTTTAGATTATACAACATCGAGTCCTTAATATAAGAATTAATTAACTAATTTGAGAAGATTAAGAAAGTTAAATAAATTACTTTAAAGCATTTTTATTTATTGTTTTTCTCTTAACTAATTTTTCTAGCTTATAAACTTATATATAATCTAATGAACACATAAGTATTTCAAAGAGATCATATAATATATATCATAATTAAATAATTTATTTAATTTCCTTAATCTTTCAAACTAATCAAATATAATAGGTTTTATATTAAGAATCGGAGGTGGTATATCAATTTACAAGTTTGACAGATTAATTAGTTTGTAGAAAAAGGATGCATAAAAGAGACAAAATAAAAAAGTTCTTATATTTAGGATAAATTTCACTCCTAAACTGGATCAAGAGGAGTAATATCTTTTTTTTTTTTTCACGAACAGTTGGAAAATAATAATTTAGTGATTATGTAAAGCACTACTCTTGAATTAATGTACTAATAATCCAACCCAGATTGTTAACAGCGGGATCAGTAGTCCTACCTGGAGCAGGGATAAGAGCGTCTTCACTAACCCTTCCTCTCTACTTAATGTCTTCATCATTATATCAAATTTCAATTATTGATATATATTTTGTAAGATTATTATTAAAATAATAATAATAATAATAATAATCATCATCATCATCTTACAATTTGATAAATAGATTTATATTGTTAAAATTCGATGTGAATATTTACAATTGTAGATTTTTATTATACTCCTTTGATATTTAATATAAGATATATTTAAGAAGTTGATCTTGATCCTAAATATAAGACATAATTTTCATATTTAGCAATTTTTCCTAATTTACCCATATTGATGCTTCTTCAAGAAAGAGGGGGGAGGGAGAAAATTAAAGAAAATAACTAGGGTATTTTAGAAAATAAGTGTCATATTAACCAAATTAACTAACTTCCTTAATTTAATCAAATTAGATAAATATGTCTTATATTAAGGACTGAAAAAGTATTTACCTTTAAAATAATATTTTTTAACCATTAAAATAATTGATTGAGGAAGCACATTAATTATCAGCATAATTACGAATCTCACTTTTTTGTGAAAAAAATCCCACGTTTTTCTTGATTAAAAAAAAAGAATATCCAACTAAAACCGCATAACAGCAAAAATATCTTCAATGGCATATTATTTTGTTGGGTTTTTAACGCGACCATAACGTTTAAATAATTCATTAGGACCCTTAAAATCGATATCTTTTCCTCAAAACACGCTGGGTGTGGATAAAATTAAAGCTACTTTGAAATGTGTGAGATTAAGTTAGAACTTAGACCAAGATTATATATTCTTAAACTCAAGAATATGACTTTGAAAAAATTAAAATCAATTTTAATACTTTTTGAAAAGCTAGAACTAGCTAACGCTCATTAAAAAAAAAAACTTGCTAACACTCGTACCAGATTAAAACTTCTATTCTAAACCCAAAAAGAGAATTTATTTATTTTATTGATATTTTCCTGCAAACCTAGAACCGAAAATACGGGCCGGTCCTTCACGGGTTCGGGCTTCCTAAAAAATACCATATTTTTTAAGCCTGTGGCCCTACATGATTTTGCATCAGTTACTTGAAGAATAGAAGTGATAATTCATGTAACATAATTTCGCTTCTGTTTTACATGTAACTAACGCTGTAATATACAATATGGTTTCAGTTACATGAAGAACAGAAGTGATAATTCATGTGACATAAGTTTGCTTCTGTTTGAAGTGTAATTGATACAGTAATGTACAATATGACATTGGTTGTATATTCAACTGATGCCGTAATAAAAATGCTATGACAATAATAATTATGGCATCCGTTTAGTAAGCTCCAGAAGCCATAATTAATATAAAATTTTGGAATTTAATTGTAAAAGAAATAAATTTGAAATATAACATGTCATAACTATGATTAAATACTATAAATAAATTTTAGAAATTATTTTTTCCCAAAATATAATTATATTATAGTTATATTATAAATTAATTTTTTTAAGTGGGTCATTTATAGCTCAGGACCATCTAATAGAGATTAATGAATTTCTTTTAACTACTGAACTATAACTAGTTAATCATTAAAAAAAAGGATGATCAATTTATGGGTGGAACTTGACAATTTATCTACCGAACTTACTTATAGTGTCGGATCCTATAGGAAACCAAGGCCTTAATTATAACCCGCATAGCTCTAAGGAAGTCTTAGAAATATATTAACTATTTGTTTTCTAAAGAAAAGGAAATATTACATCGGTTTCCACTCCACCCGACGTCCTAATGCCTTCAACAAAAACCTCCACTATTCCCCTAACTTCGCGGCTTCTCTATATGAATTTCACTCCAACTCTGCTAACTTCGCAACTTTCCTTCATTGTTGTTGACATAGTGGCTTGCATATAGAGCACTATAAAATTTTTTATAAAATTATAAAATTTTATTCTATGGAAAAAAATTTTATTCCGCAGCAAATTCCGTCGCAAAATTTTATATTAAAAATAATATTATAAAATTAATTATTAAATAATTTTAATAAAAAATAAAATATTTTTAGTAATAAATATTATATTATTATTTATTAATATTATATTTAAAATTTTTGACTAAAATAATATTTTTAATATTATTATATTAGTTATTATTTAATTTTATTTAAAAATAAATTATTATTTATTAATATTATATTTATCATTTTATACTAAAAATAATATTTATAATATTAAATTATTTGTTATTAAGTATTTTAAATTAAAAATATAGTTAGATTTAGAAAATTGATTAAAATATAGTTATAAAAATATTTATTAAAGATTTAAAATATAATTAATTTAAAATTAATTAATCATAAATATATAAATATTTTTTAATAAAATTTTTAATTTATTTTATTTTTAATAATATTATATATATATATATAATTAATTTTATATTATAATAATATTATATATATAACATTATGTAATAAAATAACGCAGGTTCATCTTAGCACAACTGGCAATGGCTCAAGCACGAAGGCACCAGGAGCATGAGGTCACGGGTTCGAACAGGAGGGGAGGCATTTTCAATATTTAAGAGGCGTAGACACATGGCAGTACTTGGAGGTGACATGTGGCGCATGCGAGATATCCAACAAATTTGAAAATTCATTTGTCACGCATCTATTGTGGCATCGGTTTAGTTATCCTAAATGCTATGGCGAAAATGCAATTTTAACTAATGCCGAATTAACATTTTGCCCGAATTAACATTTTGCACTAGTGAGGGCCGCAGTGCTAGCCCTACAGGGCCGTAGTGCCCTCCCTTTTAGACCCGCTTCTCTTTTTAGCCTCTAAATCATAAGCCCGCCCCTTAAAGGGCTCGGGCTTAAAAAGGCCGACCTGACGGGCTCGGCCCGATTTCCCAACTCTATGCAAACCAAACTTCTCCTAGAGCTTTATATATAATCATCAAAACAAGGGATCCAACGCATTGTTAGAGAGTAATTTTGATGAGAGTGAAGAGAGGGTTCTTTAACATTATTTTAAAATATAGAAACAAATTAAAATAAATAGAATGATTTGTATATAAAAAATTTAAAAAAATACAAAGAAAAATAATTGATTGTTTAGATACAAGAAAGTATTTGTATAATGGTAATGTGAAAGGAATCCAACTCCTAGGACTAGTGTGAAGAACAAACGCTTTAATTTCAAAGTATCGAATAAAAAGTACCACATAAAGAATCGAATAAAAAAATAAATGGCAATCTAAAGGGAACCTATGGCTATTGTATAAGTATTAGAAAAGTTGTATCCCCATCAACCCATGAAAAGGTAAAGCACATTCTCATTATGTCTTGATATATTTTAAAATTGTCTTAATATATATCTATGTCTATGTCTATATCGGTGTGTGTATTCTTTTACTTTGACGTGATGATTTTGTCCATACATATAATTTCTAATTATTTTTTAAACTGTTTTGTATTCATATCACTTGTTTAGACTTAGAGAGCTTTTGGGGCTAGACAAATCTAAACCTTTTTAACCAAAAATTGCCTGTTTAAAAAATATAAACAATATTTCATCAAATAAATTATTTTCAAAATAAAAATATATCATAATAAGTATACTCTTAAAACATCGATTATTAACAAAGTACAATAACAAATAACAGATAGCAAAATAATTTTTATATTCAAAGGAGACAAATCATAAAATTAAACACGTAGGAATATATAGAATTTTTATTTATCCCTCCGACCCCATTTTTAAGAGCCCGATAGCTGGATTACATAATTTAAAAAAATAGTTAGTTATGAGGTGCAAGTAAGAGAGAGAAATAGAATAAATATAACTATCATCAACCTTTTAATTAATACAATATATATATAATTAATGAGGATTCATTAAATGTCTAGACAACTCTTATTAGATTCTTATAAAAAGGACCAAGTCAATTTAAATTTTGAGCAAAGGAGGAAGCATTTATTTAATAAAAATAAAGACATTATCCACTTTCCTTCCATGTATGTAGGGATCACTTAATAAACAAGGCAGACTACTATAGATATTTCATCTGTGAATTTACCAATAAAACTTGCTTTTGTTGATATTTCATCTTTCTTCCTTAACAATAATTTACAGGCTTCTCTCTCTTTTTCTAAAAACAAAAATCATTTCAATTTATAAATTAGTAATTTTTTGTCCAAATTAAAATAACTTAGTGAATTGAATATACAATAATGGAATATATATATATATATATATATATTTTAACCAGAATAATTGAATAGATTGACAGATGGATTGATAATGTTATCATTATCCATCGGTATATATGGATAGATTAATAGAGTGTGGGCAAAAAAAAAAAAAAAAGGATAGATTAATAGAGGTTAGATAAATAAATATTCACTAATGTGAGTTCAGTTGGTTACATAGCGTTTAAAACAAATCATTTTCTTATTAGGCGCGAAAGTGCTAATTTTAAAATGAACAACTTCTCTATAGAACATATAAGAATTAACTATTTTTAGGTATAAAAGTAGACATAAATAATTTATTTGGGAGAAGATATAGTAACGCTATTAAGAAGACCTAACTTCCATTATTTTTTGTGCTGTGGGTCCCATTAGTCTTCTGTCTCTCTATTATTTTAATATTTCTTTAATGGGAAAATATCACTTATACCCCATGAAAACAATTTCATTTCAATTAACCCTCAAAAGATTCTAAAATTTAACTGCACTCCTAAGTCAAAATGAAATTAAGTTTTGTCAGTAAAAAGAAAATAATACTCTTATTTTATTTTTTTCATAAACGCATTTATAAGATAAATATGGATATTTTCAAGACAAATATAGACATTTATAAGACAAACATGTAAATGGTCAGAGAATTTAAAAAGTTTGGTCTTTCACATATATTTGTCTTGTAAATGCCAATATCTAACTTGTAAAATTTTTTTAACTTTATAGATTCTTTTAAATCCATTTATTTGTCTTTTAAATATCGTTATTTATCATTTAAATTCCCTCATTTCTCTTATGAATTGTCAAAATGTTCTTGTTAATTCCTTGGTTTTCTTCGAATCTCTTTATTTGTCTTGTATATGACTTTATTTGTCTTAAAAATGCCATTTGTCTTGTAAATTCTCTTATGAAAAAAATAAAGTAAGGGCATTATTGTCTTTTCAATGAAAAAAATTAATTTCGTTTTATAATTTTTTTCCAGAAATTTCATTTTATAATTTTTGTATACATTAATGATAATTGGGTAAAAGACTATGTTCTTTCAAGTAATAAAAAAACACCTGTATTCTATACAAAATGCAAACAAAAAATGGATTTTAAGAGATAATATTCTAGTACGCTTATCTATATTTTTTTAGAGTTCATTAGTACTACTTGATCAACTATTTTCAACTCTATATCAAATGGCTTTCTTTGAGTGTGTGTGATCTATCTTAAATAATTTTCTATTAATTTTTTTTAATAGATGTCACTCAAACTCTTCCATAAATATACTCATTAGGGATTTTATTTTAGGGAAAATCCTATATAAAGTTGCCTGAAATAAGAAAATTCAAAATCAGGTTGTTCAACTTAATAAATTCCTAATTAAGTTATTGACCCGATTTAGAATTTTAAAATATGGGTGAAATAACTTTATTACTCTCTTCCAATCTCCTCTATCCTCTTAAAAGAGTTTTATTGCTCCATAACTTAGTTTTTCAATACATATATATATATATATATATCAACACAAATACATAATAAAACAAATATAATTTGCTTAAATTAAAGGAATTTTTTGTGTTTTTGAAGAATCATTAAGAATAATTAAAGTCAAAAAGTGAAAAGAAAATCATAACCCTAAATATTAATTAAATTATTTTTAGTTAAATATTGTGAATGGTAAATTTTATTTTTGGAAGAACTTGAACTATTTTTTTTTTGAAAAAGAAAATCAAACTAAATTAATCCCACAATTTTGACTTGTGTGATACATATTGTTGCTTTTTTTAACAATGATGAAACACTTTTTGTTGTTGTTGTTAATGAAACTCTTTTTTATTATATGTAGTTAATGAACTCTTTAATATATATTTTGATAAATCACATATATATTAGATTTGTTTCCTTAGGATTAACATAGCTTGATTTTTTTCTTGTAAAAAAAAAAAATCAATTCAAGAATAAAATTTTTAATTCTTAATATTAAACTTAAAATCGTTTAATTGATATTAGGTTTAAAGCTTCCTTTTTTAACTTGAATTGTACTTGATCATCGATTCAAGTGAGTCATATTTTATTTTATTATATGTTAATGTTTATATATGTGTGTGTATATACTTGTTTAAAAAAAAATTACAAAGCAATGAAACTCTTTTAATATGAGAGAAGAAACTAAGAAGGGCAGTAAAGTCATTTGATATATATTTCAAAATCCTAAATCAGGTCGATAACTTAATTAAGGATTTATTAAATTTAATAACTTGATTTAGAATATTTCTATTTCAGACAACTTTATATGAGATTTTCCCTTTATTTTATCTTATTTATTATCCCTTTTACTTTATTATGTCTTTTCCCGATTGCAAATAATTCCGTTATCTTTTCTCTAGTTAAACAACTCATCTTAAATTTTATAATTAATATCTCCGCCAATTTTACTATCTCTCCATAAGACTTATCATTAATATCTAAACTTTGACAATTATTTAGGGGAAAAGGAATAATAATTGATTGTAGCCTAGAAACGTATTCCGCCTCCTGTTATAATAACTTTCATGCCCAGCATTGCACATATGTGATGGAATGGACAAACTTAGACGAAAATTAGACTTGTGTTTCCAAAATAATTTATTAGAAACACATTAGCCATTGACCCTGAGCTCACACGGCACCCATGGTTCATACCTGTGTAGTGTGTGTGACTACTTTATAAATGATAATATATATGTGTGCTCTTCATTTGACCCCTATCCAATTGAAAAAACACATTACATTCGCAGGGACCCACAATCCTGCATTTTTTCTTAATTTAAAAAAATGGTTAAGGGATAATTTTTCTCCAACAGTGTCAAAAAAAGAGAGCAATTTTACCCTAAGCGTATCCCAATTAATTTTAACGGTTAGTTGACCAAATTAAATATGTTGAGCTGACAGTCCATGTAAACACCCGTTTCCATTTCGATATTCACAAAGTAATAGAGACAAGTTCCACAAGCATACAAAAAAGTACATATATATTGATAAAATTATTTGTTTACAGTCCAAAGTCAAGATACAAAAGGCGACAATATTTACAACATAAGCTATCTATAACCAAGGACTTTAACTTCGCCTCAAGGCACGTGCTAGTCACTTTCCTTTATCTACGTCCTTGCCTTTTGATCCGCTAACACCTGCTAAGATGTTTGGTTTAAAAAAAGGGGTGAGATTTCGAAAAATCTCAGTAGAAACATGCTATCGTTCATAGAAAATTCGAAAAGTAAATATGATATATGCAATGTATGCACCAATTAATGAACAATATAAACATATAATCTATATATATATATGAGTAGGGCCCAGTCCCACTAATCTGCACCGGTTGGATTCCTACCAACTCCAGTGTAAGTACCTCTAGCACTACTAACCCCTCTTTGGGAAAAACATGTTGATTAATAAAGCGCATTTACAAACAATAGCATCCACACAATTATAAAACTATGACATGATGTATGAAGGATAATATCTCTACCTTGAAGTTTTATAGACCCCTTTTTGCGTGCATCGTGAAACGTGTCGACTTTCGGCTCCCGATTCGGTCTTAAAATATTAAATGTACAAGGAATAGGTCATAACCTATCGAAGTATCATTTTAGATACTTACATAGTGTTTCTTGTGGTTATATTAGCCTATGGTGAAAATTTACCAAAATACACCAGGACCCCCGCCCGGCCCCGCCGTACCCGACACGACGACACATTTTCCCAAATTTTTGACTAGGGCTATCCTGATGTATTTTCACCCAAGGAATCCATTTCTAGGCTCAAAATTATCAAATTCAATGTCAAATTATGAAATTACCCTTGGCAGCCCTACTTTTAGAGAAGTTTTCATAACTATGCTTTTTCGGCCTTTTCCGAAAAAATGACCATCTGTAAACTCACCTAATTTTCCCTTCTGAATGCAATGAAATCATCAAATCATTGAAAATCAAACTCCTACCCCTAGATATAGGTTTATGGGTTCCTCCGGGGAAAATCGGGGTTTTGTGATTTCGACTCCGTAAACGCATTCCTTTCTACTTCTAACCACTTTATTAACCATCTAATTGAGTTACAACAAACATTTGAACTAAATTGGGCAGAATAACCCTTCTAATGCCACATTTCCAAAATTTACAAACAAAGACAATCCGGCGAAATTTCACCGATTAAATTGTCTACAGCAACTAGAATAGTCAATATACGAAAGTTTAGAAGTTACTTCAAGCTCCCACATGATTTTCCCAAATATGGCTGAAATCCTAAGTGCTCAACAAGAGATTTTGAGCTTCCAAACCTTAAAGAACAAAGAGGAGTAGCTTATAATTGGAGTTATATGTGTTAGGAGCTAAATCGTCAGAGAAATTAGCTTACCTTACGATTTTTCTTCTCCTTTCTCTCTCTACAATTCCAAATGTTCTCTCTCTCTCTATTCAGGTCTTTTGCAGCGTGAAAATGGGCTGAAGAGGAAGATAATGATATATTTATCATATATTTTCCATTATTTTATTCATTTATTTTATTTTCCAAAAATTCCAAAATCAATTTTATGCATATAAACCCTATATACATGTAACCAAGCTCATTAAGGCCAATCAATATTTCCTTCCTCTTGCAACATGTAGAAGACACCTAGGGGTCCCTCCTTATGGTCTCAATTGACTTGGCAACTTGTCTAGATTACGTATACAGGTAAAAACTCAATTTTGGTCAAAATTGCATTTTTTGCTCAAATTTTCCATAAATTCATATTAAATTGACCAAAATATTCCAAATAATTTCCCCCCTTTATTTTCCTTAATTAATTAAAATTAAATTAAATTAATCAGAAAATAATTAATTTTGTGATAATTTGAAAAAATTACGATTTTGCCATTACCTTTCTAATCCAATTTATTCTCTTATTTTTCTTTGGCCAATTTTCATCTATTTTTGGACCAAATATTTTCTCTAATATTCCTTCATTTTTGGACCTTAATATTGGGGTTTTAAAATTATCCAAATTAATTCCATAATTATTTTGCCCATTTTCTCATGAAAATGAACATTTATAAAATTCATAAATTCCAAATTTATGAATATTCACCATTTTATTGAATTTTCCAAATATTTACAATATTTTTGGTGAATATAAATTTTGAGGTGTTACAGTTCTCCCCCACTTAAATAAATTTCGTCCCCGAAATTTGCTACAGCTATACAGCCATAAATTCTGGGCAACGTTTCTTTACACTTTCCTCTGTTTCCTATGTAGCCTCTTTGGGCGATAACCCTTTCCAGACAATCTTGACAAATTGAATGCTCTTGTTTTTGAGCTACTTTTCCTGCCGATCGATAATTCGATCAGATGTGACTTCGTAAGTCAAATCCTCACGCATTTCCACATCTTCATATTCTATTACATGTTCTAGATCAGGTTGATACTTTTTCAAATGGGAAACATAGAAAACATCGTATAGCCTGCTCAGATTCGATGGCAAAACGATGCGGTACGCTACAGGCCCAATCTTCTCTAAGATATCAAATGGACCAATGTATTTTGATTGCAAGTTCTTTGCTTTCAATGCTCTGCCAATATCTGTAAGAGGTGATACTTTCATGAATACATGGTCGCCGACTTCAAATTCCAGAGGTTTTCACCTCTTGTCTGCATAACTTTTCTATCGGCTCTGAGCAGCTAGCAATCTCTGCTTGATCAACTCTATCTACTATGTTGTCTGATCAACAAGATCTGGCCCTAGCAATTCCCTCTCAAACAACTCAGTCCAGCATATTGGCGAATAACACTTCCTCTCGTAAAGTGCCTCATATGGAGCCATGTGAATGCTTGAATGATAACTGTTGTTGTAGGCAAAATCTGCCAACAGAAGGAATTTGTCCTAGCTACCTTTATATTAAGCATACACGCCCTTAGCATATCCTCAAGGGTTTGAATTGTTCATTCTGTTTGCCCATTAGTTTAAGGATGACATGCTATTCTGAATCAGAGCTTGGTACCCAAAGCTTCATTACCGCCTTCCAAAACTTGGAAGTGAACCTCGGATCTTGATCGGAGATGATGTTCTTCAGAGTACCATGCAATCTCACAATCTCCTAAATGTAAATTTCTGCTAGTCTATCAGGAGAATAGTGAATGCTAATTGGTAGGAAGTAAGCTGTCTTCGTGAATCTATCAACTATCACCCATATAGCGTCATGGTTTCTGACCTTAGGCAATCCTATCATGAAATCCATGGTAATGCTTTCCTACTTCTACTTAGGTATCTCAGGATTTGTCAAAAGCCCTGATGGCCGTTGATGTTTGACTTTTACTTTATGACAAACGAGCAATGAACTCAGTCACCTCTCTTTTCATCCCCGGCCAATAGTATTAAGCCTTCAAGTCATGGTACACCTTTGTGGCTCCTGGATGTAAAGTATACTTGCTCTTATGTGCCTCCTCCAGGATTTGTCATTTCAGTTCTGGTTGCGGTGGAGTATAAATCCGCTTCTTGTACTTGACTAGCCTACTGGGTGACAAGTCGTAATTCTGAGTCTCGCCCTTATCAATCATACCTCTAATAGATAGTGCTTCCTCATCATTCTATTGGCCTTCCTTAATTACTACCCTCTGATCATTGTATATCTGACTGACCCCACTGCCTAACATAATCTGACTAGACAGATTTAGGTCTCTGAAATCTTCAATCAGTTTCTGCTCATAAATCATCATGGCTGCTACTTGCACTGATTTTCGGCTTAATGCATCAGCGAAGACATTAGCCTTACTGGGATGATACTTGATTTCAAGGTTGTAATCTTTCAACAACTCCATCCATCTGCGCTGTCTCATATTGAGCTCTTTCTGATCATACAAATACTTCAAGCTCTTATGGCCGCAGTACAACTCTACAGTCTCACCATAGAGATAATGTCTCCATATTTTTAAAGCAAACACAATTGTCGCCAACTCAAGATTATGAGTGGAATAGTTCAATTAATAAGGTTTCAACTGACGAGATGCATATGCCACTACTCGGCCATACTGTATCAATACGCATCCCAATCCGTGCCCACTGGCATCTGTGTATACAACATACGTAAACTGTGGATCTGGGATCATTAGCACTGGTGCTGTAGTTAACCTCTACTTCAACTCCAGGAAGCTCTTCTCACAATTCTCATCCTACACAAAATGTTGAGCTTTCCACCTCAATTTTGTCAATGGCAAAGCAATTTTGGAGAAATTCTGTATAAATCTTCTGTAATAGCTAGCTAGACCTAGAAAAATGCGTACTTCAAATACAGTCTCTGGCCTCTTCCAGCTCAATACTGCTTCCACCTTGATCTATAGAGACTCCCTGCTGTGAGATAATGTGGCCCAGAAACTTTACTTCTAAAAGCCAAAATTCACACTTACTCAACTTGGCATAGAGTCGCTTATCCCGTAATATGTTCAATAATGTTCTCAAGTGCTACTCGTGCTCGGCTTTACTCTTCGAATACACCAATATAGCATCAATAAAGACTACTACAAACTGGTCAAGTACGAACGAAAGATCCGATTCATGTAGTCCATGAACACGGCAGGTGCATTGGTAAGCTTGAATGGTATTAAAAGGAACTCGTAATGGCCATATCTAGTTCTGAAAGCAGTATTCGATACATCTTCTTCTTTAACCTTCAACTGGTGGTATCCCGATCGTAAATTGATCTTCGAGAATACACAGGAACCAGATAATTGATTGAGCAAATCATCAATTCTAGGGAGTGGATACTTGTTCTTGATGGTCACCTTGTTCAGCTCTCGATAATCGATACAGAGACGAGGCTTCCGTCTTTTTTCTTGACAAAAAGCACTGGAGCACCCCAAGGTGATACACTGGGTCGTATGAACCCTTTCTCAAGTAGCTCCTCAATTTGCTTCTTTAGCTCTGCCATTTTACTTGGAGCCATACGATATGGGGTTTTGGAGATTGGTCCTGCTTCAGGCCTTAGGTCAATGGAGAACTCCACTTCACTATTTGGAGGTAATCCACCGATATCCTCCGGAAACACATCAGGAAACTCATTCACTATAGGGATACTTTCCAAGGCTACACCAGCCTTTGATTGCATAGAGCAGAATACCATGTACCCCTGACAACCTTTTTACAAATATCTCTCAACCTTAGCGTGAAGAGAAGGTTAAGAGTGATTTTTGTGTCAGCTTGCAGTTGTGGATTTAGATATATAACTCTTTCTGTTTACAATCTAGCAACACACCATTTGCTGTCAACCATTTAATCCCTAAAATTACTTCTAATTCTTGCAATGGTAAACAAATCAGATTTACAGTCGATTCGTGCCCTCAACATTTACCACGTAATTTAGACAAACGTTGGCCGTCACAATCCATGCATCCATAGGTGTAGATATAATCAAATCATATGGGGATTTATGCACAGATAAATGTAACCGTCTCACGTAGTCATATGCAATGAATGAATGGCTTGCACCAGAATCATACATAACAAGCACTAAATTGCCATTCAGAGAAATCATACCTTGAATCAGTTCTAGAGACTTTCTGGCCTCTTCCTATATCAGTGCATAAACCCTGCCAGAAGCTCTAGGTCTCATATCCTCTTGTTGCTGCTTCTGTGAACAATCCTTGGCCATATGCCCCGGCTTGTTGCACATAAAACAGACAGGTGGTTGATTGGAATCAACTTTCAGTAGTACACCATTACAAGCCCTGCCAAGATGGAATGGTTTATGATAAAACCAACATGTTCGACTTCCTGAGGATCCTTGGCCTCTACGGCCTCCCGTCTGATTCGGTCTCTTCGTAGCTCCCTCGGAAGGTCCACCCTGTTCTTTTCTCTTCTATGCTGAGCTACCACTCCCAGAAGCACCCTTGTTAGTAATTTAGGTTGCCAAACTCGACATATGCTGCTCAATGTAGCAGCATTCTTCTACTGCTTTACTAAACTCGGTGAAGTGATGTGCAACCAGTTTTTCTTTCATCTCCGGTCTCAACCCCTCAATTATCATATCGAAACTTCACTCTTCATTATCATGAAGTTTGAAATAGGCTGAATACCGTGACAGTTGGATGTACCGAGATAAATAATCATCAAAGCTTTCTCAATCTTGCTGTTTGATACTCAGAAACTCTTTCTCTTTCTCATGCCTGACAGATAGGGGAAAATATTTCTCATTAAACTTCTCCTGGAATAATTCCCGAGTGATAGGAACATTCCTCCCCCTTAAGATGAGCTCTATATTCATCCACCATCAATCTGCGTCACCCTCTAATTTATAGATGGCTATCAGAGCTTTCATCTCGTTTGGGCATCGCAACATGTTGAAAATCTTATCCAGATGTTTCAGCCAATTCTCAGCCAGTTGTGGGTCAAACTTGCCCCAGAAAATATGTGGCTATTGTTTATTGAATCTGTTTAACCATTCTAGACTTCTACCATAGGATCTGGTACGATATCCTTTGGTGGTATGTCTTCACCATAACCCCTCAAGTATTCGTCTAGGTGATCCTCCAGGCGATCTTGCCTTTGCTGTACTCCCTGAAGTTCCCTTCTTATCTCATTCATTGTATTCTGCTACTGTGCCAACATATCTAGTATTTGCTGCTGAAATGGTTCTGGTCTAGGAAGCGGTATTTCCTCATTGTTGTATCATTTCCATAGTTCACTCTACATGAAAATAGAGAAGCATTACTTTTCATATAAGAGCAAGGGCATGTTTTTGTTACCATTTCATAAAAGTCAGGGTACATGGATATGTCATACACAGCATACAACAACTATTTACAGTAGTTATAGAGAAACAGAAACATCAGATATCCTATAAACTACTATACATGACATATTAGTATTTTTATACTACATTTTCCAACATTCATGTACCTTCCCAAAATACCGACTCTAGCTAATTCTTCTTCTTTCTGTCGGTTCCGCCTAATTGCCCTTAACTCATATATGTACTGGTCAGCCAAAATATACCTCGTAGGCCCCACATCACAACTCAGTGTACATGAAATCCCATACTAGCCGTCTGATGTGCTTCTGGAAAACCCAAAAGTTCACCTTCAGGCCCCGCTCGACGATGAGGTTCTTCTGTTGGTTTTAGAATGTTGTGTCCGAAAAGAAGTTCATCTTGGAAAGAACTCAGCACTCGTCGGTCACCATAAGCCCTAACAATATCTGCAGTCCATATAACATCTCTACATTGTCAAGGAATGTATTGTACTGGCCTCTCGGGGATTGTGCTCCTGCAATGCTCGATAATACTTGGACATGAGAATGTAGGACAACTCTATATATGGCTTCAGATTGTACGGCACCTGAACCAGCTCTGCCTGAGACTTAGTGTCGCTCAGCTCGTCCTCTGACATCTCCTCTAGCTCGTAAACAGAATCATACTCCTCTGGTGCCTCTCCAGTCTCGCCAACCTCTGTCAATCCCGGTGAAGTCGGCCTCGGCTCCTGACCGTATACAGGCAGTCTTGGCATGCTCTTTCGTGCTGTGTAGCGCATACGCATACCGTCGTTTCCAAAGTATTCGATCATTGGTCCTCGGTATGGAATATGCTAATTCACCGTCATCTCGCTGTGACTGCTAACCATGATCGTATGCTCAATCTAACCATCCATGATGTCCTGTCGCCATGCAAACAAAACTTTATCAATATACAATTATGATAATGCCAGAACCGCTTATTAGCTCTGATACCAAAAATGTCAACACCCATTTCCATTTCGATATTCACAGAGTAATAGAGACCAAGTTCCACAGGCAACAGAAAAGTACATATATACTGATAAAAATATTTGTTTACAGTCCAAAGTCAAGATACAAAAGGCGACAATATTTACAACATAAGCTATCTATAACCAAGGACTTTAAGTTCACCTCAAGACACGTTCCAATCACTTTTCTTTATCTAAGTCACTACCTTTTGATCCGCTAGCACCCACTGAGATATTTGGTTTAGAAAAAGGTGTGAGATTCCGAATAATCCCAGTAGAAACATGCTATCGTTCATAGAAAATGCAAAAAGTAAATATGATATATGCCATGTATGCACCAATTAATGAACAATATAAACATATCATCTGCATGTATACATGAGTAGGGCCCAGCCCCACTAATTTGCACCGATTAGATTCTCACCAACACCAGTATAAGTGCCTCTAGCACTACTGGCCCCTCTCTGGGAAAAACATGTTGATTAATAAAGCGCATTTACAAACAATGCCATTCGCACAATCATAAAACTATGACATGATGTATGAAGGATAATGTCCCTACCTCAAAGTTCTATAGTCCCCTTTTTGCGTGCCTTGTGAAACGTGTCAACTTTTGGCTTCTGATTCGGTCCTAAAATATTAAATGTACAAGAAATATTTCATAACCTATCCAAGTATCATTTTAGACACTTCCATAGTGTTTTTTGTGGTTATATTAGCCTATGGTGAAAATTTACCAAAATGCCCCCGGGACCCCCGCCTGGCCCCACCGTACCTGGCCCGACAGCACGTTTTTCCAAATTTTTGACTAAGGCTATCCTGATGTATTTTCGCCCAAGGAATCCATTTTCGGGCTCAAAATTATGAAATTCAATGTCAAATTATGAAATTACCCTTGGCAGCCCTACTTTTAGGGTTTTATGGGCGTTTTCGTAACTATGCTTTTTCGGCCTTTTCCAAAAAAATGACCAATTGTAACCTAACCTAATTTTCCCTTCTGAATTCAATGGAACCATCAAATCATTGAAATTCCAAATCCTAGCCCTAGATCTAGGCATGACCAAAATTATGGGTTCCTCTAGGAAAAATCAGGGTTTTGTGATTTCGGCTCTGTAAACGCGTTCCTTTCTAATCCTAACCACTTTATTAACCATCTAATTGAGTTACAACAAAAATTTGAACTAAAATTGGGCAGCATAACCCTTCTAATGTCACATTTCCAAAATTTACAAACAAAGACAATCCGGCAAAATTTCACCGATTAAATTGTCTATAGCAACCAGAATAGTCAATATACGAAGGTTTGGAAGTTACCTCAAGTTCTCACAAGATTTTCCCAAATATGGCTGAAACCCTAAGTGCTCAACAATAGATTTTGAGCTTCCAAACCTTAAAGAACAAGGAGCTAAATCATCGGAGAAATCGGCTTACCTTGCAATTTTTCTTCTCCTTTCTCTCTCTACAATTCCAAACATTCTCTCTCTCTATTCAGGTTTGTTGCAGCATGAAAATGGGCTGAAGAGGAAGATAAAGATATATTTATAATATATTTTGCATTATTTTATTCATTTGTTTTATTTTCCAAAAATTCCAAAATCAATTTTATGCACATAAACCCTATGTACATGTAACCAAACTCATTAAGCCCAATCAATATTTTCTTCCTCTTGCAACATGTAGGAGACACCTAGGGACCCCTCCCTATGGTCTCAATTGGCTTCACAATTTGTCCAGGTTACGCATACACGTAAAGTCTCAATTTTGGTCAAAATTGCATTTTTTGCTCAAAATTTCCATAAATTCATATTAAATTGACCAAAATATTCCAAATAATTTCCCCCCTTTATTTTCCTTAATTAATTAAAATTAAATTAAATTAATCAGAAAATAATTAATTTTGTGATAATTTGAAAAAATTACGATTTTGCTATTACCTTTCTAATCCAATTTCTTCTCTTATTTTTCTTTGGCCAATTTTCATATATTTTTGGACCAAATATTTTATCTAATATTCCTTCATTTTTGGACCTTAATATTGGGCTTTTTAAATTATCCAAATTAATTCCATAATTATTTTGTCCATTTTCTCATGAAAATGAACATTTATAAAATTCATAAATTCCAAATTTATGAATATTCACCATTTTATTGAATTTTCCAAATATTTACAATATTTTTGGTGAATATAAATTTTGGGGTGTTACAGTCCACATGTCATTCACATGGACTTCCTAGACAAATTTGCACATTAGAAAAAAATAATGTAGATGACATGAGGACCATCAATTCAGCATATTTGGTCAACTAACCATCAAAATTAATTGGGATAAAAGCTAGGATTCTATAGCCTTCCCCAGCACCAAAGAAAGTTATAACCCACCAGAGGTATTACTTGACGACCCTTCTCCCACTCTATAGGCTGGAGAACCTTACATTCTCTATTTGGATGTCCCACTACTGCATATTGTTGTCGATGCTCTAGTTCACACACAAGCTACCACCCACCATCATAAGCAAACTCCACACGCTTTACGTAGGGTTAATGTGACATGTGTTCGAGAGGGGAAAGAAGTTGTAGACGTCCCTGTTCTTGATGAAAATGTTGCCATACTAGGTCAGGAAATATGATCTTTCATCTTTTGGATGAAAAATCTTATTAACACAGCGGCTACACCTACAATGGTGGAAATACCCTACTATTACTTGAGTTTTCTTGGCATCCTACTTATGATCTATATTTTATGCTTTAATAGAATCAACAATATGCGACAAAATTTTCCTTGGCATGACTACAATAGCTCCATAAAAACATTGGCCAGATTGACTTACATATGCCTTATGGGATTGTGGGTGAAAGAGTGTCATATCCCATTACAATTGATAAGAAAGATCTTAGGGAGTTCATAAATTTGGCGGAGATAGATATAAGATGAGTTCACCTTGCAATAATGTAGGTTTTTTTATTTATTCCTTCAATTAATGTAGTGGTTTTTTGGTTTTATATATTCATTAATTTATTGCAACAAAAAAATTTTGATTTAGTAGTGGTTAAAAATATGTACTTGTAACGGTTTTAACCGCTACAAACCACATTAGTAACGGTTGCAAAAACCGCTACAAAAACCACTGTTGCAAACAGATTTGTAGCGGTTTACAACAACCACTACTTATGTAACACAACTGCTACAAATTTAGTAGCGGTTACTAAACCACTACAAATGTGGACGCCACAATTTCGTGAGGCATAAAATGAAAAATGAAAATTTGGCTCCAATTTTGTAGCAGTTGTAAAACCACTACAAAATTTTGGGAAATTTAAAGCAAAATTTATACAATTATCCAAGTCCATTATTAATATTGTGTTGAATAGTTTATTATTTAAGTAACTTAAATAATAGTAGTTATTATTTAAAAAGAATGATTAAATTAAGTTAGATAAGTATAAATGTTATATAGGTAATATTATTGAGAATGTGCAGATAATAAGGACTTATTATGTTGTCTACTATATATTGATCATTATGGAAGGAGTATTGAAAATATTGAGGAAAAGTTCTTCAATTTCTAGATCAAAAAAAATAATGAGTATAAATATTATGAGAGGGGAAAAATGTTGAAATCAAAAAATTAAAAATTTTTTTACCATATTTGATCACCTTGCTCAGCTATTCGGCTCTTAAAAAAAATTTCAGACGAGAGAAAATGAAAGAGAAGAAAGGTTGAAAGAAATGGAGAAGTGTTTGAAATGAGGTGTAGTAGGGGTATTTATAGGGATTTGTGTAGCGCTTGTAGCGGTTAATGTGACAACTTTGTAGCGGTTGATATTTGTAGCAGTTTATGTGACATTATTTGTAGTGGTTTCACATTTTGTAACAGTTTTATTTGATTTTGTAGCGGTTTCATAACCCCTACAAATATTTATCTGAAACTTTTTTTATAAAAATATTTCAAATTTCAAATATTCAATTTGTAAAGGTTGAGTTTGTAAAACCGCTACAAATATTTATAATTTGTAGCAGTTTATACATAAAAACCGCTACAAAGTGATTTTTTTATAAATATTTATTTCAAATTTATTTTGTAGCGATTATACGATACAAACCGCTACAAATTGATTTTTTATTATGTTGTCTATAACTTTGTAGCGGTTCTTTGTAACCGCTACAAAAGGCTATATTCTGTAGCGATTACTATTATAAAAACCGCTACAAACTTTCATGACCATTGGAGAGATATGAAATTCAAATTTTCAATGTGCAACACTTAGTAGCGATTATGTCAAAAAACCCACACACCACTTGGTGCGAAACATACCATTGCAAATTTATAGCAGTGTTGCTTAAAACCACTATAAATCCAAATATTTGTAGTGGTATATTTTAACTGCTACAAATGCACCGCTACGAATTGTCAATTTTTTTGTAGTATATTTATCATTTTAATTCTATTATAGCTTCCTCAACAACATATGCATTGAAAGAGGAAGATATAGTTTATATAGATTCTTATGTCCTACAAATACGATAAAGAAGAATAATAAGTTGGAACTAAGGATGACCTATGTGGGCTACATAATGGGAGAGACTAAATTGCCTTGTTATCTAGCACCATTTCTTGAATGGTGCGTATTTTAGTTTTGTCTATTTAAGATATTTAAGAATAAATTGCCTTATTATCTAACTTCATTTTAATTTATATATGTTGTTATAGTTATCATTGGAGTCTGTATGTTGTTTCTCCCATCATGAAAACCCTTTATCGGTTTGATTCCTTGGGTCACAGGCCAAACGAAGAAATAAAATCCATCTTTAGCACGTAAGTTAATTTGTTTGTAAATCATCAATCGATTCTTGACTTAAATGAATTGTTTTAATGTCTATTGATTTTCAATTTAATGATAGTGCACTCAAGACATATAGACTACTGGGCGAGAAATGAGAAGGTAAAAGTAGAGAGCTGAAGTGGTTTTATCTGAGAGTAAGTAGTATGAATTCAAGTTCTCTCACTGACAATTTGTTTAGATATGCCTTTATTTATTTAACCATTTGTTTTTAATTTATAGTGCCCTCGACAACCAAGGACAACTGAGTGCAGATACTATGTTATACTTTATATGTAAAATATCATTCAGAGTCGAGTTACTACAGATTTTGAATAGGTAATCGCTTTTTCATTCTCAAATGATAATATTTTTGGTATTATAAATGAATTGTTTATTCATTCATTCACTTGATTGATTTATCTTAGCTTATTTTCCAATTTGTAGATTTTTGGTAATGACAACGCTTACATAGACGAAGACATTAATTTACATTGAGATCTTGTTGCTGGACATCTTCTTTAACACATAGATGAGTAAAGTTTACTTTGATATTAGATAGTAGTCGTATCGACAAGTTTTGGATACTTTATGGTGATTATTGTACATAGTAGTAGTAGTAGTAGTAGTTAATACTATGATTAGCTAGATGTTTTTGTACTACTTGTAATGACATTTTGGTTTATGAAGAAGTGCTCGATGATGTTTCTATATAGGGTTAATTATTGGGCAATGAAAAAAATAAAACAATTTTTTGTTTTAAAAAAATACCTTTTAGCGTCCATTGTTTAAAAGCAAATGCCGGAAGAGACTTACGGCATCCTATTTTTTCAAAAGGATGTCGTAAGTTGCTTACAACGTCTGTTTTAAAAGAAAGGCATTGTAAGTGCCTTATGGCATCCGTTTTTTAATGTATGTTGTATCTAGACTTTACTATGTTGCTTACATAGAAGTCCCCCTAAAAAGGGACGTAGAAAGGGCCTAAAAACGAACATTAAAAATGTTTTTTGTAGTAATGTCATAACCCTCCCACTAGCCATGCGAGACTATCGGTCATGCCACACCTATGCAGACTAGTTGTAACATGTCATTGTTAGTTGCCTGGCCACCTTATGGTGTCTCTAACTGTTGCCACCTTGCCTCCACATAAGTGCCACATGTCAACATCACAAACTGGTGGTTGCACTTTGTGACCAAGGGAAGGCTCAAACACTTGACCTTGCGTGTAGAAACTAGCAATGAAAAAATTCTGTCTCTAATTTTTTAGCAAGATGATGAAATTCTATAAAAAAAATCTGTCATTCAAATTAGCAAAGGAACTTCCGATGGAAAAAATGTCCCACCAATAATTTAGTCGGTAATCAATTTTTTTTGTAGTGCATTTTTGGAACTTTCATAATAGCTTTATGGGCCTCACCTTAAAAAGTAATGGTTTTTATATTGTTTTAATAGTTATCTCTTTTCTCTCATTTTAAATGTTCACAAGTGTACTTTTACTCATTGGAAAATGGGTAAAATTTTTTAGGTGTTTTTGCACTGTTTACCTTTTTTAAGTTGACCATATTTTTGTACTTTTAGAACAATAACATGGGCCCAGCACAAAAACATAATTATATTAGGTTATATTTAATGGTTGTGTCATTTCCGCTTTCATCTTGAATCTTGTGGATACTTTTATACCTTCAAATAGCATATAGTGTTTATGCTCTTTAGATATACAAGTTTATGGATATTTTTGAACATTTATATTCTCTTTCAAACTTTATTTTTCATCTTGTGAAATTTGAATCAGTTGTGGATAATTAATTCTTGTGAAAAAACAAACTACTCGTACTTAATTATTACTTATGAAACTACTTGTACAATTTTAAAGGTCTATAATGATTCATTGTCTATGATTTAAATAAGGGTTAAAGTGCAAAAATACACATGTAATTTTTTTCAAAGTGCATCTAACACCAAATACTTTTTTTAGGTGCAACAGTGACTATGTGGTTACAAAATAGGTGCGAAACTACCATTTGACCGTTAGTTTGACTTTTTGACCCTGAAAGTGATGACGTGTATGATGACATGGACGTTGGAGTGACATTCTGGAAAACAAACTTGCTGACTAGTGAAGCTTTGCAATTAATATTACCCACATTTCACTATTTCAGTACCACCTTCGCTGAAGTATATTCAAATTTGAATGCAGAATACTTAACTCACTTAGCAGAGTTGCTGCCCTAAAAAATATACTGATTGCTCAATTTTTTTCCAACCCTAGATTCCCAATTATTATTAAATTAAAATCATTATAATACATATATTATATTACTAATTTTTATTAAATTATATGATTTATTAGGAAAATTTGATTTTCAGCAAGTTTTTTTTTTCTTGAATGTCACTCCAGCATCCATGTCATCGTACACATCATCACTTTCAGAATAAAAAGTTAAACTAACGGTTAAAAAGTAGTTTTGCACATATTTTGTGACCACATAGTCACTGTTGCACCTAAAAGAAGCATTTGATGTTAGGTTCACTTTGAGGAAAATCACATGTGTATTTTTACACCTTAACCCTTTAAACAATAAAAGATTATCATGGTCAAAAGAAGAATAGAAGATTATCTCGGTACAAATAACATACGCATTATTTATTTGTTTAAATTTAAAAAGATATTTTCTACATCCCGTTCCATGCATGCATGAGGCTCTATATAAGTAACAATAAGAGCTTCATGGATCCACACCAAACCAAGAGATCAGGAGAGGTTGTTCAAAGAAATTATCAAGTGATACTGACAAAATGGCTTTCTTTCTTCTGCCGGCTTTGCCACTTTTGGAAGAAGGCTTGTTTTTAGCCCTTGCACTTGCCGCAGCCGGAGCAGCGACAGTAGCCGTGGGACAAGGGTTGAAACTCGCTCCGCCGGTTGAAATTCCCACATGGAGAGTAGAAAAAAGGAAAGATCCACATGCAGGGGAGAAAGAGAGGAAAAGGGAGGAGGAAGAGAGGAAAAGGGAGGAGGAAGAGAGGAAAAGGGAATCAAGAGCAAGAATTCGAGATTCAGCAGTAGGAGGAGCAGCAGGAGGAGCAGTAGGAGGAGCAGTAGGACCAGCAACGACAAAAATGTTATCAAAATTGTTGAGCAGCAGCAGCAGCGATGATGGCGGCGGCGGCCGCGGCGGCAGGAGGAAAAGGAAGGAGGAGGAAAGGAAAAAGGATGAAGAGAGGGAAAGGAAAAGGGAGGAGGAAAGGAAAAAGGAGATAGAAGAAAGGGAAAACAAGGCAGGAGCAGCAACGACAAAAATATCAAAATTGTTGAGCAGCAGCAGCAGCACTGTCAGTGCCACTGTAGTTCGTGACAAGATGAAGACGGCAGAGGAGGGGAAAGCATACCACAGCGGCACTGACAGCGACAAGGCAAGTCCATCAATACGAAAATTTGGATTTATCATAGGCATATATGATTTGCTATATATTAGATTTTACAGTTTATATAGTGCACTGAGATGTTATTGTTTGTGTGTGTCCTTAACTTTGGTTTATTTGTATTGCTTGCTTTGTTTTCAGAAGAAGAAAGGAGAAGATTGGATTAAGACGAGGATGAAAAAGCCTTGAACAAAAGGAGCTGCGCATTTATATATATGTAATTATATCTGCCTGGCTGGCTATAATATGGTCCAAAACTTAGTAATAAGAAGTTAAGAACTGTGTTAAGGAAAGTACGTGAATAAATGTACCGCCGAATTAGAAGCCAATATAGATACTTGGCTGGGCTCTATATAGGTATGTGTGGGTCAGATAATGAATAAGACAGACTACAACAGATACAGATATGTGATCTGTGTATTTAGAAATATAATAAAACTTGCTTCCGTAGATATTTCATCTTTCTTTTTCATTTTTCGTTATAAATTAAATATAAACAATCGTGTACGTGCATTTGTCTGTCTCTCCCTCTTTTTCTAAGGGGGAAAAGGGTCATTTCAATTATTTATAACTTAGCGAGTTTAATATACAATAATAAAGTAGTTTGACAAATTGATTCATGTTCTCATTATCCATTTAGTATGGGATTAGATAAATAAATATTTAGTAACGTGGATGATTAGATAAAAGCCCCATGTTCCTTCGAGTATATAATAATAGAACATTAAATCGATCCTATGCAAAGCATAAAGTAAAAATGGATTTTAAGAGATAATATTATAGTATGCTAATTTATACTTTTAAAGTTCATTAATAAATTGAGAGTAGACAAGAGATAATGTTTCAAAGGTATTCAAATTATAATTATAATTATTAAAACTTTTAAATGAATAATTGAAATTACATGCTAAATGACAAGCCTTCCTTTTAGTTCGAAAACACATGAGATTATAACGTATTCTATAATAAGGTAAAAGGAAATCATTGAATGTGTATAGCCAAGAAACGTATTTTACTTCCTATATAAAAAAATTCTTGTATGAACCTAATTTGCTATGTCATTTATGGTCTGACAACTTAAAATACAACAACTTATAAACTAATTTGGTACCTCATAAATATTAGCTGGCATATTAATAAAATTAAAAGATTCCATAAGATTCTGTTTTTCATTACTTATGAAATCTTAATTAAGGGATTCATTTTTTTAAGAAAAATAAAAATATGAAATACATGAACAACCAATTAGAATTAATATTAGCTGAGTTGTTATATTTGAATTGATCATATCACAGATAACATGACAAACCAGGTTCAGAAAAAAATTTTGTAAGTATTATTGCTTTGCTTTGCGCATGTTTGATGGAATGGGCAAACTTTGACGTTTAAATATGACTTATTATTCCTTCGTGTTTCCAAATTAATTTATTAGAAACAACAAGCATAAGTACAAATCAGGCATCCCAGCTCTTTAATTAATTAAAAAAAATCCAATGACTAAAACAGAACAGCAGCAAAAATATCTTCAATAGCATATATATATCCTTCTGAACAATCTTTTGCATTTGTCTCTTCGGTTCTTGGCCTGTACTAGGATTCCTACTCGGTTTTAAGTTTTCAAAGACCAGACTCAATGCTTATTCTGTCACCCTTAGGTTGACGAAGTCTTGCTTCTCTAATCCGTTTCAATGTAGTACTTCCATACTTAACGTACGTGAGATCTATTAATTTAAATTGCAGAGATTGAATAAGCTAAACAAATTACTTAATTATATACCATAGGTGTCATGATCTCTCTAAAATTCTTCTATGTAACATTAGATTATACAACATCTGATTCTTAATATAAGACTCAATTAACTAATTTGGGAAGGTTAAGAAAGTTAAATAAATTACTTTAAAGTATTTTTTTGGGAAAATCACTAATAAATACTAAATAAGCAAATTAATTGCTCTTTGCCACCAACACACATGGGGTACTCAACTTGCATTAAAATTGAACTTAAAAAGACAAAAAAGCCCTCAGTTTGATAAGAAAATTTTAGGCGGGAGAAAGGAGCAATTGCAAATCTGAATCCCTTCTTCTTCTTCCATTTCCGGCCTGCAAAAGTTCAGCGGCCAACGTCGGCGCCTAGTCCTCAAGCGACCATCGCTTGCTCCTCAAACCTAAATGCCTCCTTCATTCACCTGATCTTTTTCATACGTGCCCAATGGTCATCCACGCTATGTGCAAAGGATGAAGATCCATTATGTGCCAATGATATGTCGTTTTGTGCAATTACTCTTCCTTCATGTGCCAATGATATGTTTTGTGCAATTACTAATCCATTATGTACAATTGATCTTCTATGTTGTGCACCTGATCTTCCGTTTTGTGCAATTGCTCTTTCATAATGTGCAATTGATCTTCCATTCTGTGCAACGGATCTTTTCCATACGTGCCCAATGGTTATCCACACTATGAAAAAAATCCATTCCACAAAATGGGAGATCAATTGCACATTATGGAAGAGTAATTGCATATAATGGAATATCATTGGCACAATGGATCATCCTTTACACCATGAAAAAGATCCATTGCACAAAATGGGAGATTAATTACACATAATAGAAGAGTAATTGCACAAAACAGAAGATCAAATGCCCATCATGGAAGATCAATTGAACATCATGAAAGATTAATTGCACAAAATGGAAGATCATTGGCACATAAAGAAAGAGTAATTGCACAAAACGACAGATCATTGGCACATAATGGATTTTCATCCTTTGCACATAGCGTGGATGACCATTGGGCACGTATGGAAAAGATCCGTTGCACAAAACGGAAGATTAATTACAAATCAATGAAGAGTAATTGCATACAATGGAAGATCATTGGCACAATGGATCATCCTTTACACCATGGAAAAGATCCATTGCACAAAATGGGAGATCAATTGCACATCATGGAAGAGTAATTGCATAAAACTGAAGATCAAATGCACATCATGGAAGATCAATTGAACATCATGAAAGATTAATTGTACAAAACAGAAGATCATTGGCACATGAAGGAAGAGTAATTGCACAAAACGACAGATCATTGGCACATTATGGATCTTCATCCTTTGCACATAGGGTTGATGACCATTGGGCACGTATGAAAAAGATCAGGTGAATAAAGGAGGCATTTAGGTTGGAGGAGCAAGCGACGGTCGCTTGAGGACTAGGCGCCGGCGTTGGCTGCTGGAGGAGTAGCCTGAGACAACACTGCTGAAGGACACGAGCCAAGGAGACGTCGGCCACTGGAGGAGCACTGGGAGATGACAGATCCGAAGAACACGAGCCAATGAGACGACGGCCGCTGGAGGAGTAGCCGGAGATGACACTGCCGACAGACACAAGCTAAGGAGACGGCCGAGTGAGGGGAGACGACGCTGAACTTTTGTAGGCCGGAAATGGAAGAAGAAGAAGGGATTCAGATCTGCAATTGCTCCTTTCTCCCGCCTAAAATTTTCTTATCAAACTGAGGGTTTTTTTGTCTTTTTAAGTTCAATTTTAATGCAAGTTAAGTACCCCATGTGTGTTGGTGGCAAAGAGCAATTAATTTGCTTATTCAGTATTTATTAGCGATTTTCCCTATTTTTTTTCTTTTTTCTCTAAACTAATTTGTCTAGCTTAGAAACTAATATATAATTTAATAAGACACAAAAGTATTCCAGAAAAATCAAGTAACGTATGTTATAGTTAAATAATTTATTTAGTTTTCTTAATATTTTAAACTAGTCAAATATAATAGGTTTTATATTAAGAATCGGATGAGATGGTATATCAATATATAAGTTAGACATATTAATTAGTTTGTAGAAAAAGGATACATAAAAGAGATAAAAAAGAAAAAAAGGTCTTAAATTTTGGAGTAAATTTCAGTCCTAAACTAGATGATGTATTTAGGACAAGAGGAGTAATCTAATTTTTTCACTAACGGTTGGAAAATAATAATTTAGTGATCATGTAAAGCACTCTTGAACTAATGTATTAATAGTCCTACCCAAAGTGGGGATAAAAGTGTCTTCACTAATTCTTCCTCTGTACTTAATATCTTCATCATTAGATCAAGTTTTAATGATTGATATTTATTTTGTAAGATTATTATTATTATTATTAATCCGCCGGGGCTAGATGCAGGGGCGGGCGATAGGGGGCTTTTGGTGATGTCCACGTGGCCATGTGGATTTGTTTTTAAAAAAATAATATTAAATTACCAACGGATTACCCATAGAAAAATTCCGTGGGTAATTTACCCATGGAAAATTTTTCATGGATAATCACCGACGGAATTTTTTTCGTAGGTAAATTCCATAGGCAATCACCAACGGAATTTTTTCCGTGGGTAATTACAGTAGGAAAATATTTCGTGGGTAATTTCCGTTTGTAAATTTTTTCCATGGGTAATCCATCGGTAATTTCTGACGGAATAAAAATTCTGTTGGTAAATCAATTTGCCACGGATTTTTTAGAGACGGAAAAAATTCCGTCGGTGATCCGTTCGTAATCCATGGGTAATTTTGATTTCAGAAACGGAATTCCGTAGGTAATTTCTGTGGGTAATATGTTATTTTTTTGTAGTGTGAGTTAGAACTTAGAACAAGATTATATATTCTTAAACTCAAGAATATGACTTTGAAAAACTTAAAATAAATTTTAATACTTTTTGAAAAGCTAGAACTAGCTAGCACTCATTTCTGGAAAAAAAAAAAAAAACTTGCTGGCACTCATACTAGATTAAAACTTCTATTCTAAAAAATCCACAAAGAAAATTTATTTATTTTATTGATATTTCCTGCAAACCAAACTTCCCCTAGAGCTTTATATATAATCATCAAAACAAGGGATCCAACACATTGTTGGAGAATAGTTTGATGAGAGTGAAGAGAGGGTTCTTTAACATTATTTTAAAATATAGAAACAAATTAAAATAAATAGAATGATTTGTACATAAAAAATTAAATAAAATACAAAGAAAAATAATTGATTTTTTAGATAGAAAAAAATATTTGTATAATGGTAATCTGAAAGGAATCCAATTCCTAGGACTAGTGTGAAGAACAAACGCTTTCAAAGTATCGAATAAAAAGGACTATCAAAAAAAGTATCGAATAAAAAGTACGACATAAAGAATCGAATAAAAAAATAAATGGCAATCGAAACGGAACCTGTGGCTATTGTATTAGAAAAGTTGTATCCCCATGACAAAGTAAAGCACATTCTCATTATCTCTTGATATATTTTAAAATTGTCTTAATATATCAATATCTATATCGGTGTGTGTATCATTTTATTTTGACGTGATGCTTTTGTCCATACATATAATTTCCAATTATTGTTTTAATTGTTTTTTATTCATATCACTTGTTTAAACTTGAGAGCTTCTGGGGCTAGACAAATCTAAACCTTTTTAACCAAAAATTTCCGGTTTAAAAAATATAAACAATATTTCATCAAATAAATTCTTTTCAAAATAAAAATATATAATAAAAAGTATACTCTTAAAAGATCGATTATTAATAAAGTACTATAACTAATAACAGATAGTAAAATATTCTTTATATTCAAAGGAGAAAAATCATAAAATTAATCATGTAGGAATAGATTTTTCATTTACTCCCTCCTCTCCTATTTTGAAGAGCCCAATAGCTCCTATTTTTAAGAGCCCGATAGCTGGATTACATAATTTAAAAAAGTAGTTAGCTAAAAGGTGCAAGTAAGAAAGAGAAATAGAGTAAATATATGTATTATCAATCTTTTAATTAATACAATATATATATATATAATTAATGAGGATTTATTAAATGTCCGGATAGCTTTTATCATGTTCTTATAAAAAGTACCGAGGCAATTTAAATTTTGAGCAAAGGAGGAAGTATTTATTTAATAAATTAAACACATTGTCCACTTTCCTTCCATGTATATAGGGATCACTTAATAAACAAGACAGATTACTATAGATATTTCATCTGTGAATTTACCAATAAAACTTGCTTTTGTTGATATTTCATCTTTCTTACTTAACAATTATTTACAGGCTTCTCTCTCTTTTTCTAAAAACAAAAATCATTTCAATCTATAAATTAGTAATTTTTTGTCCAAATTAAAATAACTTAGTGAATTGAATATACAATAATGGAATAGATTTAATTGTTTTTTACCAGAATAATGGAATAGATTGACAGATGGATTGATAATATTCTCATTATCCATTGGTATATATGGATAGATTAATAGAGTGTGAGCAAACAAAAAAAAAAAGGATAGATTAATAGAGGATTAGATAAATAAATATTCACTAATGTGAGTTCAGTTGGTTACAGAGCCTTTAAAACAAATCATTGTTTTATCAGGCGCGAAAGTGCTAACTTCAAAATGAGCAATTTTCACTACAAGCACTTAAAAGAATTAACTATTTTTAGATGTAAAAATAGACATAAATAATTTATTTGGGAGCAGATATAGCAATGTTAATTAAGAAGACTTAACTTCCATTATTTTTTGTATTGTGGGTCCCACTAGTCTTCTATCTCTATTATTTTATTATTTCTTTAATGGGAAAATATCACTTATACACCATGAAAACAATTTCATTTTAATTAACCCTTAAAAGATTCTGAAACTTGCCTTTTGGTCAAAATGAAATTAAGTTTTGTTAGTAAAAAGATAATAATACCCTTATTTTATTCTTTTCATAAGAGCATTTATAAGACAAATATGAGCATTTTCAAGACAAATTAAGACATTTACAAAATAAACATGTGAATGGCCTAAGAATTAAAAGAGTTTGGTTATTCACATATTTATCTTGTAAATGCCTATATCTAACTTGTAAAAGTTTTTTAACTTCATGGATTCTTCTAAATCCATTTATTTGTCTTTTAAATGCATTTATTTGTCTTGTAAATTTCCTTATTTCTCTTGTGAATGGCCAAAATGTTCTTTTTAATTCATTGGTTTTCTTTGAATCTCTTTATTTGTCTTATAAATGACTTTATTTGTCTTAAAAATTCCATTTGTCTTCTAAATTCTCTTATGAAAAAAAAATAAAGAAAGGGCATTATTGTCTTTTCAAAGAAAAAATTTTATTTTATTTTATAAATTTTTTCCAGAAATTTCATTTTATAATTTTTGTATACATTAATGATAATTGGGTAAAAGACCATGTTCTTTCAAGTAATAAAAAAACACCTTTATCCTATACAAAATGCAAACAAAAGGTGGATTTTAAGAGATAATATCCTAGTATGCTCATCTATATTTTTTTAGAGTTCATTAATAACTTGAGAAAGGCCAGAGACTATATAATTCAAAGGTATTCAAATTATAATTAATTATAATAATTAATAATTGAATGGTTGAAATTACATGCTACAATGACAGGCCTTCCTTTTATTTTGTAAAAACATGAGATTATAACGCATTTTTCATTAGGTCCCATGGTGCTATTATACTCTATTAACATTCAAATTTTTGGATACACCAAAAGGTCCAAGTCTAACTCAATAATTTTATTAAATGTTCTTTTCGTCTTCCTTTACTCCTTTACAAAAAACTTAGTACTACTTGATCAATTATTTTCAACTGTATATCAAATGGCTTTCCTTGAATATGTGTGATCTACCTCAAATAATTTTCTACTATGTTCTCTTTAATAGCTGTCACTCAAACTTTTCCACATATATGCTCATTAGGAATCTTATTTTATCATATATGTTATCCCTTTCACTTTATTAGGTCATTTCCGATTGTAAATAATTCCGTTATCTTTTCTCTAGTTAAACCACTTGCTTTGAATTTATAATTAACATCTCCACCAATTTTACTATCTTTCCGTAAGACTTATCATTAATATCTAAACTTTGACAATTATGGAGGGAAAAAAAGGAAATAATTGATAGTAGCCTAGAAACGTATTCCACCTCCTGTTATAATAATTTTCATTCCCAGGATTGCAGATATGTGATGGAATAGACAAACTTAGACAAAAATTAGACTTTTGTTTCCAAAATAATTTATTAGAAACACATTAGCAAATGAGCCTGAGCTCATACGGCACCCCCTGTCCCCTGGTTCATACTTGTGTAGTGTGTGTGACTACGTTTATAACTGAAAATATCTATGTGCGCTCTTCATTTGATCCCTATCCAATTGAAAAAACACGTTACGCTCATGGGGTCTCACATTTTCTCTTAATTTTAAAAAACGGTTATGGGACAATTTTTCTTTAGAAGTGTAAAAAAAAAACAGAGCAATTTTGCCCTAACCGTTATCCTAATTAATTTTGACGGTTAGTTGAACAAATATGCTGTACTGATAGTTCACATGTCATTCATTGGGATAATAGCAATCAAAATTAATTAGGATAACGGCCAGAACAAAATTGCCCATTGGTGCAACTTCCAAACCAAAGTTGCCCCTAAACCCTTAAAAAAAATGAAAAAGAAAACAGAACCGTAATAAAACGGGACAGCAGCAAAAATATCTTAATAGCATATTTTGTTGGGTTACAAAGACCACTTCAACGTTTAAATAATCGATTAGAAGCACATTACACGCTTAACCAATTTATCTGAACACCCACCACCAAAGTTCTGTAACTTTATAAATATCCTTCTGGATAAACCTTTGCATCTGTCTCATCGCTTCTTCGCCTTTCCTGGGATTCCTTCTCGCTTTACTCTTCAAATAAAATATTCAATGCTTCTTGAGTAGATTGGCAAAGTCCTGCAACTGTGGTCCATTTCAAAGCTTCCATATACTCAAACAAAGCATTTATATTCACTCTATTTTTCCTCTTGATTGGTGTTTGGAGATTAACAATTCTGATATCCTGAAAAGTCGCTTGTCCCCAGACCATATACATGCTTCTATTATTTAGTCTATAGATCTTTAAAAGCGCACACAATTTGTCTTTGAAGCTTTCAGTCACGCTCTATTCATTACTCTTCTATCCGCAAAAGACAAGACAGAAATGCATGCCAATCTATATGAAATATCATTCATGTGGAAAGTCCTCATTATTTATATGCCATAAATAGTAATTAGCCCAAGACCCTGCGCAAAGGGTGAGCTTATAATCTAGTTTCTAAGAAAAGGTCAAATCAAAATACAATTAAGTATAACATTAGAAAGATGGGAAAGCAGCATGAAAAATCATGTCAATACTAACTACAAAATCATTGATTCCCTTGAAAAGGTGTTCAAGAGAAGGAAAAGCAGAGAACGAGAGGATAAATAAGAATGGCTAACAACATAGATAATCAGGTAGTTTCTAATTTCATTTAGTAAGCAAAGAGCAACGTCCCACAGCCATATCTATCACTTCCTGAGGGTTAAATGTCACCCAACAAATTTGATGACCAAAGCATCATTACTTCTGTTTTCCACGAAATCAAGAAAGAAATCATTACTTTTCTTCCCTTCAGAATTCAAGAAAGATATCATCATCTGGATTGTATGTCCATTCTAATCTTTTCAAGATATCACGATCCTTCCACTTTTCGACAACCGATACTGCCTCCTTCTTCGCCTTCCCCATCAGAATTTCCTCCCAAGTAAAGGAAGCATCAGCAGTCCTCTACAATGACTCATCATTAGTATCCCCAACGACAACTGTCTTGAGACATCGTAACTTTGCCTCCCTTAATACACCAACAAAATCAGAATCATCTGAAACAAGAACCACACACTCAACCTGCTTATTATCTACCATGTGCCCTTTCAATGCAATATCTACAGCTTGTGGCTTATCCAACACAGTCCGAACCCAAAATGCTCCTTTTATCTCATCTGCCAAACCGTACCCCACTTTGGGAGTCAAAATGCTCCTTGCTGCATTCTTATACTTCTCCATTTTCATGGAAAACTTAGCAACCAACTTCACCCGCCTGTTCCCCTTTGCAGACTCTATCGTGTTCAATCTTTTTATGTGCTCACGCTCATGTATTTGCTTAAAATGGTTAATAAGCTTCTCATTTGTATAAAATTTTCTCCCACAGACCCGACAAAGATAAGGTACAGCTGGCTTGATCACACCTTTGTTCTCTAAATGATTTAACAATTTCCTTTCTTTTCTTTGTTCCCTAACATTTTGAGGCACATGGCTAAAGGTATGACGATTTGCATAAGCCACCATATGCTCAACAACGCCAAAGTGAGATGCAGCTGCTTTCAGCTTAGTGGCAGCTAGGTGGCAGTGATTTGGGTGGTTTGCTGTCTAAATCCCAAAAAACTCCAACTCTGCTTTGTATTCTGGTTGGTGATGAATTCAAATGTTTGCCCAATGCATTTTGACGTCCTTCAGTCTCAAAGTGACAAATTCTAAATGCAGCATATGGGATTAATGATGGTGGAAATTGGAAAATTGGCTTGTCCAGCAACGAAGATTCCACGAAATTTAACAATACTTAACATTGGCAATTGGCTGTCTTTTCCGAAATGAATAATATTGACTGCCATAAAAACCATTGAACCCAATTAAACTTCACTGATGACAAAAATAGGAGAAACAAAAAAAAAAAAAAAAAGTCTGCTTTGTCAAATAGACATGACAAAGATGGATGCCACCCCATTTTTGCGACACTCTAACTTAAGGAAATTATTCTTGTTCACTAACTCTAAGCCAGCAGAGAGAATACCATATATGCAGGTTTTTTCTTACATAATGCAAGTCTGAAATATGATTGTCACAATTGTAAAAGGGCAGAGTCCAGATTCCAGTGCTCTTATCCATTTTGCATAATGCCCATGATAACCCAATGCAGCACTAGTGTAACATATAAGTCTCTTCTAAAGCACTAGAACCACCACAATTCAACGGTTAAGGGAAAATTTTATATTCAAGACTGTCTGCATTAATTCAACATGCAAAACATAGCTTATATGCTTCCAAATATTACCAACTATTCATGTAAGTTTTGGATATTTGATACGATTCGGACAAGATTGGATGCAGAAGTAACACACATCCACTGCAAAAGCATGCTCACAAATGCTTCAAGGATGCTCTGCAACCATTAGGGCCAGTTAGGTTGTAAAAAAGGAGTCTCAATGAAAGGAAAGTGAAAAAAATAGAATGAAATGATGTAACATTGTAACTCAAAGAATGTTTGATCAGCCATGGAAAAGAATAGGCATGGAAGAGAATTTTTTTATTATTAAAAAATATACTAAGAATGGAATCAAAACATGGTTATACACTCAAAAAACTGACCACCGTATATGGATTATCAACAAGGTACCAAAGATTTTTGCAGAACACAAAAACACAAACATCTGCAGAGCCTAAGACTCCAAGTTACATGACTTAGATTTTCCAAAATCCAAACAAAATAAAAAAGATGTTGTCTAACTCTGTCTTTTTCTGAAAAAACTGAACTAGTGAATTGATCAGCTATTTGAAACTGTTTCTTTTCTCTTCCTATTTCACACAAATTCTTCTTTATGAGCTCACTCATATGCACCAAAAGCTATTCTACTCATTTAAATGTATTCATTGTTCTGCTCATGCACCAACAAAAATAACCAATTTTCAATTCTAAACCTCAACATAGACTACAAACGTGACAAAAGCACAGCTTTATCTCAAACATACATGGATATCATCTTCAGCACGTGCAAGGATATGAAATTTCATCCGCTCAGACGCAAACACAAGCCTATTTCATTTCAATCACACAAAACAACGAAGAGCACAACATTCTCACCTCATTTGAGATGTGATGGAGGGACTTGTATCAGTGCGCATAGACAGACCTATATTACACTCAGCGGGGGAGGATGTCCCCACTTTTTTTGGACCGAAGAGGATGCCCCCACAGAAATCTTTGAAATATGAATAGTTGATATGATGTCCTCTTAATTTTTGTTCCTGATACTTTGATGAAGCTGCCTTAATAAGCGAATCGATTCAGGCCACTCCTCGAAGCCAATGAAGAATGACAATTTAAACTCATCTAAATTCTTAGACACAACTCGAGCCAAGTCATCTACTAGATCATAAATCATAAATACCTTGAGAATTATCAAAATTGACGATGAAATAAAGAGATCAATAAACAGAATGCCAATACACAACACATCCAACATTACACAACGAAACAATCCAAAACACATAAGTCGCTAGTAATCAAAATGAAGAGGGCAGAAGTATAATAGCCGATTACACACCACTGAAGCAAAAACTAGTAATAGAATCTTTTGTTTAAAAAAGAAATAAAGTAAACTCAATATTTACTCAAAAGTGTCAATATTCAAACGACACAGGGATGACAACAACGCAGGAAACAAGAACGCCGGGAATAAATTGAAATCCTGATTAAAAGACAGACTGAACAAATCAATCTCACTGAATTTTGGGAGTAGACAAAACCCTAGGATTCGAACCTTCTGCAATACTTGCCCGAGAAAACCACGCAGCGCTGACAACGGCGGACGGCGTTCAACAGCGAGCTCGACCAAGTGTGGAATGCTTGTTCGTCCACGTCCCTACTAGTAGTTCTCACCAGGGCCCTCCTGCCTTGTCTATAACCTTTTAAGCCCTGGAACTTGCCTCTAACTCTCCAAGGCTGTTATGAAAATGCACCATAGAAGGACTCTCGGCGTATGCGATGAGATTGAAATGATATACTTCTCTCCGTTTTTTTTTGTTGGGAAATTCTGTTTTTTAATCGTTTATGATGGAGTCTTATTTTAATTAAGAAAAATCCTGGTGAAGATAATTATCTATTATCTATTTAGTAGTAAATTTATTTTTGAAAACAAACTTCTAAAATTAGTGATTAACTTAATTAAAATAATTTTTTTATTATTTTTAATAATCACTTATCTATTTTCTATTTTTTATTTTTTTCATTAAAATGTATATATTTTTTCTTTTTTTAAGTAGTCATTTTTCTAACTAGTTAAATTTTCAGACACAGCCATCTGTCTGAGTTGAGAAACATTAAACCCAGTAAATGTTTTTTTTTTTTTGTTCAAACAGTAAATGTTTTTTCAAACTACATTTATTTTATTACCGGTGAAACGTGTCTATCGAACATGTTAAGCATTCAGAAGTAGTAATTGTGCGAGACTACAAAGGGTTTACTATACATAATCCAGCTTCCTACAGTAACTAAAACTCCTAACCTTCAAGGGGAAACACCAAGAAACCCTCCTAACCTTTTCTTTCTTCCCAGTAAAAAAAGATGAATTAGATGGGGTCAGCTGTATTGTGCTAGGGAAGCTCTTTTTTCTTTAGGAAACGAGTTGAAGTGAAATTGCTCCACTTTAAAATTACATCCTTAAATATTTTAGGATGTTAATTGCATCTCCAAAGATAATTTGGGATGTTGACTGCACCTTTATTCTAAAATTAATGCATCATATTTGACTAATATTTAAGTGTATCATTCATGCATCATGTAGTAAAATCATTGCACACATATCTCATTATAGATTATAATTTTAATAAACAATGAAATACTAATAATTTTTAACCTCCTCATGCATCCCCAAGCGAAAATAAAATTTGGTTATAAACTATTACTCACTATGTTATAATAATAAACAAAATAATACACATATATGACAACTATCCTTTAGTTAATGAAAAGTTGACCTAACAACATAACCTGAGACTCCTTCGTAGCTCCAGGGATGATTAAAGTTCTTAACTTTACACAAGCTAGGAATAAATGAAAAAAAGGAAAGGGCTAAAATGCAAATATGACAACAACATTTTGACGCAGGGCAGTTGAGACTATAATGTTTATTTGGGTATAAAAATATACAATCTTTAATCCATAATATAAGGCACTTCAATTAATTCACGGGAAACAAGAAATGATACTTAACTTAATAAATGTGTCCTAAATTGAAATTTTTTCTACTTTACCCTTCTTAGAAAATATGTGTGAAAATTTATTGGGTGAGTAAATTGAAAATGAGTATTAATTATAATGATAAAACTGAAAAATAAGTATTAATTATCTTATAAATAATTTATATTATAAACTAAATCATTTTTCTTTAAAGGCTCTGTACTGTGAAACGGAGGGAATATATAAAATTTGTCAAATGGAGCAAAAATACCGCATTGTTAACTGCCTCTAGACGCCCGCTAAGTTTATCTTTTCTCCACCCCGTCCCTCGTATTTCACAACCCAACCTTCTCTCTCCTCTGTTATTTTTTACCATCAGCCTTCTCTCACTTCACCGCCACCCTTTAGCCCGTTTTCTCTCCCTAATCCCTCATCGTCATTTCAGATTATTGCAAGCATCCCAAGACAGTGGATGATTTTCTTGGATCGCACTCCTTCAAAGCTTCCATTCTTCTCTAGTGTTTTTTATATTATTGTGTAAGACTCAACAATCTTGAGCTAGCTAGATAAGCTGAACTTTTAGGACATTAATATATGTCTTGCTAATTATATGTTTTTAATGCCGTTTTGTCAAATTTCTGAGGTGTCAGTTATGATCTTTGGTCTATATAATGCTCTTCTTAATTTTTTTCCTTACTCATTTTCTTTTTATTTCTGGAAGCTTTTGGGCTCGATCGATTCTCCAGGAGTTCTTTCGTTGGGTGACCAAAATAGGAGCTGCTTATGAAGATCCTTTTTCCCCCTTTTAGTGCTGTTGTAAGTTCTGTTTATTATAGAATATAGATTTTCAGTGACTAATTTTCATATGTTGGATAGAGATTAGAAGTTAAATAGAAGGGTGCTCACCCTGTTATCGGCCTCCCCTTATGGTAAATTTAATTCAAACACCACGATAGTGAGAATCAAAACCCACACCTGGCAACGCCACCAAGTAATCTATTCAAATTGATGAAAGCATCAATCAAATTGGAGAAATTGGTGAGGCTTGGATGGCGCCAACAGTGAGGAACTAGGGAGAGGAGAGACAGGCTAAAGGACAATGGTGGAGAGAAGGATGATGGTAAAAAAACAAAGAAGAGAGGGAAGGCTAGGTTGTGAAATATGAGGATGAGGTGGACAATAAGTGGAGCCCACAGAAGAGAAACTTAACGAACATTGAATGGTGGTTAATAGTGTAGTGTTTTTGCTCCCTTTAACAAACTTTATATATATTTTTTCACCCAAATAAAAACATTATGGTGCTGGCTGCCCCTTACCAAAACTCTCTTATCATATTTGCACCTTAACCCAAAAGGCAATATTAATGAGAAGGCTGGGAATGTTGATAATGATCTGGAATAAATAATTGAGAGAATTGGTGAAAAGTCCCCATCAAAATTTTGTTGCTGTAAATCACCTAAAAAATTTATAAACAAAACTTGCTCTGTAAAATTTGTACACACATAGCAACTTCGCTCTAGCTTAAGTCAAAAAAAAAAAAAAAAAAAACCAACAACAACAACACAAAAATCCAACAGAGGACATTTCCCCAATTTTCCCTGAAAAAATCTCTCTTAGAAAACTCATCCTTTCACAAAAGAGGGATGATGCTGCCACTGTAGGCGGAAGAGAGAAGGACGACGGTGGATTTTTTTGCAGCATCGAAATAGTTCGATTTCATTGATCCCTTCACTCCAAGGTGATGTCCTTTAATGGAGAGAAAGCAAAAGAGTTGATGTCCTGAGAGGAAGAGATCATGCAAAGACAGATTCAAAAGCAATGAGAGAGAGGCACTTAATGTCTTGTTTGTGGAGAGAGCAGAGAAAGAGAAAGAGAAAGGCACTTGTATGTGGTGTAGCAGAGGACTAAAAGCAGTAAATGCGTTTTCATGTCCATATTAAAGGAGACTCCTCATAATTATAAGGCTAAAAGGGCGATAACATTATTCTCTTTTCTAGATACTTAGATAACAAACAATCACAGTTAAATCATATCATCTGTTGTAGTATTGCAATCAAGTTATGGATTCTTAACATGAGTAAAATGCCTTTACCTTCAGCTATGCTAAAAGGATTTGTAGAAACAAATCTATGTGTAATATCAGAGCATTTAACAGCAATTTACCATTGTTTTTTGAATTTATCTCATTGTGCTTGAACCATTTGAAAATACCTACCCTAGGGAATCACAGAGCGGTTACCTTACTCAGCCATTTTGTTAAGGAAAAAAGCCGAAGTTTTTGCCTATCTATCATAAAAGCCTCAACTATTAATGCACCCAAATAAACGTACAATATTAGCTCCTATCTTTAGTCTCTAGTGTCCTTATGCATCAGAATTTGAATTCTGCGTACACATCATGTATATAGATCTATAATAGGGTCAATAAGCAAATTTACCAACAAAGTTTTAATGAAGGATCGCTTGGTACAATTATATTTTAAAGGGGGTAAAAATACGCATAAGGTTTTAAAAGTGGAGCATCCAGCATAAAACCGTTAAATTTGACCTAACGGCGTTAAATTATAAGAGAAGAAAGGCACTAATGACGTTAGGTTAAGTTTAACGGTTTTGTGCTGGATGCTCCACTTTTAAAACCTTATGTGTATTTTTGCCCCCTTTAAAACATAATTGTGTCAGACACTCATTCTTTAAAACTTCATTGGTAAATTTTCTCCTTAACCCTTTATAATAACCTAAAATATACCAACATAAAAATCAGCCAACATGTGTTTATAATATTTAACATTTGATAAATTGAAAAATTTGAGAGAGAGCCAAATTTCTGACAACTAGTTCTGAAAAATCAGCTGCCGTACATTTCTACTATAGAATAAACAAATATCATTAGAAACAAAATTAGAGACGTAAACAATAAATTTCTAGAGCATTTACATACTGTACAACCGTAGAACACATATTACTTAGCTATGGCGTTGGTAGCAACTGATCGATGAAGACCTAAAATTTTCATCAAAAGAAATTGTTAAAAAAAATTAAAAGATAATTGTAAAATTTTAAACCATGTCACCTAGAAGTTTAAAAAGGGGCAATAGGATATTAGAGCTTTTTTGCTTGTAAAGTTGCCTCTTATAACCTTCAATCCTTCCCCATGAAATCGATTACTTGATAAAAAGTACTCCCTCTGGTCTAATTATAAAATAAAGTTGACTCTTTTAGAGAAATTAAGGAAGCCAATTAAATCACTTTAGAATATTTATTTTTTTATTTTTTTCTTCAAATTAATTAATTTGACTAATAAATTGATATATAATCTAAAGATACTAAAAATATAAATACTGTAAAGTGATTTAATTGGCTTCCTTAATTTCTCCAAAAAAGTCAACTTTGTCTTATAATTAGGACCGGAGGGAGTATATAATATATTTTCTTCACTGGGAATATTTAATTAGACCAAAATCGTATGAAACGGAACGATTATTGCAACAATGACTTGGAAAAACATTAGACAAAATGATTTTGAAAAGCATGAGAGGTAGTGTGAAAAATCGAACCCTTTAGAAGCCATGTAATGAGGGGGAAAAATCCATATGATCTCTACTATGTTGGATGGAGTTATTATGCTAAATATATAAATGATGGATTGAAAAGAAAAAAAAAATAAACCATTCAAATTCGAAGCTAGGTAATGAGAACTGACCAAGAGTTTGGATCTTTGACTTGAGTATATCTAATTTGATCTCGAGAGCCAATGCATCAAAGCCATCGGCCACAGTTACTTGGCAGTGGCTCACCCAAGTTCCATACAGCAAGCACCAATTGAGCAATGGGAGTTTAAATTAGGGAAATGATCTCTACTTTGTTCTTCTTCTCTCTCTCAATCTCTCATACTTCAGTCTGTCTCTTTAACTCTTCTCCTCACCCAAAAATGTGCTCCTTGAGCTATGTTAGCCTGTTGTTTTCTCCAGCCACACTTGGCACCATCCTTTTCCTTATTGACTCTCTGACCCTAACCTCACTTCAAGTTTCCTCAGGAATGGGATCCCCAAGTTGTCCATTGAATTAAATATTTCTTCAGCTTTGCTTTCCTTTCCAGCAGTTTTGTAGAAATGTACAGCAGCACTAAAGATGAACCTGTCTCCTTTTATCGAGTTGCTTATACTTTCAAAGAAGTTAATTCCTTCTTGCACATGACCATGTTACAGGTAACCTCTCAGCATTGTACGATAACATATTAGATCAGGAGTTAAACCAAAGGACAAAAGTCTCTTGCAAACCCTGTTGGCTTCATCAATAAGCCCTTCTTTTGTGAATGCAGAGAGTAAAATGTTAAAATGGGCACAGGATGGAAAGACACCTTTGTTCTGCATAGCGTTAATGGTTTCCTCAGCTTCAGAGTATTTCAAACTCTCTGTGTATGCACGAATAAGGGAAATATAGGTGAGAGAGTCGGGTGAACAGCCTTGTCTTTGCATAGCTTGGAAAAGTTCCTCTGCTTCAAGCGGAAGTCCAGCAATTAGGGAGACATTGTGATCATGATATTATAGCTGTAATATCCCAAATTTTGGGACTAGAGGCTGGAGAATAAACCTAAATTCAATAGACTGCTAAGCTCCGGTTAAGCAAATGTCTCAAGAGGGCATAATGATATTCCCTAATATTCCATATATCTTTGTGACATTTAAGGGAATAAAATGATAAACAAGGCAATTGGTGGTCACACACAACATGAATAAATTTAGAACATAAATTATAAACATTTGAATTTATTGCCAGTGAGTTTACCTGTATAGCAGTCTTGTTGTGTGACATTTTTAAATAGGCAAATGATGTCTAATGCAGACTTATCAAGCTTTAATTTGATAGGTCATATTCATTTGTAGCTGTACACAAACAGTTATGTATTTTTGATATTAGCCCGGTGTTATTGGCGGTTTTCAGTGGCAGCATCCAAAAACAATAATTCTGGGAATTGTAAGCTTTCAGTTGGCTAAAAGCTATATTTTTCCTTGAAAATAGACTTAATAAGGGTCACATAGCTTTTAGAATCACACCAATGAGATCTCTATAAATAAATATATGAATTTTTAAAGTTTGATGAAAATTCTGCCCAGTTTTCCAGCAAATGCGAAAATGGCAAAATTGTATGTGCAAAATAATCATAGGGTTAAATTTATTTTAAAGTCCATATTTTCCCTTTTTCTTGGAGTTGGAACCTCCAAAAAGGGGAGGGAAAGAGGAAATTAATGTTTGAGATAATTATGCCAAGAGTTGGAGCAATTTTGGCTAAGCAAAATGAGGCTGAAAAGTCAAAAGCAAGACATGTGTTTAATTGCCATTAAAACAATATAGTTAAGGAGTTGGATGAAGCTAGTTTAAAAAGCTCTCTTAGCTCCTTCAAGGCTTCATTTAGTCAAGGAGAAAGAGAAAGAATTAAGCCCAATTAATTAGAGATAAGTCTAATCAAAAGAACATGTGCAAATTCCATTAAAATAATATTCCCATAAAGTATGAGAGATAAGAGAGATATGATGATAAAACCTCCTTATCTCTTCTATTCATCTTCATTTCGTCCAACACACAAGGGAAAGAGAAAAAGAAATCAGAAAATAATGAGAAAAAAGAAAGAGGAGAGAGGAAAGGTGAATAGTGAAAATTCCTGAGTTCTGGAACCGATTTCACCTTCGATTTGGCGTTTTTAGCTTCCGGAGTCTCCTCTAACATTGCTCTATTAGACGAGATCTTTCTTTCTATGGTTTTGAATTCTTAATCAGATATGTTTGCAGCCATCTACCTAGAGGAAGTGCTGCCAAAATCAAGAACCGGTTGTAGAATCAAGTAGAAGTACGTACAAGCACTACTACAGAATATAGCTTTTATGTCCCTAAAAGACGTCTCTTTTTAAAAAGGGTAGTAAAAAATAAAGGCGGTGGCATTTTTATAATTGTGGGTGAGAACTGAATAGCTTTAGACGTCCCCAATTTAAATAGGGACGTCTAAAGTGTGACTTTACAGACTTTAGACGTCCCTATTTGAATTAGGGACGTCTAAAATAAAAAAAATTACTTCAGACATCCCCAATTCAAATTAGGGACGTCTAAAGTCACACTTTAGACGTCCCCATATACATTGGGGACGTCTAAAGTCTTAAATTTTTTTTTAAAAAAATGAGGGACACCCTTTGGCATCCCTCATATATATAGGGACGCCAAAGAGCGTCCCTGATGATAAATGGCTTCCCTAATTATTTTATTAGGGAGATATCAGGGACGCCTATATATATGAGGGATGCTAAAGGGTGTCCCTCATTTAAAATTTTTTTTTAAACTTCAGATGTCCCCAATGCATATGGGGATGTCTAAAGTAAAAAAAATAAAAAAAAAATTAACTGGACAACTTTAGATGTCCCTAAATTAAATTGGGGACGCCAAAAATAATTCAAATTTTTACTGACAATCTTTATTTGTCAATTTTATACTACTTTTACACTCATCTTTCTCTTCCTATCGTCACAAACACAAGAAGAGCCACTACCACCACGTCTTTTAACTCTTGCTTCTTCTTCTTTATATGCTTTTTTTACTTTTGCTTCTTCCTTTCTCTCTCTCATTTTTCATCTCCAGATCTGTTATGCTTTCTTACCATTTTTTTATTATTTTATCATCTTTCTCTTTTTTCTTTAGGTTTTCCTTCTATTTTATCTTCTAACTCATGTTGTTATGGCTTATAGATCAGGACTCTGAAACATGCTTCATGGCTAGGTTCCTGCTGAGAAAATGAGGTTCATCTCTCCCTGTTGCTCTTCTCTATTCATTATTACGAGAAAATGAATTTCAATAATAGAAGGAGATAAGTTTTTTGCAACTAATTCTTCTTATTGTTTTCATCTTCTCCCTATGAGATTTCAGCTTTTGAGTTATTATTGTGTAGATTTTGGATTTGGATTTCAGATACTAGATCTGTAATTTTATTGACGATGATCTATAATTTCTAGTTTTAAATACTGTTTAGTCTAGATCAGTAATATAAACGATTTTTTTTTTAAAAAAAAAAGCACTTTAGACATCCCCATTTTAAAATAAGGACGTCTAAAGTCCCCACTTTAGACTTTAGACGTCCCCATTTTAAAATGGGGACGTCTAAAGTGTTAGTGTAGCACTTTAGACGTCCCTTTTTAAATTGGGGACATCTAAAGTCTAGACTTTAAACGTCCTTTTATCTACGAACGTTATTGCCATTTTTTACTACATTGCTTACATAGACGTCTCCTTATTTTCAGACGTTAATAAGCCTAAAAAAGGGATGTTAAAAACGTTTTTTTTTGTAGTATTAAAGTTTCGATTTGAACCGATTGATTTACTGTTTTGTTGAGCTTTGAGCATTTCTTGGGCTGCCCTATGCTTTCATCCAAGCTATGATTTTAGAGCTATATGTTATTTTAATCATTAAAATGATGATCTATTGAGGATTAATGATGATATTGGACTAGTTTGATAGTAAAATTGCAAAACTGTTGATTGCTAGGTTGAAGTTTCTGGGAGGCAGTCTATTTGTGGTAAAATTTTGATTAGTCAAACTTAGTCCAAATATTATGAAACTTTCTAGGATTAGAGTAGACATCCTAGGCTTTAATTTGATGGGTATTATAAGCAATTTGGACTAGTGGATTGAAAGTGATGGATTTTTGATGTTGTGCCCTGTTCTTGGACTTGATTCTAGAACAGTGTGGGACTTTATGGAATTCTGTAATTTTATAGTTGTAGATGCTGGTGGTTCATATTTTTCTTGTGTAAAGGACTTAAAGAGCTTTCTATAGAACTTGAACCACTTTATTTTGATTTTTGTAGATTTAGTTATGATTTTTGGAAGTTGAGCCAAGAACAGAGGATTTCTTGGCCTTGGCCTAAAAGTTTTTGACCTCTCTTAGCCGCGGCCAAAGATTTTTGCCTGGGGCCAAGACCCCTGTTTCAGTTTTTCACATTTTTGATTGGTTTAGCTTTCCTAACCCCATAGGCACTTGTTTGGACTTCCAATGGCTACCTAAGTAGCTCAAAAGATAACCAATATGATGTATTAAGCCTCCCTAACTTCTTGGACACTAATATATACTTACAATGACTCTATATCATGTCTCTAATGATGTGATTGGGTATCTAGGGTCATGAAGTGACAAGGATTGAGCATCTTTAATGGTTGGAGTAAAGGTACAAGAGGAGGACTCAAGACAAGAGGTAGGAAACTTACCTTATTTGTATGTAGTTGATATTTTTGCTTGTGTAGTAATGTATGTGAATGATTCACTTGATTGTGTAGAGCATATTTGAATAATGAAGCTCTGTTTCTGTTTATATTGTGGTCATAGTTATGTTGCATGAAACATTGAGCATGCATAAATGTTATTATGGGGTATGCATCTAGTTAAAGCTAACATGTCATGCACATATCATCTATCATGCCTGCATTATGGTAACTATTTCCTACTGAGATTCTCTAGAATCTCACTCTCACCTACGAACCATTTAAACAGGTGAACATAGGAGATGTGTTGGGGATAGAGAATAATTCTATATGAGACGAATGCAGTGGTGGAACAAAGATGAGGATATGTCTATAATACTTGTAATGAGTTTAGACACTTTGGTAGCCCTATGGCTATATTGTTTGTGTATATATATATATGTTTAGACACTTTGGTAGCCCTATGGCTGCATTGTCTGTATATATATATGCAAATGAATGAACTAATAATGAGCAGAGAAATGATCTGGCCAAGTAAATGAGTAGCGAATCACTCTGATTGAATTAACTAAAGGTGAGAATTGATGAGTAGTAATAAAGTTGCAAACCATTGAATGACACTTCCGCAAGATTTTGAAAATTATTCTGAAAAAACCCACACAACTACATGTTCAAATCCTATCTTGAGATTGAGAATTTAAAACGATTTTATGAAAGTGGTTCGGACTTATTGCGTACAAACTCATCTGATTGATTACGAGAATAAAGCATTACAATAGCTTATCTACATTCCATAGCAAATGCAAGAAATTGCATTTGGACAGTTGTAATCTCAAATTTACAGTATATAAGGAATATAAAATTAAAAATATGCACTACATCTCAAATATTGGAAATATAATATTACGGAACCACATAATCTTTTTATTCAGCATTTGATTGCAACACAAGGCTCTATACGTGGATAATAAGGTTAGTGCATTGAATAAGAAATTCCAAAATCCTGAGTAAAATAACCAAAGAAATCCTAAAATTCGTACAAAAAGAAATTGTCTAAATCTTGAGTAAACCAACTATAAACCAGAACAAAGATATATAACTCCTAAAGAAAAACACTGAAATCTTACTCAGATGGTTAGGCTATTTAAGTAGGTGGCCTTTTAAAGGTTCTCTATATGATAATTGCCAATTACAAACTTTTGCCAAAATAGAAAAGTCTAGGAAGTTTACCTTTCCAGGTTTTATCCCTTCTTCCTCCATTTTATTGAACTGCAGTGAAGCAGCATGTATCATACCTATAAAAATAAATAAACAAGGTAGAATTTGATTACAACAGACCAATCATATCAAAATAATTTTCTTTTTCCTTCTTTTTTTAATCTATTTTCGACCCTTACTTTGCAATGCAAAAAAAAAAAAAAAAACCAAGGAACTTTCACCGAATGACTAGTGACACTATAGCAATAGTTCATTTGGACTTATAAACATAGAGAAAAAGTGACGAGATAGGAAATGAATAGTTATTAGTAAACCTAGAGAGCATCTTATCAAAACTATTACCTTATCACCTTATCATTGTGTTAAATGTATGAATTGATGGAGCAACACTCAAGGAACACGTGTTCATAAATACTGGAAGTTAAATTAACTTTTCCTGCACAAGAGATACTGTATCAGTAAGCTTTCTGCAGCCTTTATATCTTCTAATTCAGATGAAATGTCTAATATCAACCAACTTCAAGCATGGCTTTGATAAAGGTGTTATAAGCCACAATATCAAGCCTTATGTTTACTAGCCAGCTTCATCTGACAACAGTTTCTACCTCCTGATGTTTTCCTGACAATGAATAGCGACATCAAACCAATAGGGGATAGTAATGCATCTAAGGCTATTAATTAACCATAATAATTTGGGTTCCAGCAGAGAACGTATCGGTAAAACTCTAATATAAAAAAATGATACTAAAATGGATGGCTTATAAATGAATTGAAAATTAATATGAGACCAATTTGAAAATGTTTTCAAAAGGAATTCTGAAAACCTACTCAAGTGCAGGTCAACACTCTACTTTGAAGTTGAGACCCACGCTATTTATAAAAGATTACTAATCTCCCTTTTCAATGAAGTTATTGCATTTAAGCCATCCATACACTTTGAAAATGGTGTTACATTTGTTGGTATTAGAGCATAAGTTATTGACTCTAGGATAAAGTTCTCTACTTAGATAAGTGTACTAACTCCTGAATAGTGTTCTTATGAATAGGAATGATGAACGGTAGAAGGAGGTACAGGAGCAGGTCACCCCCATCTGTTAACTAGCCTCCAGTGGAGAAGTGCATATCATAGGAGAGGCGCAATCTAGGAAGGAAGCATATCGTGGTATATAGAACTAAGGGAGGAGCGAGGATGATGCGTACTACCAAGAAGAAAGTCCCTATCCCAATAATGGTTAAGGTAGGGCCTAGGCTAGTGGAGAGTCATATGTCGAGGACAAGGATAACCCAGTAGTTGGAAAGATAGTGCAAGATATCGATTTTACCGCTGGCTCTAAGGCTCCAGAGGTCAAACTAGTTTATGATCCCTATCCTAATGATGAATTATAGAGGTGTATGAAGGTGTTGTACCTCAATAGTTATGAGGAGTGTGGTACCACGAGAGCACAGTATAATAGGTTGTTGTTTGACGTAGAACGAGTTATTCCCTATTCAATTCTTAACTCCAAAAAACTTTAGGTTGGTTATCATTTGAGACCCTTAGGTGGCTATGAGAAGCTCAAACAAAAGCCTAAAAGATTTGGGAAGAACTAGACTAAAAACCACCTTTCAAAAGTTTAAAATGCTGAAATTGGGGGTCGGCCATGGCCAAAAATCCCCTGGCCACGGCCAAGAAATGGTCAGAAACATTTTTGCTACCACCAAAAACCTTTGGTTCCAACAAAAAACTGGTCAGAAACATTTGGGCCATGGCTAAGAACCTTTTGGTCGCGGCCAAGAAAAATTATGTTTTTTGGCTGAATTTCAAAAAAGTATGACTAAATCTATAAAAATTGAAATGGGGTGACTCTAAGTCCTACTTGAAGCTTTTTAAGTCCTCTTTATAGGAAAAATATGAATCACTATTGTTTATGACTACAAAATACATAATTTAACAAATCTCCTTACTATTCTAGAATTGATCTCAATTTCAACCTCAAATTTTGGAAATATATAACTCCCATCACACATATCAAAATAACTGCTATAATATATCAATTTAAACCCTGCAATGTATACTATAAAACTGGAAAGTTTCACAGTTTTTTGACATCATTTACTATTTCAAAACACCATGCAAACAAGCTTCCCTGTACAGAATTTTCACTAACCAAAACTTGCAACTTTTAAACCTAAGTTTCCAATGGTTCAAAATTCACATCCAACACTACTCTCACACAATTTTCCACAAGGAATCCAATGGAAATATCAAAACCACCAAATTCACATTCCTTCTACATGTTTTTTTTGGCAACAATTCAACTCAATTCTCACAATTTTCCAAACTTTGTATTCAAGACTCCAATCCATTTCCATTATCCAAAGAATAACACAAGACACCATTTCCATCAATCAAAAAATCCCAAACTTTGTAAGACCTTAAATCATGAAAATAGGGAAAATTCCAAAAATCAAGATACCCAACCAATAACTACTATATACATGTCAAAAAGTTGCTCTATTTACTCACCTCTTCCTCCTTCTCTAACTTGTTCTTTGCTTCACCAATCTCTAGTTTTTCTTGAGTTCAGCAAACAACACCTCTTGAAAATCTAAAACCATACAATTGAAGCTTTCAACAAGGGAAACAGGATTAAAGAAGAGGATTTTGACAATAGAAGCCATTTTCAAGGTCAAATCTCAAGGAGAAGGATTTGATTTACCTTGAACTCTTTCTCTTTCCTTCGCCACCTTGCTTGCATGACTTGAGAGAGTTTGAGAGAGAGAATGAAGTGTGAAATGATAAACAATTCAGCCCCTCTAAACCTTGACAGACGACTTTGAGAGAGGAGAGGAAAGAGAAATCATTTATTTGACTTATTAAATCTTTTGCTTGGTCCATGTAATGCCACAAGTCACAATTTTGGGACCTCTCCTAAAGCAAGTAACTATCTAGTTACTCTAACCAGTTTTCTTAGCCATTTAGTCACACTTCTCATTTCTTTTAACTATTAGTCAATTTCTTCTTCGGTTGCAGACTAATTGGCTAGTAAATTTCCTTCTTCCCGTTTTGCCCCTAACTATGGTAGTTTCTTTTAAATCACCACTTAACACATTATTTGATTCCACTTTCCTCTTCTATGCACCATTCCCTTCTATTTTAATTCAATTTAAGCTTTGCCACCATAATTGAGCTTAAATACAGGGTTTGGGTGTAATGCCCCAAATTTTGATTAAGGGCTAATGATCTTTTAGTGGGTTGTAATGAATGATTTTTTGAATTAAAGATAATTTGAGACATGAAATAATTATGGGAAATGCCCAACACCCTGTATTTTAGTATAATTATGTGACAAAATAATTATTTGAGCTAAATATGAGGGAAATGGCACATGAGGATGAGGAAGAAATGTTTAAAAATATTGTCATGTGGCAATTTATGTGAATGTGCCATAATCAGGGAAAAATTGAAAGAATGGAAGCTATTAGGTAATTAGTCAGTGATTAATGGAAAAATTAATTACTAACTAAGAAAAGAAAGGAGAAATGTAACTAAATGGCTAAACGAGTAGTTTGTGTAACCATGCGGTTGCTTATTTGGTGAGAAATAAGGGAGTTGGAGCATGTGACAAGTAAATATGATGATGGTTGTTGAGAGAAGTCAAATGCTACATTTTAAATGATTTCTATCTCTCTTCCCTCCCTTGAATTCGGCTGAAGCAAGCATGGCCTTGGGAGTCTTATCACTTCTCCTTCTTCTTCATACTTTCATCACTCTCATCTCTCTCTCCCATTCAGATGCCATTGGAGACCAAAGAAGAGGAGGAAAGCTTGGGTTAAGGTGAGCATTTTTAAACCTCAAGATGAGTTCCTATACCAAAACTCTCTTCTTCAATCTTATTCTTTGTGTTGAGGGCTTCGATTCTATGGTTTTAAATCTTCTATTGGAGGTGTTTTCGGCACTCAAGGAAATCTAGAGTTTAGAGAAGCAAGAAACTCCTTTGAGAATGTTAAAGAGATAAATGAGTTGAATACTTTGATATAAATTTTTGTGCCCATTTGGTTAAGTTTTGAAATCTTGAATATTGCCCTATTTTTGAAAATTAGGGTCTTGGTGTGTTTGAGTTGTTGTGGTCATGGATATGATGCTTTGAGATGTATTTTGGATAGATAGAATTGAATAGAAGCTTAAATGTCAAGTTTGACAATTTTGGATTTTGTTTTGAATATACGCCAAAAACAGAACATATAGATGGAGTGGGAATTTGGGTTTTTTGATGTTTGCATTGGTTTCCTTGTGTAAAATTGTGTAGGAGTAGCGTTGGATGTAAATTTTGAACCATTGGAAACTTAGGCTTAAAAGTTGCAAGTTTTGGTTAGTGAGAACCCTATGCAGGCAGTAAGTTTGCATGGATATTTTGAATTGGTAAATGGTTATGAAAAATTCTGAAACTTTTCAATATTAAATTTCACATTCCAAGCTTCAAAATGGATATATAATTCATGTCATTTCAATTTTTGAGCTAGGAGTTATGATTTTTCCAAAATTTGGGGTTGAAACTAGAAGAACAGCAAGGAGAATTGTTGAATTATGTATTTTTGTGGTTATAGAAGTCAATGATTCATATTTTTCCTGTAGGACTTAAAAATATTTAATTAGGACTTGGGGTCATCTCATTTTGATTTTTCAAGAATTAGTTATGATTTTTGGAAACTAAAACACAAAAGTCTAATTTTTCCAATTTTTGCCTAACATTTTGGCCAGCACTGTTATGAGGGGTAGGATCTGGATTTTCATGAAATATATGGTTCCATTGGATTCTGTTGGCAAAAATAGGTGGGGTTATATTTGGTCACTTTTTCGGAAAAGGCTGAAAAAGCATATTAACGAAAACGCCCCTAAAATCCCTAAACCGGAGTTGTCAAGGGTATTTTAGTAATTTGACACTGAATTTGGTGATTTTGATCCTAGAAATGGATTCCTTTGGCAAAAATACATCAGGATAGCCTTAGTCAAAATTTTAGGAAAATGTGCCATTAGGCCGGGTACACGAGGCCGGGCCAGGGTCTCGGGGGCATTTTGGTAAATTTTCACCATGGACTAATATAACCACAAGAAAACTATGGAAGAATCTAAAATGATACTTGGATAGGTTATGACCTATTTCTTATACATTTAATATTTTAAGATTGAGTCGAAAGCCGGAAGCAGCACGTTTTACGAGGCACACTAAAAAGGGTGGTATTTGAGATAGTACTTCCCAACCCTTTAGGCAGTTTTTTGGGGTTCTAGTAGCCATATAAGGGACTTTAATGATGACCAAATCTAAGTGTTTTTGAAGTCATTCGAGTATTGGGATAAGTGATAACCTGTCGTCCTTAATTATGATTATAGGATTTGATATTTACCCGGAACGTAGAAGGCCTACGCCTGAATAAGAAGTGAAAAAATAAGGTAGTGACACTCTCTCCTATATCATGTTTAATGCATTGCTTGTGTATATTTATCATTAATTGCTGCTGTTATTGATTGGTTTGTGGCAGGTAGCCTAACCTTGAATCCTTGTGAGTTGTGACCTGTGGCCACATGGGGGGATCAACCCATGGTGGAGGACCATACCTGCGGGACGGTGGGATTACAGGGCAAGACAATAAACCTTGAATATTGCTGTTTGGGTGTCTGGCGGTTAGCCTGGCCTTGAATGAATGATTGAGTCATGGCGGGTAGCCTTGCTTTGAATCCTGACATTGTTGAATTGTGATATATACTTACATACTTTGTTCAATTATGTATCATATACGTGAAATGTTACTAATAGGATTCTTTTGAATCTCACTATTTTCAATTAACTATTCTAGCCAGGGCAAGCGGGTCAAGGGACAAGCAAGTGACCAAGGACGACTAGGATTGCCAGTGGTAATCTTAGCTTTTGGTTTTTGGTTATCATTTTGGACAATTGTATAAACATGTTGACCATAGAATTGTAGTTGTTGTGTAATCCCCGGTATGGGAAGCTGAGATAGGCAAAGATTCCCTATAAAACCCTTTGTTTATCGAATATATCCTGGGTGAATGTTGGGAAATTTGTTAGCACTATGATATTGTGTATATGACAAACCGCATAGGCCAATTGTTTTTATTTAAAAATGAATGGAGATCGTATTATACGAGTTTTGTAAAAATTTTTAAATTATCCTTGATCTCTTATTTAATTATAAAACATGTTTAAACACTAATTACGGCCTATTTAAGTACGAGGGTTACATTTATGGTATCATAGCAGTTTTCCTAGCAAGGGTAGGTTTTGCTAGGATAGTGGCCTTAGTTCTCTGGCTTAGTAGTAGAAGATAACTTGGAATTGATAATTTTTGATTGTATACACATAAATATTTCTATCATTGTTGGATATGAGTTTAAGGAATATGTGTATACTTTTATTGTGATTTCTGACTTGGTGAATCATTTATAGAGAGTTAAAAAGCCTAATGGTTCGCCCGAACATCAGAAGAGTGGAACCAGAGGTGGAAGAGCTCAATGACAATCCACCTGACCCTATATAGGAGATGATGGGTCTAATTAGAGAGCAAAGAGACATGATCAATGAGCTGAGAGAAGAGCTCAGAGAAGAAAAGGCCAAGCAAAATGAAGAAAAGGTCCAGGCTACACACGAGGAGACCCAAGAAGAGACCTAACTAGAGGAAACATCTGAGGGGTCAAATCGATCCTATGAGTCCCCACCTCATACTGAGCAGAACTAAGGATCACATGGGGTGCCGGCTCAAAATTAGAGAGACCTTTAGTTTTGGGTTTCTAAGTTCTGCAAGCATCTGCCTCCTATGTTCAGAGGAAATTTTGACCCTTAAGTAGCAGATGATTGGTTATTACGGCTGGAGAAAATCTTTGAGGTGCTTGAGTGCTCAACCGGGTGAAAGCAAAACTGGCCATCTATAAGCTTGAAGGGGATACAGACAAATGGTGGAGGAACATTGCTATGACCCTACAGGCCAAGAATGTGCCAGTGACTTAGGATTTAATCCAGGAGCAATTCAAAGACAAATACTTTCCAAAGTCCATGATAATTAAGGAGTTAGAATTTTTGTCTATTAAGCAGGGAGACAATGAGACCTTTGATGACTACTTGTCCCGGTTCATTTGTCGATCCTGATACTCCTCCTACCTCCGGCGGATGGATGACGAAGAGTGGAGTTCCAATATGCTAATTCTTGGCCTAAGACGTGAGTTGAAAAAGTGATTGGCCACCCAACAATTTGCTAAATTCAATAAAGCAGTTGAAGTGTACTATATCACTGAGAACAACTTAAGAGACATCAACCTGAGTAAGGGCGGTAGTCGTGGTGAACCTAGTAAAGGAAGCCCTTTCAGAAGCATAAGAGCCAAGGATTTTCATTCAAGGGTAGCAGTAAGAAGCTATATCAACCTAGGGATCGTAATCCTCAATACAGTAGATATGTCCTTAATGTGGCAAAGCACATTCTAGTAGGAATTGTGCTGGGCAAGCAGTGTGCTTCAAATGCAATCAGCCAGGACATTTTGCCATTAATTGCAACAGGCGACCGATAGAGTCCAAACCCAAGAATCAAGGGAGAGTATTCACTATGACTCACGAGGAAGCAAGGAAATCTCCTAACTTGATTCAAGGTAATATTCTTCTAAATGGTAGTTTATTACAAACTTTGTTTGATTCAGGTACTAGCCATTCGTTCATAGCCTATGACTGTGTAAAGCGCCTGGGATTTCATGTCCATAAACTGTCATTTGATTTGGTTGTGTCAACACTAATGGGTGCTAAGACTGTGACTACGGAAGCTTGTCTGAATTGTGTTATAACTGTTGAGGGGTTTAAGTCTACAGTTGATTTGATTTATTTGCCACTTCATCAACTAGAAGTTATTCTGGCTATTATTGGTTGACGGTGAACAATGTAATGCTAGATTGTGGGAATAGGAAAATATTTTATCCTGCTCTATAGAGGGATAATAGGGTTAATAGTAGTTTGAATTTCCTCTCAACGGCTAAAGCGGAGGAATGTTTGAAAAAGGGATGCCAAGGGTATATGGTGTTCTTTTCTGTTCAGGGAGAGTCAGATGAAACTCTAGAGAGTATACCTGTAGTGAAAGAATTCCTTGAGGTGTTTCTGGACGATCTCAACGAATTGCCTCCGGAAAGGGAAGTGGAGTTCTCAATTGAAAGAGTGCCTAGAACTAGGTCTATATCTAAGGCCCCATATAGAATGGCCCCTAATGAAATGGCGAAGTTGAAGAAACAAATTGAAGATTTACTTGAGAAAGGGTTCATCCGACCCAGTGTGTCACCATGGGGAGCTTGGTATTGTTTGTCAAAAGGAAAGATGGGAGCTTGAGGCTTTGTATAGATTATAGAGAACTTAATGACCTGTTAGATCAATTGTCTGGCTTGTGTGTATTCTCTAAGATTGATCTAAGGTTGGGGTATCATCAATTGCGTATGAAGGCAGTAGATATATCATCAATTGTCTGGCTCCTTGTAATGCCCTCTGGTTTGACTAATGCACCGACAGTATTCATGGATTACAGGAATCGCATCTTCCAACAATATCTTGATCAGTTTGTTATGGTATTCATTGACAACTTCTTGATTTACTCTAAGAGTAATGAAGAACATGAGCAGTATTTGAGAATTATGTTGAGAATCTTGCAAGAGAAGCAACTCTATGCCAAGCTAAGCAAGTGTGAGTTTTGGCTTACGGAAGTGAAGTTTCTTGGCCATGTTATCTCAAGAGAAGGGGTCTTGGTGGATCCCAGTAAGGTGGAAGCACTACTTGACTGGAAGAGGCCAGAAATTGTTTCCGAGATTCACAATTTTTTGGGTATTGTTGGTTACTATCGGAGGTTTATTCATAACTTCTCCCGGATTTCTTTGCCGATGACCAAGCTTATGAAGAAGGATCAACCGTTTTTGTGGGATGAATGTTGTGAAAAGTATTTCACGGAGCTGAAGGATCGGTTGCCTATGGCACCAGTATTGATTATATCTGATCCCAGTATGACTTATGTCGTGTACAGTTATGCGAGTAAGCAGGGGTTGGGGTGTGTCCTGATGTAGTAGGGACAAGTGGTGGCCTATGACTCCCGATAGCTGAAGCCTCATGAGATGAATTATCCCACTCATGATCTGGAGCTTGCGGCAATAGTGTTTGCCTTGAAGATTTGGCGTCATTACCTGTATGGTGTGATAGTGGAATTATACTGTGACCATAAGAGTCTTCAATACTTGTATGATCATAAAGAATTGAATATGAGACAGCATCGGTGGATGGAGTTGCTGAAAGATTACAACCTGGAGATTAAATATCATCCGGGTAAAGCTAATGTCTCCGCAGATGCTCTTAGTTGGAAGACAGTACTGGTGGCAATGATGATGATCCAGGAAAGGAAATTGATAGAGGATTTTCAAGACTTTAATCTCTCAAATGACATCCTGTGTGCCAGTATGGTGTTGTCTAAAGGGAGAATGACCTGAGGACTAAAATTAAAGAGGTTCAGATGTATGATGAGCGAGCCTAGTCTATCTGAGCTATAATTGAGCAAGGAGGGACCTAAGATTATGATTTGTCACCTAGTGGACTAGTTTGTTACCATAAGAGAATCTATGTTCCACTGAAGGCTGACTTGAGATAGAGAATTCAAGATGAGGCTCATAAGAGTCAATATACTATTCGCCCAGGAATGACCAAGATGTATCACAACTTGAAGTCTATGTACTGGTGGCAAGGGTTGAAGAGTGACGATACTAAGTATGTGGCACGGTGTCTTACCTGTTAGAAGGTGAAGATTGAACACCAGAGACCGTCAGGAATGCTTCAAAGTCCGAAAATTCCATAATAGAAGTGGGAGAGTGTGACCATGGATCTATAAGGGGTCTGCTATCAGGAACTATGATGCGATCTAGGTGATTGTTGATCGACTCACTAAGTCAGTGCACTTCATCCCTATCAATGCTAGCTACTCTCCTAATAAGCTGGTTGAGATATACATCAGAGTGATAGTAAGACTTTATGGTACACCAAAGAACATCATCTCTTACAAAGATCCTTGGTTTACTTTGAGATTCTGCATGAAGCTATGGGTACACAATTGAGGTTTAGGACGGCCTACCATCCTTAGACAGATGAACAGTCGGAAAGGACCATTCAAATGCTAGAAGATATGCTGAGAGCGTGTGTCCTAGACTTCAAAGGAAATTGGAACTACTTCCTTCCACTTGGGAATACGCCTACAACAACAACTATCATGCGAGCATTCAGATGGCGCCATATGAAGAACTGTATGGAAGGACATGTTAGTCACTATTGTACTAGACAGAACTATCTAAGAGGAAGTTGTATGGGCTAGATCTTGTTGATCAGACCTCAGAGCATATTAGAATCATCAGGAAAAGGCTCCTTGCAGCACAGAACCAACAAAAGAGCTACACTGATAAGAGGAGAAGACCTCTAGAGTTTGAACTGGGGGATCACGTTTTCTTGAGAGTATCTCCGGTCGCAGGCATCGGGAGAGCAATCAAGCAGAAGAAGCTGAGCCTGAGGTATATTAGTCCATTTGAAATTCTTGCAAGAATTATACCTATAGCATATCGGATAGCCCTACCCTCAAACTTAAGCAAACTTCTAATGTGTTCCATGTCTCGTAGCTCAAGAAGTATCAACCAGACCCTGGGCATATCATAGAATATCAAGATGTTAACTTGCAAGACAACATTACTTATGCGATAGAGCCAGAACGAATCATCGATCGAGAAGAGCAACGGCTCAGACACCGAAGCTTACCATTTATGAAAGTGGTTTGGATGAGAATGTCGCCAAGGGAAGCAACCTAGGAAGCAGAAGCGGACATAAAAAGGTGATTTCTTGAGTTTATGCCCCAAGATGTGTAACAAATTTTAGGGACGAAATTTATTGAATGGGGGGAGAATTGTAATGCCACATATTTTGATTAAGGGCTAATGACCTTTTAGTGGATTGTAATGAATGATTTTGTGAATTAAAGATAATTTGAGACATGAAATAATTATTGGAAATGCCCAACATCCTGTATTTTAGCAATTATTGAAATAATTATTGGAAATAATTATGTGACAAAATAATTATTTGAGCTAAATATGAGGGAAATTGTGCATGAGGATGAGGAAGAAATGTTTAAAATATGTGTCATATGGCAATTCAGGTAAATGTGCCATAATCAGGGAAAAATTGAAAGAATGGAAGCTATTGGGTAATTAGTCAGTGAATAATAGAAAAATTAATTATTAACTAAGAAAAGAAAGGAGAAGTGTAACTAAATGGGTAAGGGAGTAGTTAGTGTAACCATGTGGTTTCTTATTTGGTGAGAAATAAGGGAGTTGGAGCATGTGACAAGCAAATATGATGATGGTTGTTGAGAGAAGTCAAATGCTACATTTTAAATGATTTCTATCTCTCTTCCCTCCCTTGAATTCGACTGAAGCAAGCATGGCCTTGGGAGTCTCATCACTTATCCTTCTTCTTCACACTTTCATCACTCCCATCTCTCTCATTTCTCTCTCCCATTCGGCTGCCATTGGAGACCAAAGAAGAGGAGGAAAGCTTGTGTTAAGGTGAGCATTTTTTACCCTCAAGATGACTTCCTATGCCAAAACTCTCTTCTTCAATCTTATTCTTTGTGTTGAGGGCTTTGATTCTATAGTTTTAGATCTTCCATTGGAGGTGTTTTGGGCACTCAAGGAAATCTAGAGTTTGGAGAAGCAAGGAACTCCTTTGAGAAAGTAAAGAGGTGAGTGAGTTGAATACTTTAATATACGTTTTCCGGCCATTTGGTTAAGTTTAGGAATTCATGAATATTTCCTTATTTTTGAAAATTAGGGTCTTGGTGTGTTTGAGTTGTTGTGGTCATGGATATGATGCTTTGAGATGTATTTTGGATAGATAGAGTTGAATTGAAGCTTAAATGTCAAGTTTGGCAATTATGGATTTTGTTTTGAATATATGCCAAAAACAGAACATATAGATGGAGTGGGAATTTTGTTTTTTTGATATTTCCATTGGTTTCCTTATGGAAAATTGTGTGGGAGTAGTGTTGGATGTGAATTTTGAACCATTGGAAACTTAAGTTTAAAAGTTGCAAGTTTTGGTTAATGAGAACCCTGTGCAGACAATTAGTTTGAATTGATGTTTTGAATGAGTAAATGGTGATAAAAAATTCTAAAACTTTCTAGTCATAAATTTCACATTCCAGGATTCAAAATGGATACATAATTCATGTTATTTCAATTTGTGAGCTAGGAGTTATGATTTTCCAAAGTTTGGGGTTGAAACTGGAAGCAATTCTGGAATAGCAAGAAGAATTGTTGAATTCTATATTTTTGTGGTTATAGAAGTCAATGATTCATGTTTTTCTTGTAAATAGTACTTAAAAATATTTGATTAGGACTTAGGATCACCTCATTTCGATTTTTCTATAATTAGTTTTGATTTTTGGAAGCTAAAACACAAAAGTCTAATTTTTTCAATTTTTGCCTAAACTTTCGGCCACCACTGTTCTGAGGGGTAGAAGCTGGATTTTCATGAAATAGATGGTTCCATTAGATTCAGTGGTCAAAAATAGATGGGGTTACAGTTGGTCAGTTTTTTGGAAAAGGTCGAAAAAGCATAATTACGAAAACGCCCCTAAAATCCCTAAACCGGGGCTGTCAAGGGTATTTTCGTAATTTGAAACTGAGTTTGGTGATTTTGACCCAGAATTAGATTCCTTGGAAAAAAATATTTCAGGATAGCCTTTGTCAAAATATTGGGAAAACATGTCATCGGGCCGGGTACGGCGGAGCCGGGCTAAGGTCCCAGGGGCATTTTGGTAATTTTTTACCATAGACAAATATAACCACAAGAAACACTATGGAAGAGTCTAAAATGATACTTGGATAGGTTATGACCTATTTCTTGTACATTTAATATTTTAGGACCGAGTTGGAAGCCGGAAGCGGCACGTTTTACGAGACATACTAAAAAGAGTGGTATTTGAGATAGTACTTCCCAACCCTTTAGGCAATTTTTTGGGGTTCTAGTGGCCATCTAAGGGACTTTAATGATGACCAAATCTAAGTGTTTTTGAAGTCATTCGAGTATTGGGATAAGTGATAACCTATTGTCCTTAATTATGATTGTAGGATTTGATATTTTCCCGGAATGTAGAAGGCATACGCCTGAACAAGAACAGAAAGAACAAGGTATTGACACTTTCTCCTATATCATGTTTAATGCATTGCTTGTGAGTTGTGACTTACGGTCACATGGGGGGATCAACCCATGGTGGAGGACCGTGCCTGCGGGGCGGTGGGATTACTGGGCATGACAATAAACCTTGAATGTTGTTGTTTGGGTTTATGGTGGTTAGCTAGGCCTTGAATGAATGATTGAGTCGTGGCGGGTAGCCCATCTTTGAATGTTGACATTGCTGAATTGTGATATACTTACATGCTTTGTTTAATTATGCATCATATACGTGAAATGTTACTACTGGATTTCTTTTGAATCTCACTCTTTCCAATTAACCATTCTATCCAGGGCAAGCTGGTTAAGGGACAAGCAAGTGAACAAGGGCGACTAGGATTGCCCGCGGTAGTCTTAGCTTTTGGTTTTTGGTTATCATTTTGGACAATTGTATAAACATGTTGACCATAGAATTGTAGTTGTTGTGTAATCCCGGTATAGGAAGCTGAGATGGGCAAAGATGCCCTATAAAACCCTTTGGTTATCGAATATATCCTAGGTGAATGTTGGGAAATTTGCTAGCACTATGATATTTTGTATGTGGCAAACCGAACAGGCCAAATTGTTTATGTGTAATATAGTTGAATGATTGAAAGTTTGTTTTCTATTGATAATGTGGCCATATGTAAGAAATGTGAAGCATTAAGCATGCAAATATGTCATTATGTTAACATGAGCCTACATAAGGCAAGCATATCATGCACTAGCATTTATCTTACATATATTGTTTGGTATTGTTTGCTATTGAGATTCCCCTGAATCTCACCCTCCCCCAACCATCAATGCAAGCACGTAAGAACAAAAGAGGTGTGTAGGATAATATGCCAGATAAAGAAGTTGCAATGAGGAAGTAAAGACTAAGACGTGCTAATCCGTTATGTATAATTAATATTTGAAATGGTTAATAGTATAACCCACATGACGGATGGATGTTTTTCAAAATGCGATAATTGAACTAAGATATGGGTAATCGCAGTACAAGCCCATTAGTTAAGTAAACTGAGGAATTAATAAGCAGAGAAAACTCGGATTCAATGAATGGAAGAATTGAAAAGTTGAAGTGAATAGTAACCCCGTGAATAAAGTTAATTAATTTGGTAAATATGATTTTACCGAATAAAGTAGTGCTCCAAGAATAAAGGTGTAAGTCTTTGGTTGGGAGCTTTATTTATTGATTCTCCTGAGCCATAATAATAAAGTTAACACTTCCAATTCATAATAAAGAGGCATAAGTAACGGGTATTACATATGGCTAATTAGAACGAACCACATAAACACTGGAAGACATGTTGTGAGCATGTGTTATAGATTTTAAGGGGAATTGGGATCATTTCCTTCCATTTGCTGAGTTCACTTACAATAATGGCTATCATGCAAGTATCCAAATGGCTCTGTATAAAGCACTTTATGGAAGGAAATGACAGTCACCTCTCTACTGGATAGAATTATTGAAGAGAAAATTGTATGGGCCAGATTTGTTTGATTAGACTTTAGAACAAATAAAGACTATCAGAAAGAGGCTCCTTGGTGCAGAGAAGGCAAAAAAGCTATGCTAACAAAAGGAGAAGATCTCTAAAATTTGAAGTTGGGGATCATGTGTTCTTGAAGGTATCACCTGTCACCGAAGTTGGTAGAGCAATAAAAGGAAGAAGTTGAGTCCTCAGTACATCAGACCTTTTGAAATACTGGTGAGAATTGGGCCAATAGCTTATCAAATAGCCCTAGCCCCTAATTTAAGCAGACTCCATGACGTATTTCATGTCTCACAATTGAAGAAGTACCAACAGAACCCCGAGCACGTGATCGAGTATGAAGATATTAAGGTATAAGAGAATAATACCTATGAAGTAGAGCCGAAGCGAATCATTGACCGACAAGAGAAATGCCTCATAAATCGAAGCATACCATTCGTGAAGGTGGTCTAGAAGGGTCTGTCTCCAAGAGAGGCAACATGGGAAGCAGAAGAAGATATGAAGAAACGTTACCCGAAGTTTATGCCTTCAGATATGTAAATAATTTTAGGGGCAAAATTTTTTATACGGGAGGAGAATTGTAATATCCCAAAATTCATATAAGGGCTAAGAATCCCAAAAGCCAGTGTAAATAATATTAGCACAATCACTTTGGGAATTTTGTAAGGAATTAATTTTGATTAATTAAGGAAAAGATTTAATTCCTCTGAAATATGTCTAATGAGATACAAAACAAAATTTGAACCTAGAAAGAAAAGAGAAAATGGTGTATAGAAGAGAAAAGGGAATTTAATAACATAGCTATGGGCAATTTAATTATCATTGCCATAATCAAGGGTGAAAGAAACAATTGCTAATTGATCTTGAGGTTCAAAATTGGAACCCAAGATTAAAGGCCAAGATTTTTCTCTTGGAAAGTAGAGTAATTAGGAGGCTCAAAAATTAAATTATTTTCCCCTAATTAAGCTAATTATTTTGGCCAATTTGGAAAGAAGAAAGAAGAAATAGTTGAAATCTAACCGAATGGCATTCCGTAGTTTTTACCCTAACCAAGGGCATTTTGGTCAAAATAATTTCCGTCCATATTTTTTAATGGATTTTGGCCAGCGTAAGGAGATAGAGATTAAATGAGATAAAACACACCAATACTCTCTTCCCTTACTCATTTGGACGGCCAACCACAAGCAAGAGAGAGAAGGAGAAGTTCAAGAAGACTAAGGTAACTTCTCTCTAGATTTTCACTAGTTTCCTATGAACATTGTTCCCCTTATCCTAAGCTTCAACTCTATGGTTTTTGTTTTTGAAAAGGAGGTGTCTTGAGCCATTTTCCAAGACCCAAAGTTGTAGAATCAAGAACAAAATCCTAAAAGAAGTAAGAGGTGAGTTAGGGCTTTGTTTTGAGCTAAGTGTTGTAATGATTTGTGGAATCTTTTGGTTTCTTATTTCTGCCCTAGTTTCGGTTCATATGAGAAAGTAGGGTTTGATGTTAGTTTGGTCTTGTAAATGGTTAAATATGGTGTTAAATGATAAGTATAGAGAAGCTATGTGTAATATCCTGAATTGTATTTGAGGGCTAATGACCTTAAAAGGGATGTAATTAATGTTAATTAAGCACTTTTGAAGTATATGATGTGCAATGTGATATAAAAATGTGCTGGGTGATGGTTTAGTAAGCATTGTGATAATCAGGGGCAAAATGGTAAATTACCGACCAATTGGTCAGTTACTGAAGAAGAAACTCCTTGGTAATTGAGATCAATGGCTAGGATTGAAAGGGGGAGAGGCGGAATCCTACGCGTGTAAGTCCACATGAATCCATGATGGGGAGAATAAGATGGTGACGTGTGGCAAGTTGTGGATCATTGGATCAAAGTCAAAGTTTCAAACATTTTTACCACTCTCTTCTCTCTCAAAATCGGTGGTAAGCTTGGGAATGAGGGAAAACTTATGATCATCTTCTTCATCATTATTTCTCTCTCCTTGTCCTCTATTTTCGCTGGAACTAGCCAAGAAAGAGAAAAGCAAAGGCGAGTTTTTGACTTGGGAAATGATCTCTTGGCCCAAATGTTATGTTTTAAAGTTGTTCATAATAGTAAGGGCTTTATGGCTATGGTTTTAGATTTTTGAAAAGTGGTGATTTGGTGTGTGCACAAATTTGAAAGTTGGGAAAATAGGGATTTGATCTTACCAAGTTGAAGAGGTACGAATTTGATGCATTTTAGTATATTTATGGTGATTTTTGGTTGATCCTTGTAAATTCTGGAATTTTTGCCCTGATTTCATGAGAATTGAATAATGAAAGAGTTTGGAATGGTATGGTATAGAAAATGATGTTAGGATGTGTTATAATGTCATTAAGTTTGATTTGAAGTTGGATGAGGAAGTTTGGTAAATTGTGGTTTTGTGTGGCCTTGAGATTACCAATATGTTCCTTAGGAGATTTTGTGTGGGGATGAGTTTTGATATAGGTTTTGGAACTATTGGGATCAGTTTTGGCCAATTTGGAAAACCTTATCAATTGCTACGATTTTGGCTTCTGATGAATAACACTCGAGTAAGGGAAGGGTTCACTCGTGTGCTGTGAGACATTTTCCCTTTTTCCCTTCAGTTTTGCTTGGATTCTCAGGCAAAGCTCAAGAGTGCACTTTCGTTCCCGCGAGTGATATAGGTTATCACTCGAGTGATCTTGGTTTCACTCAAGTGAGGGAGCGAGTTTTAGCTTTTGGGACTTATGGTTGCTCTCGGGTTGTCACTCGCTGTGTCTCACTTTTTGGTGCTTGAGTGCATTTGAGATCATCACTCGAGTGCAGCTTCCTGTGCTCGAGTGAGGGTGTAAGACATATTAAGGGTTTCTCTTAGGCAAACACTTCTAGTGTGGCACTTTTGGGGACTTGAGTGAATTTGGGGGGTCATCACTCGAGTGAGGTAATCTCCACTTGAGTGAGCCGACCAAAAATCAGTGTTTTTGCTTCTAAAAAGGCATCTTCGGGGTAGTTTCTCCCAACCCTTTAGGCCTATGTTTAGGCATCTTTTAGCCACCTAAAGAGTTTATATGAATACCAACTTAAAGTATTATAGAATTAAGAATTTGGAAAAGAGATTTATCTATTGTCCCTAATTTGGTTTATAGGATTTGACATCTGCCGTCCTCATGAGCCCACTGTGCCAGCGAATGTCAGAAAGGAACAAGGTAGTGACTTTTTCTTTTATACCATATGTGATATATTGTATATGTGTTATATCATTGATTTGTGATGAATTCATATGCTGCGACATTTGTGGATATGTGTAAGCACCGCCATGCCAATAGTCCCTAAGTCGCTAACAACGGTTCGGGTTAGGACGGTGTGCCTTCCCGGCGTTAAAAGGGGATAAGGATGGGGTGTGATATGTGTGATTATGTGAAAAGCCGAAAGGCTATTTGTGAAGGCCGTTGGGCCAATTGTGAAAGCCGGATGGCTATATGAGCTATAAGGTTATGTGTATGCACTACCACGCCAATAGTCCCTGAGTCACTAACAACGGTTCGGGTTAGGACGGTGTGCCTTCCCGGCGGTAAAGGGGATGAGGGTAAAATGTGATTTATGCTGCTGCTACTGTGCTATATGGTGATTTGCTTACATGCTGTGTGCTTTTGTGTGGTATGAATGATTTGTTACTACTGGGATTCTCTTGAATCTTATTCCTTCCTTTGACTAACATTTCAGACAGGGCAAGTGGCTCCAAGGAGAAGCGAACAACCCGGGGTGATTAGAACCTTGTAGGGACATTTGATTCGGGTCATATTGGTTATTCATTTTGGATAGGGATTACTATATGATATTTTTGAGTTGTGAATAGTTTTTGAATACATGGTGGTGTAATCCCCTAATTGGGAACTGGAACCTTATAGTTATATATATAGATGAAACCCGGGGGTTGCATGGATTAAGTTATATACTCTGATATGCTTAAATGTGATATAATTGCACGGTAATTATATTCGATATTTGAACTTGAGACCAGGATAGAGAAGCTTTGAAAATTTTGTGAAGTCCCTACTACATGGAAGGAGTCTTAAATGAGTTTTGAATCATCCAACGGTCTCTATTCCATTTTATTATGCATTATTGAATTTTAATTACACTAATTAAGGCAGGGGCTTACACTATGCACTAAAGCTTGAATCTTGGTGATTGTTGTTTGTGGGTAGCTGTTTGGTCAGAGGGCAAAAGAGGTAAAAGGAGTGATATTTTGTTATATTAGAGTTCACCAATGGCTTCTACATAAAAAACTATGTGAAATAGCATGTGGTTGTGATTTTTGGGTGATTGTGTTGAAAATGTCACATTTTGGAAGTTAGGATTTTGTGCCGCTAGAAATTGTTTTCTGGAGGCAAAAATGTTTTATCGCATTTTGGAATAATCAAACTGAGTCCAAATGCTATGAAAATTTCTAGAGCCAAAGTAGACACATTAATCTTCATTTTGATAGGTAGAATGTAATTTTTGGACTAGTAGATTTAAAGTTATGGTTTTTCAAATTTGGACTCTGTTTCTAGAATCAATTATGGAATAGTTAAGGTTTGCTGAATTTATAGAATTTGTGTGATTACTTTTTCCAGAAAATTATATTTTTATTGAAAATACACTTAAATAGGTTTACAATGTACTTGGAATCAGACAATATGGAGTTTTATAAAATTAATTACGATTTTTTGAAAATTGGGCATTAAATCTAGAGGTTGATCTAAGGCAGATTAATTATGACATGTTTGTATCTGGTCAAATGAGTTCTAATGTCCACGAAATTTTCCAGAAGTAAAGTAGACCCAACAAGTTTTAATTTGACGGGAATTTGTAATAATTGGACAAGTACATTGGGAGATAAAAATTTTTGAAGTTTGGTAACAATTGTGGAAGCTATCTTATGACAGAAGTGAGTAATTTTGAAATTTGGGATCTGGTGTGTGTGTGTGTGCTGCAAAAGTAATCATTTTTCCTTTAAAATAGGCTGAATAAGAGCCACATAAGACTTTGAGCCACTATAATTGGAGTTTTCTAGACAAAGTTATGATTTTTCTAAGTTAAGAGAAAAATCTGCCAACTGTCTGGAATAATGCAAATCTAGTGGCCTTTAGGCCTAAAGTCATGATTGTGAACTATAAGGGTGAATAGTATAACTTGGGCCTAGTGTAACCACATTAATTACTTAATTGGACCTAGGCACTAACCCAACTGATGACCAACTAAATGTCTTAAGTAATCAAAGAATTGGATAAGTAATAACTTGCCCATAAATTATAACTTGTAGAATTTGACATTTGCCTGGGATGCCCAAAGTATGTCAACTAAGGTCAAGATTTGGAAAAATTTGCCAGGTAGTAACTTATTCCTCACATACTATATGATATATTATATGCATGCTTGTACCATCGTGAATTTAAAGCCTTCAGATGAGAAGGGCTCAGGCCCAGTAGAATTTCCTAGTGCTATGGTAAGGGATCATTGTCCTTGAATTACTCGAACTTTATGCTTGTTGAATATCATGAATTAGTAACTTTATGCTTTCTACATATCGTGAATTTATTTTTGAATGTTAAATATGCTACTTGTATTGAAACTTTGGTTGACATGGCATGTTACATGTATGCATTTTATATGAGTGATATCTGTTACTACTGGGATTCTTTTGAATCTTACCCTATTTTTCCAAAAACCAATTTTCAGCTTGGGCAGGCAATTCCTTAGGCAACAAGGTAATCATAGCTGAGTGAAGCGAATGACTTAGAATTTAATTTCCTATTGGTTATCTATTTTTGGAAATTGTACTTAATCTATATCTAAGCAGAGCCAGTCCTGTACTGGCAACTCTGTAGATATGTAAGCAAAGTGCCTATATATAGGTAATGAATAGTGACATCTGAACCAGTAGGGGACAGCATCTAGGGCCATTAATTAACCATAATAATTTGGGTTCCAATAGAGAACATATCAGTAAAACTCTGATATGAAGAAATGAAACTAAAACGGATGGCTTATAAATGATTCAAAAATTAATAGGACACCAATTTGGAAATGTTTTCGAAAGGATTTCTGAAAGCCTACTCAAGTGCAGATCTACACTCTTCTTTAAAGTTGTGACCCATGCTATTTACAAAAGATTATCGGTCTCCCTTTTCAAAGAATTTATTGCATTTAAGCCACCCATATCCTTTGAAAACGAAGGTGTTACATTGCATGTCTTTTGTTCAACTTGCCTTGCCCTTTAATATGCTTCAAGGATTGATGATTGCTGTGAATCAAAACTTGTTTTAGCTAAAGGTAGTATTGCCAATTCTCTAATGCTCTTTTAGGTGTATTGAGCTCTTTGTCATAAGTTGGATACTTCAAGGTTTATCCTTTTAACGTTTCACTAAAATAAGTAATTGGCTTTCCTTCATGTATTAAAATAGCTCCTATCCAAACTCTAGATCATCATATTCAATCACAAAAGTTTGCTAAAGTCGGGCAATACTAACACAAGTGCATAACACAACTTATCCTTAAGTTTAATGAATGCATCATCTTGTGCCTTTTCCATTTACAACCAATTGACATTTTAATGACCTCAATGAGTGGTGCAACAAATGCGCCAAAATCATTCAGAAAGAGCCTATAAAAACAAGTCAAACCTTTGAAACTTCTCACCTAAGTTATGCTTTTAGGTGTTGGACATTATTTTACAACGCATATCTTTTTCTCATCCATTTCTATTTCTTTAGCACTCACCCCAAAGCCAAGAAAAACAATTTATCCATGCAAGAGTCATACTTTTCATATTTGTAAATATTTTTTCCATACTCAAAACATCAAGTACACAACTCAAATGATTCAAATGCTCATCTAGATTCCTGCCATAAATATAATATCATCAAGTTAAACCATAACACATTTTCAAATGAAAGCATGCAAAATATGGTACATTAATCTCATGAAAGTACTAGGTGCATTAGTTAACCTAAATGATATAACTAACCATTCATACAATCCATGTTTGGTCTTGAAAGTAGTTTTCCACTTATCCCCTTCCCTCATTCTAATTTGATGGAATCCAGATTTCAAATCAATCTTAGAAAACAATAGAACAATGTAATGTAACAAGCATATAATCTAATCTAGGAATGGGATGTCAATACTTTACAATGATATTGTTGATAGCACTACAACCAATGCACATCCTCCAAGTTTCATCTTTCTTGGGCACTAAAAATACTAGAATGGCACAAGGGCTCAAACTTTCTTTAACATATCCTTCTGGCATGAGCTCTTCCTCTTGCTTTTGAGGCTCTTTTATTTCTTCAGGATTGCTTCTATATGCCGGCCTATCAAGAATTGTTGCCCTTGGAATGAAATCAATTTGATGTTCAACTCCACTAATAGGTGGTAACCCAGATGGAATTTCTTCGGGGAACACATCATCAGATTTCTACAATAAAGAACCAACAACAAGTTTGAAATTGTGCCATAGGGACTAATCATTGTACTTTCAATATTATTATTCAATGAACTTCTCCATTTTGTTATCATATGATCTTTATGTTTAATTTGATAACTATCCTTGGATAATCATAATGATTGTCCTAAATGTTCATGGTTGCTCATCTATATGGGAGCAAAGATGAAATAAGACCAATATGACTTTAAAGAGGTATGGAGATACGAATCAAAGTCCTAGGCACTTGGAAGAGTACAAGGTGCTGAACTAACCCGCTATGAGAAAGTTGCATAGATCAAGTTATAAGATTGTCTCATGTATAACCACGTCACTATGCCCTTTGACCTCAGATCATTATGGATTCCTACATGAGAGTTACTCAGCTTTGACCTAGTTAAAAGCCACCTTTGACCAGGTCATGATAAAGGCTATGTTTAGGCTTGGTGGTTTTCATGCAGAGGAATGTGAATGGTTAATATGAAATTTGTCCCTCTCATTAGTAGAGAGATATTACCAGCCCCCTCGATGAGTGAGTTTGAGAAATGTATGGTCATATTATAATGGAAAGGAGTCTCCATTTCTATAGTAAGACTACTGAGAGATTAAGAAAGTAATGGTTAGGAATACGAGGATGACATTGTCCATGCCTCATCCTTGACTGAAATATCATGTGACAAAAGGGACGTGATATGGTTTTATGACAGATTGCATCGGTTTATCGATCCTCATATGAATTGGTTAGTCATAATGTCTTGCTAGAGGTCACTTACGAATTGTGGGTTAGTATAGTCATTAGCCCATTACCAACTTCATGTGGGCCTATAGGGTCACACACAAAAATAGCCCAACATGAGGTATAATGTCCAGACTTATTAAATCTAAGATGTGTCTAGATTTAATGAATGTAATGGTTAATCTATGGTGGACGAATATATATTTATATATATATTCAAAAAGAAAATTAATAATATTATATATACATGTATGTATTTTTGAAATACATATATATATGTATGTATATATTATATAATATTATTATATTGTATTAGTTTTAAATTTAGTTTTATATGATAAATTAAAATTACTAACTAACATGATAAAGATATAATATCTCAGATTTAATTTATAAAGATAAATTAAATCTATTTCAATTAGCTCTTTATTCAAATTAAATAAATAGGTTAAATTAAAACTATTGGATAGATTTTAATTAAACCATATTTATTTAATTTGCTTATCAAAAGACAATTTAGTGTTAATTGATATGACATGGATTTTGAAATTAATTAAGATTAATTTTAAAAATCCAATATCCATCATAAAATATAAAGCCTTAACTACTTATTTAAAAAGAGTGAGCTAGGGTTTTCTATGTGTGATAAAAAAAAGCAAGATAGAGAGCTGTGAGAAAAAAAAACTCTAGAGAGAGACATTAGTGGCTTTAGCATCCTATTCGTGTTGGATTCCTATTTGTGTGGATATCGATAGAGGGAGTTGATCCGACTTGTTAGCTCCTTGAGATCGAAAAGAAAGATTAAACACATAAGAAAGGTGTGCTTCTCTACTACTCGATTTAATTGTCATTGATAGATCCGCATTAGGGCTTGAAAAAATTTTGAATTTTAATTTTTTTGCAGTGCCTACCAATCCCAACAGTGACATCAGAGCCAGATCAATTGTGCATTTAAGTTGAGTTTGAGGTTTCATCTTGATTATAAATTGTATATGTGATATATAAGTTTTACGTGATATATTGCTTTGGATTTGATTGATGGTGATTAATCGAGAAAGATAGGAGACCAAGGAAAACCTGGCCTGGCATTAGTACTCTTGTGTTATGGGGTTGTTAGATTCAAAATCTCATGGGCACTGTAACACCCCTTACTTATTCCGATAATAACCAGAGTAGCAATATGCAGTTCAGCGAGCACACAAGAATATCATAAATATACTGATAATAAGTATATGATTATACTATAAGAAATTTCTTATAGGGATTGTATATAATATGTGTAAATATGCACATGAATATACAGACAGGGTAGCCCCACAGGACTACCAAAATGTCTAAGTCTCAAATAAGAGCAATAGACACCTCCTTGAATTTGTTCTACCTCTGTATTTTCCTCGCACAGTCCTCTTCTCTGTCTCAACATACCTATTGTGTTCATCTGTCTAAATGCTTGGCTAGGGGAGGGTGAGATTCGGGGGAATCTCAGTAGTAAACAGTTACCATAATGACTTTTCTGCTTGCTCAATGATTCATGTAACATACTTATGACCATGGCATAAATAGAAGTAGAGCTTCTTCATTTAAATATGCTCTACACAATCAAGTAAAGCAATTGCATGCATCACTACACAAGCATAACTATCAAATACATGCAATTAGGGTAAGTTCATTACCTGGATTGCCCTTCTCTGATCCATTGTTTGTTCTACTTTCTGTTCGATATCCTGTGTCCAGCTTCGGCTATTGCCAAGTCCTAAAATTTCAAATTTACAATAAATAAGTTATTACTCATTCATATATTATTCTAGACTCATTTTGTTAATTATCTTTGCTAAAAAATGCAGGATGACCAAAATGCCCCTGAAGACCTGGTCTAAGCCCTTTTGTACCGGTCTAACTATACGTCACCAAAAATTAAAACCTGGGTTATTCTTACATAGTTTTGCATGCAAAACCCATTTTTGACCTCAGATTTATCAAATTCACTGACAAAAGATGAAAATGCCCTTGGAAGCCCTAATTTAGGTTTTTAGGGGTAGTTTTATCATTTCACATTCTAGGGCCTTGTACTTCATAATTCACATGTACCCTACACAATTTTTCCTTCTAAATTCAATGGAATGATAAAAAACACCAAAATCCATTCCAAACACAGTGAAAACAGCTACTGGACGAAAATCACAATAAATTGGGAAAATTGGAGTTTCTTTCCATTTAATTAATCACCTTCATTTTACCTTTAATTACTTGTTTAACCTCTTAAACATCTATTGAACATGATCAATGGAAAATTGGGCAGCACAACCCCTTAGGGTTTGGCATTCCCAAATCATAAATTCAACCAATACAAAACCTTAAATCAACCAAAACAATAACAACAACCTTAAATCCATCAAGATAACAAGGTTTTATGGCTTTACCTTTGATTTCTTTCTTTCTCTCTCTAACCCGTCCCCTCTCTCCTCCTTATCTTGTTTTTGCTTGCTTCACATGCTATTCAAGAAGGAATAGAGATTAGGAGGTGTTTCCATGAATTAGAAGGCAAGAACAAGTGGATTTTACTACTAACTCACCTTGATCTTGCTTCTTGATCCTTGCTCTTTCCCTTTGTTCTTGTGTCTTCATAAAACTCTCCCTCTCTCTTGTTCTATTGTTTTGGATGAATGAGGCCTTTAGGAAGAGGATAAATTCTGTCAAAATATCCTCATCCACCTCCTTAAAAATATATTATTTTAATGTTATTATTCACATGCCACTTTAATTAAATCATCATCTGTCAACTTGGTCAAGATATGCTTCTTTTTTCTCTCTCTCACTTGACGTAAATAAGGTTGTTAGAGGGATCAAATAAGCTTTTGAATTAGCTTCATCCATCTCCTTGAAATTAATATGTAATGACCATTCATTACAAACTTTGCTTTTTGATTTTTCAAACCTCAATTTGCTTGGCCAAATATGTGTGTTATTTATGTGATGCATTGAGATTCTATATTGTTCATATATTGTTGATTAACTGGATAAAGAATATATGCCTGTGTTAGAACATGGTGATTTTATGTTATGAATCGACATGTATGAGCATGTGAATATGAAAACCCCTTGAGAATAATGTGATATAAATGGTGGAGTTAGTGAATGCGTTGTGATTGATAAAAATTGAATACCACGAGGTAGGCTGCTAGTTTGATTATTGGTTACAATTAGATGTCATCTATTTTATAGGGTCTTATTCCTTGATACGATACTCCAAGGGCTTTTGGGCAGTATTCCCAGGCCCCGGGCATTAACCCTATTGCAGGAACCTGTGGTCCCTTGTGTGATTTGTAGTACTTTAGCCAGTTTACATCATACTTACAGAGAGCTTATGAGAGTGACCAGTAACATGGAATGTACTTATCCTATGTGTTCAATCGTAGAAAATAAGGAGAATATAAGGATAGTAAGGGGTTAATGAAAGATAAAGAGCAATCATGTATGATGACATATTGTGAAATAGTATCTATTGTTGTAAGTAAATGTTCTCTGAGGATATGAATGGATATTATCATGCACTTGATTCGAATATCTGATTGCTAGCTAGTAATACTTGTTCCTTATGACTCTTTATTATGCATCAGAAGTGACATCATTATTATTACGACTCAAGAGAATCAGTAAATAATCTCCTAGCTAAAATTTTTTGTGCTTATTCTTAGGGCATTATTCATTTGTTAAATGATGTATTTACCAGATTGTTTAACTTTATTCACGGGGTTCTTAATTCTTTTTATTCCTTATTATCAGAGTATCTCTTTGTTTATTAAACTGCTCTGCTTACTTAACTAATGGGCTCATACCGTGCGATTACCCATTCCTGGTTCAATTATAGTGCTTCAGAAAAATATCCATCCGTCATGCGGATTATACTATTAACCATTTCAAATATTAATTATACATAACGGATTAGCGCTTCTTAGTCTTCATCTCCTTATCGCAACTTCATCTGGTGCATTGTCCTTTACTCTTCTTTTATGCATACATGCCTATCTGGTTGGGTGAGGAAGGGTGAGATTCAGGGGAATATCAGTAACAAACAATACTACTTATAATGTAAGATAAATGCTTAATGGATGACAAGCTTGCCTTACTTCAATTTATGCTAACACAATGACATATTTGCATGCTTAATGCTTCATATTTCTTACATATAGCCATAGCATTAATAGAAAATAGAGCTTCAATTATTCAACTATGTTACACATAGACAAGTAAAGCAATCATGCATATTAACATAAAAGCATACTTATCAATACACGCAAGTAGGGTAAGTTCACTACCTTTCGTCTTCGAGTCCCCTTTTTATACCGTTTCTTCCAACCATTGAAGTTGCTCAGGACCCTTTAATTCCCTCTTCATTATCAACTGATAACACTAGGCATATGATTATACCATTAGAGTGATAAAAATGAATATCATATGTGGCTACATTATCTTCTAGGACATGTCCCTTATCTTTGGGCCTATACTTGTCCCAATTTTTAATAATTCAGAACACGTAGGTGGGTTATTTTTAAAGTCCATACATTAGGCCCAATGTATAGATAATAGGCCCACACTAACTTCAAGTGTTTAGTTTAACCCCTAGAGTACCAATTTATTATAAAAGTACCCTTACTTTTTACTTTGGCACTTTTCCACAAAGTTGGAAGAATTTTCAATAATCTTTGGAAATTCATATCTTGCCCTAGGAATATCCAAATTAGGTGGTTCAAAATCATATGTGTCACTTATTAAGTCTATTTTAAGGAAAGAATATCTCCTTTAGCCAGTCCCACACACAAAAATCTAGAATCACCAATAAACTCACACTGCAACAGAATTGTGTTAGTTGTAAAGGTCTAATTTCAAAAATTCATAGATGTTAATATACTACTCCAAATGATACAAATGATCTATCAAATTAAAGCTTATGATGTCTACTTTAAATATGAAAAGTTTCATAGCTATTGGAGGTCATTTGTTATTAATTCATTCACTTGATTGATTTATCTTAGCTTATTTTCCAATTTGTAGATTTTTGGTAATGACAACGCTTACATAGACGAAGACATTAATTTATTCTAAGACCTTGTTGCTGGACATCTTCTTCAACACATAGATAAGTAAAGTTTACTTTGATATTAGATAGTAGTCGTATCGACAAGTTTTGGACACTTTATGATGATTATTATACATAGTAGTAGTAGTAGTTAACACTATGATTAGCTAGATGTTTTTGTACTACTTGTAATGACATTTTGGTTTATGAAGAAGTGCTGGATGATGTTTTTGTACAAGGTTTAATTGTTAGGTAGTGAAAAATATAAAGTAATTTTTTTTTAAAAAAAGACCTTTTAGCGTCCGTTGTTCAAAGGCAGATGCCGGAAGAGACTTACGAAGCCCTATTTTTCCAAAAGGACGCCATAAGTTGCTTACTTACAACGTTTGTTTTGAAAAAAAGGCATCGTAAGTGCCTTACAGCACCCCTTTTTTAATGTATGTTGTATCTAGACTTTACTATGTCGCTCACATAGGAGTCCCCCAAAAAGGGCCGTAGAAAGGTCCTAAAAACGAACATTAAAAGTGATTTCTGTAGTAGTGTCATGACCCTCCCACTAGCCATGCGACACTATTGGCCATGCCACACCACACCACTGTAGACTAGTCGTTGTAACATGTCATTGTCAGTTGCCCGACCACCTTGTGGCGCCTCTAACTGTTGCCACCTTGCCTCCGCATAAGTGCCACATGTCAACATCACAAATTGGTGGATGCACTTTGTGACCAAAGGAAGGCTCAAACACTTGACCTTGCATGCAGAAACTAGCAATGAAAAAATTCTGTCTCTAAATTTTTAGCAAGATGATGAAATTCTATCAAAAAATCTGTCATTCAAAATTTGCAAAGGAACTTCCGATGGAAAAAATGTTCCACCAATAATTTAGCCTGTAATTAATCTTTTTTTGTAGTGCATTTTTGGAACTTAATTTCATAATAGCTTTGTGGGCCCCACCTTAAAAAAAATAATGGTTGTTACATTGTTTTAACAGTTGTCTTTTTTCTCTCATTTTAAATGTTCACAAGTGCACTTTTACCTATTCAAAAAACATATGATGTTTGACACATATTGGGTAAGAAATTTTAGGTGTTTTTGCAATGTTTACCTTTTACATTCGAAAAATATATGATGTTTGGCACACATTGGGTAAAATTTTTTGGGTGTTTTTGCACTGTTAACCTTTTTTAAGTTGAGGGTATTTTGACACTTTTAGAACTATAACATGGGCCCACCACAAAAAAGTAACTATGTTAAGTTATATTTAATGGTTGTGTTATTTCCGCTTTCATCTTGAAACTTGTGGATACTTTTATACCTTCAAATAGCATATAGTGTTTATGCACCTTAGATATATAAGTTTATGGATATTTTTAAACATTTATATTCTCTTTCAAACTTTATTTTTCATCTCGTGAAATTTGAATCAGTTGTGGATAATTAATTCTATTAAAAAAACAAACTACTCGTACTTAATTATTACTTGTGAAACTACTTGTACAATTTTAAAGGTCTAGAATGATTCATTGTCTATGATTTAAATAATAAAAGATTATCATGGTCAATAAAAGAATAAAAGATTATCTCGATACAAATAACATACGCATTATTTGTTTGTTTAAATTTAAAAAGATATTTTCCACATCCCGTTCCATGCATGCATGATGTTCTATATAAGTAACAATAACAGCTTCATGGATCCACACCAAACCAAGAGATCAGGAGAGGGTGTTCAAAGAAATTATCAAGTGATACTGACAAAATGGCTTTCTTTCTTCTGCCGGCTTTGCCACTTTTGGAACAAGACTTGCTTGTAGCCCTTGGAAATGCCGCAGCCGGAGCAGCGACAGCAGCCGTGGGAGAAGTGTTGCAACACAGACCGCAGTATGAAACACCCACATGGAGAGTAGCAAAATGGGAAGATCCACATGCAAGGGAGGAAGAGAGGAAAAGGAAGGAGGAGGAGAGGAAAAGGAAAAGGGAGGGGGAAAGGAAAAGGGAAGAAGAGAGGAAAAGGGAGGAGGAAAGGAAAAGGGAAGAAGAGAGGGAAAGGAGAAAGGAGATAGGAGAGAGGGAAAACAAGGCAGAAAAGAAAAGAGAAACATAAACAAGAATTCGATACGCAGCAGTAGAAGGAGCTGCAGGAGCAGTAACGACAAAAATATTATCAAAATTGTTGAGCAGCAGCAGCAGCACTGACAGTGGCAAAAAGAAGAAGAAGAAGAAGAATAAGAAGGAAGACGAGTCGAACTACAGTGGCACTGACAGTGACAAGATGAAGAAGACGAGGAAGAAGGCAGAGGAGGAGAAAGCATACCACTGACAGTGACAAGGCAAGTCCATCAACATGAAAATTTGGATTTATCATATGCATATATGATTTGCTATATATTAGATTTTACAGTTTATATAGTGCACTGAGATGTTATTGTTTGTGTGTGTCCTTAACCTTGGTTTATTTGTATTGCTTGCTTTGGTTTCAGAAGAAGAAAAGAGAAGATTGGATTAAGAGGTGATAAATCATTGAACAAAAGGAGCTGATATATATATATATATATATATGCCTGGCTGGCTATAATATGGTCCAACTTAGTCATAAGAAGTTAAGAACTGTGTTAAGGAAAGTACGTGAATAAATGTACTGCCTAATTAGAAGCCAATGTAGACACTTGGCTTGGCTTTACATATGTATGTGTGGGTCAGATAATGAATAAGACAGACTACAACAGACACGGATATGTGATCTGTGTATTACTGTATTTAGAAATAAAACTTGCTTCCGTTGATATTTCATCTTTCTTTTTCATTTTTCGTTATAAATTAAATAAACAATCGTGTACATGCATTTATCTGTCTCTCTCTCTCTTTCTAAGGGGGAAAAAAGTCATTTCAATTATTTATAACTTAGTGAATTTAATATACAATAATGAAATAGTTTAACAGATTGATTCATATTCTCATTATCCATTTAGTATGGGATTAGATAAATAAATATTCAGTAACTTGTATATTAGGTGATTAGTTAAGCGATAATATTTCATCGATCTTATACAAAACAAAAACTAAAAATGGATTTTGAGTGATAATATTCTAGTATGCTAATTTATAGTTTTAAAGTTCATTAATAAATCGAGAATAGACGAGATAATTATTAAAATTGTTAAATGAACAATTGAAATTACATGCTAAAAGGAAGGCCTTCCTTTTAATTCGCAAACACATGAGATTATAACGTATTTTATAATAAGGGAAAAAGGAAATCATTGAATGTGTATAGCCAAAAAATGTATTTTACTTTCTATACAGAGAAATTCTTGTAGGAACCTGATTTGTTAAGTCATTTGTTATTTCATTACTTGTAAAATCTTAATTCAAGGATTCATTTTTTTAAGAAAAATAAAAATATGAAATATGTAAGCAGCTAACTAAAATTAATGTTAGCTGAGTTGTTGTATTTTAAATGGCCAGACCACAACTAACGTGACAAACAGGTTCACACAAGAATTGTGTAATTTTTCTTGCTATGCTTTGCACATGTTTGATGGAATGGACAAACTTTGATGTTTAAATACGACTAATTATTCCTTCGTGCTTCCAAATGAATTTATCAGAAACAACAAGCATAAGTATGAACCAGGAATCCCAGCTCTTTTCTAAATCAAAAAAAAAAAAAAATCCAATAACTAAAACGGAACAGCATATGCATCAGCAAAAATATCTTCAATAGCATTTTTTTTTTTTTTGCCATTTATCTTCAATAGCATAATATCCTTCTGAACAATCTTTTGCATTTATCTCTTTGGTTCTTGGCCTGTACTAGGATTCCTACTCGGTTTTAAGTTTTCAAAGACCATACTCAATGCTTATTCTGTCACCCTTAGGTTGACGAAGTCCTGCATCTCTAATCCATTTCAATGTAGTACTCCCATACTTAACGTGAGATCTATTTATTTAAATTGTAGAGATTGAATAAGCTAAACAAACTACTTAATTATATATCGTAGGTGACGTGATCTCTTTAAAAATACTTCTATGTAATATTAGATTATACAACATCCGGTCTTTAATATAAGACTCAATTAATTAATTTAGAAAGATTGAGAAAGTTAAATAAATTACTTTAAAATATTTTTATTTATCGTTTTTCTCTAAACTAATTTTTCTGGCTTATAAACTAATATATAATCTAATAAAACATAAAAATATTTTAGAGAGATCATGTAACATATGCTATAATTAAATAATTTATTTAGCTTCCTTAATCTTTCAAACTAATTAAATATAATTGGTATTATGTTAATAATCGGAGGTGGTATATCAATTTATAAGTTAGGCATATTAATTAGTTTGTAGAAAAAATGATACATAAAAGAGATAAAATAAAAAAGGTTTTACATTTGGGAGTAAATTTCACTCCTAAACTAGATCATGTATTTAGGTCAAGAGAAGTAATATCTACAGTTGGAAAATAATAATTTAGTGATCATGTAAAGCACTCTCGAACTAATGTACTAATAGTCCTACCCGGATTGTTAACAGCGGGATCAATAGCCCTACCTAGAGTGGTGATAAGAGTGTGTCAACTAACCCTTCCTCTCTATTCAATGTCTTCATCATTAGATCAAAGTTTCAATGATTGATATTTATTTTGTAAGATTATTATTAATATAATATTAAATTTTAAATGACAAAAACAGATAAATAAATTTATATTGTTAAAATTTGATGTGAATAGCTTACAATTGTAGATTTTTATTATACTCTTTCGGTTCTTAATATAAAATATATTTAAGGAGTTGACCTTGATCCTAAATATAAGACATAGTTTTCATATTTGTCAATCTTTTTCTAATTTACCCTTATTAATGCTTCAGCAAGGAGAAGAGGGAAGAAGAAAATTAAAGAAGATAAATATGGTGTTTTAGAAAATAAATGTCATATTAATCAACTTAATTAACTTTCTTAATATAATTAATTTAGGTAAATATGTATGAAATTAAGGACCGGAAAAGTATTTACTTTTGAAATAATATTTCTTAACCATTAGGAAACACATTAATTATCAGCATAGTTCGATTCCCACTTTTTTCTGAATTAAAAAAAAGAATATCCAACTAAAGCGGCACAACAGCAAAAATATCTTCAAGGCATGGCAAAATATTTTGTTGGGTTTTTAACACAACGTTAACGTTTAAAAAATTCATTAGGACACTTGAAATCGATATATTTTCTTCGAAACCCGCTGGGTGTGGATAAAATTAAAGCAACTTTGAAATGTGTGAGAATGAGTTAGAACTTAGAACAAGATTATATATTCCGAAACTCAAGAATTTGACTTTAAAAAAATTAAAATCAATTTTAATACTTTTTGAAAAGCTAGAACTAGCTAGCACTCATTTCTGGCAAAAAAAAAAAAAACTTGCTAGCACTCATACCAGATTAAAACTTCTATTCTAAAAAAATAAAAACAATATTATTTTATTGATATTTTCCTGCAAACCTAACTTCCCTTGAGTTTTATATAAAATCATCAAAACAAGGGATCCAACACATTGTTAGAGAGTAGTTTTGATGAGAACAAACATGTACTTCCCGTGCCACTACTACAAAAAGGGTAAAAGATGGCGCACATTTTATAGCACTTCTTTAAACAAGTGCCACATCTTCCCTTTTTTTATTTTTTACCTCTCTATTTTTTTTTTTATTTTGGATACCAGCTGTGGCGCTTAATAGGTTAGGTGCCACAATTGGGGAGGCCTAGTGTGGCACCTGCCTACGCAGGCGCCACACTTGGCGCCACGCAAGCAGCTGTGGGCCTGACAGGTCAAGTGTAACACCCCGATTTTCGATTAAGGGCTAATGGCATTGAGATTGATTATAAAATTGTGTAATTATACACTTTTGGAATTAATATGATGTAAATTTGAGATGAATGTGTGTGGTATTTGAGATCAAGGGTTGAGATTCATTATTGATGGGTCGGAATCCTATACATTGTGTCTATGTGAGTGGAAGTGGATGAGATGGTGACATGTGGCATAGTGGAGGCCTTTGGATGAGGCACTAGAGGACAAAATACTACTTTTCCTCTCTTTTCTCTCTCTCTCTTGATTGGTGGAGTGTGTGTGTATGCAAGGGAAGGAAAGTTTCATTTCATCATCATCTCTTCCATCTCACCATTTTCTCTCTCTTCTTCCTCCATTTTCTGGCACTCAAGCTTGGGAAAGAGAAAAGGAAAGCTTGAATCTTGGTGAATTGTGATCCTCCTTTGCTCAAAACCTCTTCTCTAAAGTTGTGTATCTCATTGAGAGCTACATTGTGGTGGTTGTAGAATCTTGAAAGGTGTTGATTTGTGAGTTGGAGAAATATGAAAGTGTGAGAATCAAGATTCTGAATTTGGCAAAGAGAAGAGGTAGGCATTTTGAGCATTTTGATATATTATTTGTGATTTTTGGATAAGTTTATAAAAATCTGGAAAATTGCCCTAGCTTATGTCCATTTTTGAATATATGAGTTTCATTGTGTTTGATGTTGGAAATGGTTCATTATGATGATATTTGAGTATTGGAGATAGTTTTGAAGTTTGGAATTGTGTTGATTGGAATTTAGACATTGTGTGAATCATAGAGACCATAGTGTTTGATTGTGGTTAGATTGGTTGTGGGATGTTTTAGAGGTTGCCATTGTGTTCCTTATGGAAAATTGTATGGGAACAAGCTTGGTTATTAATTTTGGAGTTATTGAACACTTTGGTAGAAAGTTGGAAATCTGTTTGGTTTAAGCTCTGTTTTGTGCAGTAATTTTGTATAAGCTTTTTGAATGACCAAATGGTATTGGAAAATTCTGAAACTTTCCAGTCTTAAATTTCACATCCCAAGCTTCAAAATGGACATATATTTTGTGTCATTTCGTTGAGTATCCTGTGAGATATGGTTGTCCAAAGTTTGGGATTGGAACAGAACTCTGTTTTGGAGTAGTGTGTAGTTTTTGGTGATTCTGTATTTGTGTAGTGATTTCCAGTGATGGGCTATATTTTTCCTTGAAAGAGGACTCATATACCTTTCATTTGGCTTTGGAATCACTCCGTTTCAATTTTTCTACAATTAGTTATGGTTTTTCGAAGTTCAACCAAGAGTCAGGAAATTTCTTGGCCGCGGCCCAAACCTTTCTGGCCTGATTCGGGCCGCGGCCCATGAGTGGCGGGCTGCAGCCCACGGCCTTCTGACCATATTTGGGCCGCAACCCAAGGAAGGGCTGGCCGCGGCCCACCCCTGTGTTCCAGCACTTGGTGTTTTCGAAAAGTGACCTTCAACCTTTTGTTTCCCAACCTTTTAGGGCTTTCATTAGAGGCATTTATGGCCTTTTCAGAGTCCTAAATGATAACCAACCTAGTGTATTATGGATATAAGTAATTGGAAAAGAGATTGATCAATTGTCCCTAATTTGGTATAGGATTTGATATCTGCCAAACGCGTGAGCCCACTGTGCCAAAGATTGTCAGGAAAGATTCAGGTAGCGACTCCTCTCTTATACTTTGTGTAAATGTATTGTATGTTTGTCTGTCATGCATTGAGTCGATGTTGCTGCTGCTGTTGCCTTGTGATTCCTTGTGCATTGAGATGATTTGAGATGCTTTGTGGTGCTTTGTACTTCGTGTTGCTGCTACATAGTGTTCACCGCGAAAGCGGGCGTAGTGCATTGTGATTATAGCCCTGAGTGCTGTCGTATGTGGCGTGAGCCAGAGATCATTGTGAAGCTGCTGAACATGATGAACATACATGCTTTGTGTTTATATATTGTATGAGTGTCTTGTTGCTACTGGGATTCTTTAGAATCTCACTCTTTCCATATGACTAACCTTTTCAGACAGGGCAAGTGGCTCGAAGGAGAAGCGACCAACCCGGAGTGGTTAGGATCTCTTAGGGACATTTAGGATTTTGGGATTGTTGGTTATCTATTGTAGATTTGGGATTACTGTATATAAATTGTTCATAGTGAATTTTTGATTTGTAATCCCCATTTGGAAAATAGTAAACCCATTTGATATATATATATGAACCCGGGGTTTGCCGGGATTTTAGTTTCCGCACTCTGATATTGTGAATGTGAATTAATTGCTCAGGTAATTGTATCCGATAAGTGAATGTGTGACCAGATCTTTGCGTTTTGAACTGTTTTGTGAAAACCCCATCTACAAGATGAGGGATTATAAATAATGTTATCTTGTCTTATTGGTCTCTATTTTACTTAAATTTCGTAATCCGGATGTGATTACCGTGAGGGGGTTACATCAGGCGCCACAGTTGCACCAAATATCATGTGTGGCGCCTGGGATGCCCAGGCGCCACAGCTGAAGAGGCAATGTGTGGCGCCTAAATAGTTAGGCGCCATACCTGCCCATTTTTTTAAAAAAAAAAGGAAAAATTTCAAATAGATATTGTATATCTCTTAATTATTTCATTTCCCGTGTAATGGTCGTGTGTCCGCCTCCCATTCCATTTCTTTTTGACTACTACTCCACTTTAATTATTCAACTACTCTCTCCTCCATTAAACTACTTTCCCTTTCTCATCTTCTTAGTGGATCCATCGGCCCCCTCCCTCCATTTCCTATCATCTTCACACTAAAAAACACACCCACACGCTCACTCGTCACTCAAGCTAGCATCACCAACGTGGTCCCCCACTCCCTGCGCTGGTCAATTAATAGATTTGTAAGAAGAAGACTGTTTCATTCTAGCTTGCTTTGTTTAAATTTTTTTTAGTCAAGATAAACCGTAATATAACGTTTGCCCTTTTGTTCCTAATTTAATAGGAAAGAGTGAAAACCTAGCTTGTTTCGTTTGCCTTTTCGCTTTGTTTAAATTTTTTTGCCGACAAGCTTGCGTTTTTTATTAATCTTTTAATTTACTTAATTAGTTGTTGATGTACTATGTTCACATATCAAGTTCTTGTATTGTGATATTTTTTATGTTAGCTTTGGAGAGTATTAATGTAAGAACATTATTGTTGGGGAACTTGAATTTTAAATGTGAAAATTATATATATATATATATAATAGGTTGAAATATAAAATAGAAAGATTGACAATTTATGGAGATGATAAACACGAAAGCCACTCATTTTATATAAAGCTTCACAATCAGGAAGCATAAAAAAGGGGCCACAGGAAAAAAAAGAAGAAGAAGAAGAAGAAAGAAAAAAAAAAGAAAAAAGGGACCCTCCTGTGGCGCTTGTTTGAGGAAGTGCCATAGGAGGGGGTCTCCTGTGGCACTTGCTGACGTAAGCGCCACAGTAGGACCCCCTCCTGTGGCGCTTGCGTCGAAGGCCCCCTCCTATGGCACTTCCTCAAACAAGCGCCACAGGAGGGTATTTTTTTTTAAAAAAAAATTTTAAATGTTGTGGCGCTTCCAAGCGCCACAGCTTTACTTTTTTGTAGTAGTGTGCGTTGTATGGAGAGATTATTGTCCTATTAGGTTTCCTTAGATATAGTAACAATAACCATTTGCATTTCCATTCTTTTCATATTAGTGCATTGTACGTAAGAACAATGAACAAAAGAACTTGTAACATGACATTTCAATATTTCAAAAAGCACATTGTCAGTTGTTCATTTTCACACATCACAATTGCATACCTATGCATTTACGTTTCTAAATACTTCTTCGTATACTACATTCTTTGTAGTGTTAGTTGACCCAGAATGGTCATCCCCTACAACAATCTTGAGCCCATCCATGCTTCTCACTCTAAACAGTGCAACTGTCCATGAGTGAAAACAGGTTTTGACAAATACAATCCAACATGATGCAATGATTGTCCTTGACTTTTATTGATTCTAATCGCAAATGAAAGTGTAATTGGGAACTGTCTCTTTTGCATGCAAAATGACCATCTAAATTGAGAAGGATTCATATTCATTATATGTATCAGAACCTTCTCATTTGGTTTAGAACCATTAAGAGTAACTACCTCAATGACCTTCTAGCCCAACATTGTAAGATGAAGTCGTGTTCCATTGCACAAATCAGATGCTTGGTCAAATTTCTCAACAGCATTATAGGTGCTCCAAACATTTTTAAGAGCCTCATATTATATTTCTTAAACTATGGAAGCAGGGGAGAGAAGTAAACATTAGCATCTGAATGAAGAAAATGAAAGTTGGTATGACCCTGTAAAGCAAACAAAAGATGTATAATGAGACACGTATAGCAATCAAGATAATTGTCATCAATACCACTATAACTACAAAAAAATGGTATTCTGTAGCGGTGGCATTGTAGCCGTTTTATAAAACCGCTACAAATTATAGTATTTGTAGCGGTTTTAATCTAAACTGCTACAAATTTGTAGCGCCAAGCTTCACGCCAAGTGGCACGACAGATTAGCATCGTTTTTTGTAGCGGTTAGGTAGAAAAAACCGTTACAAAGTTGGCGCGAAATTCCCGCTAAAACTTGTAGCGGTTTAATTGTAGCGGTTAATGAACAAAAACCGCTATAATATTCCCGCCACTTGGCGTGACCAAGGCCCACCAACAGTGTAGCGGTTATTTGTAGCGGTTATAGCAACAAAACCGCTACAAAATCCTAAACGTCAGTTTTTTGTAGTGGTTAGAGGGATATAACCGCTACAGAATTTCAGGAGTCTCCAAATTTATAGCGGTTATGGACTATAACCGCTACAGAATTTCAAAGGTTCTTGTACTTTGTAGCGGTTATTATAAAACTGCTACAAATTTAGGTCGCCCTTGGTGATTTGTAGCGGTTTGCGTAGCGGTTATTGGGATAACCGCTATAAATTGCTGGCCTATTTAAGGGGGCACCTCCCTCCATTTTTCCGTTTGCTCATTTTGTTTCCTGAAGTTTCTCTGAGTGGTTTCTTTTATATTTGAGCGTTCAGACGTCTGTGAAGAAGTTTTTGCTGCAGTGTTTCTCAGTATTTGCACTTAAGGTACGTAGATAAGACGTATTTTATTTGTATTTGTATTTGATTTTTGCATAATAATTGTACACTCACATGTAATTCGGTCTATATCTTTCGTAACATTTCTCACTTTCATTTCACCATTGCCTTTCCATTATTAATTGCAGGGAATTCAGAAGTCATATTAAGCGTCAACTCAGGATCCGTACACAGACATCCTCAGAAGTTGATAGGAGGGTCCACAGAGAATTCTTGAGCTAGTTTGCGCGCAGAATACTAAATGACCACAACCCACACTCACCAGATTTCAGAACTCTCCCAATCGGCTCTCTTGATCATGCAAAAAGGTTTATAGCATACAATGTCAATGGTTTTAAGTTTTTCACGGTTTCACAGGATCAAGGATTGCAAACTCAGAATTCGGGTGTTTATGGCACATTTGGGACAAGGAGTTATGCGAGCAGCAGTGACGCCAACATGCAGTTCGGAGGCGTCCTTTACTATGGCAAGCTTCTTGATGTGGTCGAACTTAATTATCAAGCCGTTTCACCGTGACGCTGTTCAAGTGTTTGTGGGCAAATACCACTACTTCTCGGGGACTGGCAACTGACGACTTAGGGATCACAACAGTCAATTTCTCATGGCCGATTCATACCGGTATTTCTCAAGATGATGAGCCGTATATTCTAGCTTCAAAGGCACATCAAGTTTATTATGTCGAGGACGAGAGGCACATAGATTGGCACATGGTCGTTATTCTAAAGCCACGAGACCTTTACGACATGGGTGAAGGTGATAAGATCGCCTACGAGAGTGAGCCATTTCAGCTAGCCGATTTTGAAAATTACTTCCCTGAAGGCGATAAAAATTTACCTCTACTACGGTGAGTTTTTTTAAGTCCACGTCATTTAAATTAAATTTTTTAAATTTAATAAAACATCCCTAACAATAATTTTTCTACATAATTTTTGTAGAGATGGTGACGATGAGTGATCAAACTCAAATTATGCTTTTCTCTTTAACAAAAACAACTGGAAAAAAAATTTTAAAATAAAATTTAAAAAACAAAATTTTAAAAAAATAAAATAAAATAATATTTGTAGCGGTTATTAAACCGCTACAAAAGTAACAATAACCTCTACTAAATAAAAACCGTTACAAAATCGACATATTAACCGCTACAAATAGTACGTGGATCCCTATAAATACCCTTACCACAACTCATTTCTAAAACTCTCCAATTTCTTTTCACCTTACCTTTCTTTCATTTTCTCTCATTTACAACTTCTTTTGTATGAGTAGAGGAGTTGAATAATACGATCACATATGGTAACAAGTTTTTTTATTTTTTTTACAATACTTCTTTCCTTTATATAAAATTTATTCTCACCATTTTTTTTTCAGATATCTTAGAGCTGTATCTCATTTTCATCTATTTTTCATACACAATTACATTATATTAGACAACATAATAATTCCTTATTACCTACGTATCCTTAATAATATTATTAATATAATTTTTATACTAATCCAATTAAATTAAATTTATCCTTTTAATTTATTAATAAGCTAATTAAATTAGATAAACTAATAAAAAAAGGAACTAATTCATTTAATATTAAAAGAACAGAAATAAATGATCGTATATTTTTAAAAAAATTTTAAATATTTGTAGCGGTTATTAAACCGCTACTAACAAACGCGCCTTTTAAACTCAAATTAAATTTTTTTGTGCTAAATTTGAATTTCATGAAATTAGTAGCGGTTTTATAACCGCTACAAATTTCATAAAAATTCAAAATTAGTAGCGGTTTCTTAACCGCTACAAAATTGAAAAAATGTCATTTTTCTTTTTCCGCCTTCAAAATTTCAATTTTTTATATTTGTAGCGGTTATATAACGGCTACAAATATCTCTGAAAAAATATTTCGTTCATGGGAATGTTGTAGCAATTTTTTGTAACCGTTACAAAGGATGTAGCGGTTATATTCCTTGAGTAGTGGTTTTATATAACGCTACAAAACCGCTTGCAACATACGATTTAGTAGCAGTTTTTCTAACCGCTACTAATATTGTTTGTAGCGGTTAAAACCGCTACTAATACCCATTTTTAACCACTACTAAATCACATTTTTTTGTAGTATATATACATTGCTGATGCAAGCAGGTCAAGCATTGCAACAAAACTAATCAGCCTGCCATGAATAAGGGGTCACTTTGTACCCAGTGGAAGTTCAAAGAACATGCTTTAGCTGTGACATCAAAGTACATATTTATAGATGTGTAGCTACAGCGTGTTTGGTAGTGGGTGGACAGGTGAAGTTAAAATGGTTAACAACTGTACCTTTGCTAGTGAATTGAAAGAGCAAACTTAAATTAAAATGAAAATGAAGAGCAACATATGGAAATGGTGCCCTGACATATATTGATGAAGAGCAATAGATGCACTACAAAAAAAAAGTGATTTAGTAGCGGTTAAAAATGGGTATTAGTAGCGGTTTTAACCGCTACAAACAACATTAGTAGCGGTTAGGAAAACCGCTACTAAATCGTATGTTGCAAGAGGTTTTGTAGCGGTTATATAAAACCGCTACTCAAGGAACATAACCGCTACTTCCTTTGTAGCGGTTACAAAAAACCGCTACAACATCTCCATGGACGAAATTTTTTTCAGAGACATTTGTAGAGGTTATATAACCGCTACAAATATAAAAAATTGAAATTTTAAAGGCGAGAAAAGAAAAATGACATTTTTTTCAATTTTGTAGCAGTTATAAAACCACTACTAATTTCATAAAATTCAAATTTAGCGCCAAAAAATGTAATTTGAGTTTAAAAAGGCGCGTTTGTTAGTAGAGGTTTAATAACCGCTACAAATATTTAAAAAAAATTGTTAAAAATATACGATCATTTGTTTCTATTCTTTTAATATTAAATTAATTAGTTTCTTTTTTTATTAGTTTATCTAATTTAATTAGCCTATTAATAAATTAAAAGGATAAATTTAATTTAATTGGATAAGTATAAAAATTGTATTAATAATATTATTAAGGATACGTAGGTAATAAAGAATTATTATGTTGTCTAATATAATGTAATTGTGTATGAAAAATAGATGAAAATGAGATACAGCTCTAAGATATCTGGAAAAAAAAATAGTAAGAATAAATTTTATATAAAGGAAAGAAGTATTGTAAAAAAAATAAAAAAACTTGTTACCATATGTGATCGTATTATTCAGCTCCTTTACTCATACAAAAGAAGTTGTAAATGAGAGAAAATGAAAGAAAGGTAAGGTGAAAAGAAATTGGAAAGTGTTTGAAATGAGTTGTGGTAAGGGTATATATAGGGATCCACGTACTATTTGTAGTGATTATTGTGTCAATTTTATATCGGTTTTTATTTAGTAGCGGTTATTGTTACTTTTGTAGCGGTTTAGTAACCGCTACAAATATTATTTTAATTTTTTTTTAAATTGTATTTTAAAAAATTTTTTCCAGTTTTTTTTAAAGAGAAAATCATAATTTGAATTTGATCAATCATCGTCGCCATCCCTACAGAAATTATGTAGAAAAATTATTGTTAGGGATGTTTTATTAAATTTAAAAAATTTAATTTAAATGACGTGGACTTGAAAAAACTCACCGCAGTAGAGGTAAATTGTCATCGCCTTCAGGGAAGTAGTTTTCAAAATCGGCTGGCTGAAATGGCTCACTCTCGTAGGCGATGTTATCGCCTTCACCCATGTCGTAAGGGTCTCGTGGCTTTAGATGAACGACCATGTGCCAATCCCTGTGCCTCTCGTCCTCGACATAATAAACCTGATGTGCCTCTGAAGCTAGAATATACGGCTCATCATCTTGAGAAATACCAGTATGAATCGGCCGTGAGAAATTGACTGATGTGATCCCTAAGCCGTCAGTTGTCAGTCCCCGAGAAGTAGTGATATTTGCCCACAAAGACTTGAACAGCGTCACGGTGAAATGGCCTTGATAATTAAGTTCGACCACATCAAGAAGCTTGCCATAGTAAGGGACGCCTCCGAACTGCATGTTGGCATCACTGCTGCTCGCATTACTCCTTGTCCCAAATGTGCCATAAACACCCGAATTCTGAGTTTGCAATCCTTGATCCCGTGAAACCGTGCAAAACTTAAAACCATTGACATTGTATGCTGTAAACCTTTTTGCATGATCAAGAGGGCCGATTGCGAGAGCTCTGAAATCTGGTGAGTGTGGGTTGTGGTCATTTAGTATTCTGCGCGCAAACAGCTAGGGAATTCTCTGTGGACCCTTCTATCAACTTCCGAGGATGTCTGTGTACGGATCCTGAGTTAACGCTTAACATGACTTCTAAATTCCATGCAATTAATAATAGAAAGGTGATAGTGAAATGAAAGTGAGAAATGTTACGAAAGATATAGATCGAATAACATGTGAGTGTACAATTCTTACCGTATGAAAGGTTCAACTTGAGTGCAATTAATCAAGACATGTCTATGTGCTTGCAACTTCTCAGTTGCCGTTAGTTTGAAGTTCTCAGTTGCTCCAACTGGTTTATCAACACGAAGGATAAATTCTCCTGATGTCGGCGCAGGTTCAGGACAATCATCAACATGAGGTAGGCGGTTGAAAGCCGTCTCAAGATCATCAAAGTACCTTGAGCAAAAATATAGCACCTCATCCCCTATATAGCCTTCAGCTATAGAACCTTCTGGCTATGCCTTATTCTTTACGTAAGATTTTAATTTCCCAAGGAACCTACGAAGTACATAAGAGAAAATTGATATAAAAAGCTGAAAAGGATGACTAGCAAACATTAAATACGGAGAATAAAGCACATATTTAAAATGAGTACCTCTCAATCAGATACATCCAACGATATTGTACTGGTCCAGCGAGCTTTGTTTCATGAACGAGGTGGACTGTAAGGTGAACCATCACAGTAAAAAAGGACGGAGGAAAGATCATCTCCAAATGACAAAGCGTAAGAATGATTTTCGACTGCAGCTGATCGAGCTCCTCAACGATCAAAACCTTAGAACACAACTTCCGAAAGAAAGAACAAAGTTCCACTAAAATGATGGAGTAAACTTTGCTGCATAAGAACATGTGAGTCATGACTCTTCAGGCCAGCAACCTTTCGAGCCTGCAAGTCAACACATCGAGAAATGTTGCTTGAATACCCATCAGGAACTTTTAATTTCTTCAACGTCGCGAGGAAGACTTCCTTGTTCGGTTTTGTGAGGGTAAACTTTGCCGGTTGAAATCTGTCATGCTCATCTGGCCTCTTAACGAACTCCCATGTCGCATAAATCTTTCCTCGCTTGAAGGTGATCTTTTGTCTTTCCGGGTTCGTTAAGCACCGTATACAGCACATTGTCGTCCACATCAAGGCTGCACGCAAGTTGAACAAGGTCTTGCCGTAAGCGTCGTACGTCTCCAAGTCAACATTCCACAGGTCAAGCAATTCAGCAATAAGCGGTTGGAGATACACATCGATGTCATTGCCCGGTGCCTTTTTGCCTTGAATTATCATAGACATAATGAAAGAGCTTTGTTTCATACACATCCAGGGGGTAAGTTGTAGGGAACTAAGACTACCGGCCAAATACTGTAACTTGTGCTAAGATTCCCGAAAGGATTGAAACCTTCGGTCGCCAACGCAAGCCGAACATTTCTGGGGTCAGTCACAAAATCTGGAAAGTCGTTGTCAAACATTTTCCAAGCAGCTGCATCCCGGGGATGTCTTAATTTACCGTCTTCATTGTTATCAACGGCATGCCACCTCATGTGCTCCGCAGTTTTAGACGACATAAATAATCTTTGTAGACGTGGTTTCAAAGGGAAGTACCTGAGAATCTTTGCAGGTTTCTTCTTCTGCTTTTTCCCCTTTTGAATTGTCTTGGACCTCGATGTGTGACATCTCTTACAAGTCTCCCTGCTGGAATCGTCTCCCCAACACAGCATACAATCATTTGGGCATGCATCAATCTTTTGATAATTCAACCCCAACCTATTGATAATCTTCTTGGCCTCGTAGAACGTTGTGGGAATCTCAGCGTCGAGGAATGCATCTTGTAATAAGTCGAGCAACATCGACATTCCCTTATCCGTGATCCTACACAAGCACTTGATATGATACAATTTGATCAAGAAAGATAATTTAGAATATTTGCGACAACCTTGATATAAAGAACGATCTGCTTCATCCATCAAGCTGAAAAAATCCCGAGCTGCTTTATTCCTCATAAAAACTGGATCGGAACCGTGCACTTCTTCGTTGAAGTTGTCGCCTTGAAATCCAAACGCATCATGCACAGCATCATTCACAGGATTAGCTTCATCTACTTGAACGCCTATTTGAGAACTTCGAGGAAGATCATCATCATATCTAATACCGGCCTTCTCACCATGAACAGCCCAAAACGTATAGTCCTCAGGGAAAGGCTTCACAAGCAAATGTTCCTTCACAACATTTCGTTCATGCCACTTCTTAAACTTGCATCTCCGACAAGGACATACAATCTTGCCGTTATAGCTGGCGTGAGTGAATGTGAAATCCAAGAAACTGTTTAATCCATATAAATATTTCATAGAATTGCGCGGCAACCTGATCCATGATTTATCCATAACTACTAGTGAGAGAGAAGAAAGTATAAAGAAGAAGATGAGAGAATAGAGAATGACGAATGCCAAGAACTTTAAATTCTGAAATTCCAACGTTTCAAATTTTGTAGCAGTTCTTAAACCGTTACACTAACTGCTACAGTTCTAAAATATTTGTAGCAGTTATATGTATAAAACCGCTACTAATTTTCAAGCCGTTGGAATTTTGCACACTTGGTGGGAAATTCAAAATTTAAATGTTGAGTATTTGTAGCAGTTATATGTATATAACCGCTACTAATATGAAAGTCGTTGGACAGCAAATTAAAAAATTATTTTTAATTTAAAGCGGTTATATATAACATAACAGCTACAAATGTGCACAAAGGCGGCAAATTTTAAAATTCAAATAATGAGTATTTGTAGCGGTTTTTATTGTAAAACTGCTACAACCATATATGTGTAGCGGTTTCTATTGTAGAACCGCTACAACCATATATAGGTGTAGCGGTTTCTATTGTATAACCGCTACAAAAATATATATGGTTGTAGCGGTTTTTATTGTTGAACCGCTACAATCTTATATATTTGTAGCGGTTTTTATTATAAAACCGCTACAAATACATATATGCTTTATTTTTTTCTTATTTTAGAAATATAAATAATATTGTTGCAATTAATTCACAAATTCAACAACGCGGTCTAATAATATAAATATAATTATGGTAAACACAATAAGAATAAGTTCTGAAATACAAACTTATATATATATATATTTACAAATGTTTCAACAACAAATAAAAAAAAGATGTCCTAAACTAAGTAGCTGGGGGCTGATCATCTGGTGCTCCCTCAGCTGGGGCTCCCTCAGGTGCTGCTGGATCGGGCCGCTGGGCAGAGTGAACCACACCATCATTATCAGCAGGAGGAGGAGGAGGAGGAGTAGTAGTAGTAGTCTGGACGACGTATCGAGGGACAGGGGGAACCTGTGGATGCTACTCCTCCGGGAACAGGTGACTCTATGACCGCTCGAGCATGTTGTTCGTGATATCACGCCACTGCGTCTGCTGAGCGTAGATCATATCAGCCTGCAGCTACATCTGCTGCATATGCTGCAGATGCAGCTGGTGCATCTACTGCTGCTGCTGCTGTGCCATCTGCTGCTCTAAATCTGACCGCAGCTGGTCAATAGACTCGTCCCTCGGACGTCTGACCTCTCTAGAGCTGCCAGCCTCAGAGGCGGCGCTCCTGCCGTAGACCATGCTAGGTTTGGCGCCTAACCCCATCCCCCGTACGCGTCCGGGGTGCTCAGCTTGAGCCAGACCCGCCTTCAAAGGAGCCGTCGAGTCCACTGAGCCCTGTGACTCCTCGGCCTGGGTCTGTCGCAGCTCAGCCTGCGACTGCTGCATCCGCTCCTGCCATTTTATGAAACAATTACTAATTTGCATTTTTCATTATTAAGTTGGTTTTATAAAAATTATAATAATAAAATTACTTACAATGGCCGCCTCTGCCTACTGAGAGGTCGCAGTCCCGTCACGGTGTCTGTGTGTGATACCGTACAACTCCCCATAGTCCGTCTGACGGTTCTCCTGCTGTACCTTCATCTCCTAAAACAATTACAAAATTCAATTAGTATTATGAAATAACCAGCTAAAAGTCAGTGATATTTTGAAAAGTTACCAGCTTGCTATAAGTGACAGCAAAGGTCTTCGATCCTGCTATGTGGTGGATCGTCTGCTGCGCACGGATCCTGGTGTTCCTCTGAGAAAGCTCCTGGAAAAAAAAACAATATTAAATGTATTAAAACAATAAAAAACATTTAAAATTAATAAATTTCAAATTAAATACAATTAAATTGAAATTATAATTTAATAATTAACAATTACAAAATTATATATAAAGAATCTAATAAATACATTACCTGCCCCTCAGGGCTCCTCCTGAACTGGACGAAACTCGCCCAGTCTTTCGGCGGCACGCTATCCGGGACACTCTCGATCAGCTGCTCCAGAGGCATTGTCCCGTCCTTATCCACCCTGTGGAAGAGACGGTTTCTCTTGTTCCTCCAGCCGTCACCCATCTTCACGAGGGTATACCTCTTCTGGTTGGCCCGGACAGCTAACCGCAGCTGAAAAAAAAATTATTTAAATATTAATAATTACAAAAAAACATAATTTAAAAAATATTAATTAAATAGAATTAATTACAAAAAATATTAATTAAATAATTTTAATTACCTGAACCACCTCCTCCCAAGCCTGGTCCTTCGGCCCCCTCGGAACGTGCCTCCACGTCTTGAAGTGAAGGGGGAACTGCATCCAATTCGCGCTCAGGTCGTTCAGGAAGCGGTTGAACAGGTGACCCCTATTGTCAATGGGCTGGTCAGTGCCCTCATTCCACGGCACTATAACTCACAGGGTCCGGTCCATGCTATTCAGACTGGCCACGTCCAGCCTCCTTGTCGACACGTTCCCCTGCTCATCTGCATAGTTTACCGCACATTAGATAAATTGTAATTCAAATTTAACATTTCGAATTTAAATAAATAATTTATTAAATTAAAAAATTTATTTACCTTGGATCTGCACCTCAAACCCAGTGGACCGCGAAGACGACCCTCATGGGTTGTTCTGCTCCCGAGCCTCCTCCTTATCGAGGAACTGCTCCATCTCCCTGAGCGCAATCGGGATCTCGAAATCCTCCTCGTCGTAGTCCTCAATGCTGATATCTGGCCCCCCAAACTCAGGCACCTCTGGTTCGGTCTTCTCCTGTGGGATTGTCAGCGGTGCCTGTGGTAGGGCCGACTCCTGTGGGGGGATGGGCTGAAATGCCGCAGTCGCCCTGCCTCCACGCTGCCCCTCCCTCTGCCCCCTGCTCGGCTGCTGCCACCCCACAAAATCGGTCTGGGGACCTCAGGAGCCTTCCCCTTATCCTCTCTTGAAGCCATATCAACTGTAAAAATAAAAAAAAAAACATTTTAGTCACATTATTATGCAAAAATCTAATACAAATACAAATAAAATACGTGTTCTATATGTACCTCAAGTGCAAATACTGAGAAATACTATAGCAAAAACTCCTTCACAGACGTCTGAACGCTCAAATCTAAAAGAAATCACTCAGAGAAACTCCAGGAAACAAAATGAGCAAACGGAAAAATGAGGGAGGCAGCCTCCTTAAATAGGGCAGCAATTTGTAGCGGTTATTCTAATAACCGCTACGTTAATCGCTACAAATCACCCAGGGTGCCTTAAATTTGTAGCGGTTTTATAATAACCGCTACAAATTACAAGAACCTTTGAAATTCTATAGCGGTTATGGCCAAAAACCGCTACAAACTTGGAGACTCCTGAAATTCTGTAGCGGTTATAGCCCTATAACCGCTACAAATAGCTGACATTTGGCATTTTGTAGCGGTTTTGTTGCTATAACCACTATATTGTTGGCGGGTCTTGGTCGCGCCAAGTGGTGGGAATATTGTAGCGGTTTTATTGCTATAACCACTATACTGTTGGCGGGTCTTGGTCGCGCCAAGTGGCGGGAATATTGTAGCGGTTTTTGTTTATTAACCGCTACAACTTAACTGCTACAAGTTTTGACGGGAAATTCGTGTCATTTTTGTAGCGGTTTGTTCTACCTAACCGCTAGAAAAAACGCTGATAATCTGTCGCGCCGCTTGGCGCGTAGCTTGCCGCTACTAATTTGTAGCAATTTAGCTTAAAACCGCTACAAATACTACAATTTGTAGCGGTTTGATATAACCGCTACAATTTCACCGCTACAGATCACCATTGTTTTTGTAGTGATGGAATGGTGCCTTGACATATGAAACTGAAGATCAGACTTGAGTAAAAAAGATTTTTCATGATGAATACTTTAACATATATTTTTCAAAGTCACATCGTTTAACAAATTGACAATGTTCAACAAATGTTGACTTGCTTTCAATCTTATTTCTTCTATGGAATATAGATTAAAAGTGACATTCATACAAAAATAAAAGGACCTGGACGATTGGTGACAAATCTGTTTCTGCTCACCATCCAACATATGTCACCAGTGCTGACATTATTATATTTGCATCAGTTCCCTTCTTCTTATGACTGAAAGCATATCTCCAGAAACATTAGTCCTAGAAATGAAAGAATGAAAGAAAGGCCTTGTAATATTTACAATACTTGTAAATGTTAATTAGGAGCACAAGAATAGAAAGAAAGCAACATAAAAATTCAAAAATCTATAAAAATTTTCTTTTGTCATCTAATTGGAGGTGTCTGAAATGGTCAGGCAATATTGAACACATGAGCACAACAAAGTAAAAGAAGGAGGATTCCAAACACCAGAGGCATGAGAGTACAACTTGCTTTTGTTGATGTAGTAGTTAAGATGTGAGCAGTGGCAAAGAAGTGGCCTCTGAGTCAAAGATGACATTTAGGGATGTGCCCAACTTTTGCAATTATATTCAGGAAGTGAGGTGCTAAGAACCTTTGCATCTTGATGTGCACAACCTGTGCATCTGCTGAGAATCAATGCAAGGTCACTATATATGATTATAAATTTGCAATCCTATGGATAAGGAGTAAAATTGAAATGATATACTGCAATTAAAATAATGATGTGGATTGTTGGACTGGTGAAGTTGTGGTTCAATTCAGAAATTTGGTTGCACCTATTGTGGTTCTTCTATATGTTATTTTATGCACCTAATGTTGACAAATGTCCATATGTTTTTTGCATTAATGGTGATCTTTTATTCTTCATTTTACCTCCTACATGTTGTTTTCAACATATTGAATGATTAGTGGAGGAAGTAAATAAAATGCAGGAATTATAACTTAAGGGTACGTGGATTTCAGGAGGTTTCCTCTCAATAATACTACTATCTGACAACCCATGGAGTGGACAGTTATATTTCTTTATTGGTTGATAACATATAGAAGAAGAATGGGTTTCATGTGTTTGTACATGTATACATCTTTGTATAACACAAAGCGTGCTGGTAACCACTCAACAGCAGTGATAACCTGTGTTTGAGAAAAGATTATACCTCTAATATGGCAGTGCCTTATCAGAAAATTGAAGTTTCATTTCAGTGATATTTTCACAAAGGTAACATAACTAATGCATGTAATAATGACACATAATAGTCCCAGGAGTACGTAAAGGGAAAGGGTTTTTAATTAATGCATGTAGATGAATCTTACTTCCTTCTCCCTTAAATTCTCGGTCCTTTTCTTCATATTGCTCCTGAAATGTACTTTATATAGTCTCCCAAATTGTCACTTTGGCTACCTCTAAATAAAAGATCATCAGATGTTGTCCACCTACTCTCCCTCAAGATTGTGAAGTCCATTTTTTTAAATTCTTTTTTCCACAAATAAATATAGAGAAAAGCATATAAAATAAAATAAATATTAATAAAATTATATTTTTTAATTATATGTATTATTTAAATGTCAAAATTATATCGATTGATCATCAATTGCATATTATACTAATCATTGATCCTCATAGGGGCTTTCCTTGAAATTTCGATGGTATTGACATAGAATTTTCCAAGTCAAAAAGGGCATGAACATGAGATTAGATATTTGACTTCACTTTCCTTGGTGTTTAGTGAAACTTTGAGAGGGTGAGTGGAGAACACGAAAGACAGATGCTAACAAATTGAAATGTTCTTTATAGATTTGTGCAATTATAACACATAAAGAAACCGAGTTTGGCACTAAATATTTACAATCTGCTCCTTCATCAACAACACTTGACCAATTTAAATATAAATTACAAACAAAATAAATTCAGAAGCAGGACGTTTTAGAAACAGACATGATTATGTGTGGCAGTAGTAGAAATAAGATAGCCAATAAGAATGCACACCGATTTATTTCTTTTCCTTTTACAGTTTCCTTCCATTCTCTTCCAGGCAAGAACTCTAAAGATAGCAAATGACACATGGTCGTGAGGCCTTCAAAGTCAAATATTAATAAGCTTATTTGTAATTGTCACCACCTTATCTTATTTTAACTTGCAGTGGAATATTACTGCGCGGATCAGTGGGTAACACATGAATAGCATAAATATACTGATAATATGTACATAATTACATAATTTCCCCTAGGGGTTCATACCTGATAATTTCAAATAATGTAATCGCACAGGGCTACTAGAGTATCTAAACCCATCTCAGTGAAATGGAGACATCTTTCCGTTTTCATTCTACCACTGCAATGCCCTCGTACGGTTCTCTTCTTTGTTCTTATCATATCTTTTGTCTTCTCCTGTCTATTGGTAGGGGAGGGTGAGATTCGAGAGAATCTCAGTAGGAAACAGATACCATAATGCATGCATGATAGATGCTATGTGTATGACATGTTAGCTTTATCTAGATGCATGCCCATAATGACATATATGCATGCTCCAATGTTTCATGTAACAAAACTATGGCCGCAACAAAACAGAAACAGAGCTTCATTTGTTCAAATATGCTCTACACAATCAAGTAAAGCAATCACATATATCACTACACAAGCAAAGATATCATTGACATGCAATTAAGGTAAGTCCCCAACCTTGTGTCCTTTTTGCTGAACAGAAATAGTTCCTCGATCTATGTGCAAACAGCTCGGGCTCCATTTTCGATCCTATAATGTCAAATGTACTGTTTAGACACTTCCATAGTATTTATGGGGGTTTTATGAGTCTATATTGAAAAATTACTAAAATACTATCGGGACTGGCCTGGCCTCGTCGTATTGGTTTGACTGTACTTTTTCCGAAATTTTGACATAGGCTATTCTGACATATTTTTGCTCAAGGAATCCATTTTCAGACTCAGAATTATCAAATTCACTGCCAAAAGACAAAATTGCCCTGGGCAGCCCCACTTTAAGGGTTTCAGGGGCATTTTCATAATTATGTTTTTTCGGCCTTTTCCGAAAAAGTAACCAACTATAACCCCACCTAATTTTCCTTCCTGAACTCAATGGAACTATAAAATCATTGAAAATCCAACTCTAAGGCCCATTTATAGCCTTGGCCGAAATATGAGTTTTCTGGAGAAAATCGGGATTTTTCAATTTTGGCTCCGAAAACGCGTTCCTTTCTACTCCTAACCACTTTACTAACTATTACATTAGGTTATAACTACCATTTGAACCAAATTTGGGTAGCATAACACTTAGGCAACTCAATTTCCAAAATTAAAAACTAACAGAAATCCGGCAAAATTTTTTCAATTAAATTGTCCACTGCAGCCAGAATAGTTAATATACGAAGGTTTGGAAGTTGCCTCAAACTCCCACTAACTTTTCTCGACTTGGCTGAAAACCCTGAGCTCCCAAGACTGAAATTTGAGCTTCAAAATCTTAATCCACATAGAAGAATAGCTTAGGAGCGGAGTTATACACGTTAGGTAGAGATTTACCGAAGAAATCAACCTACCGTACAAATTTCTCTTCCCTTTCTCTCTCTAAAAAATTGTTGTATTTCCTCTCTCATCCAGCTGAACTTCACGTCAGTTTATGAGAGCAAAAGCTAGGAGATGAAGTTTTATTTCATTAGCTTATGTCATATTTCATTTATTTACTAATATCCGAAAATTACCAAAAACCAATTTTGTGTACATAAACCTATGTACATGTAACTCTGCTCATTAAGCCAAACCAATATTTCCTTCTTCATATCACATGTAAGAGACACCTAGGGGTCCTACCCTTTGGTCTTAATTGGCTTCACAACTTGTTCCAGTTACATATATACGCAAAGTCTCAATTTTGGCCAAAATTGCACTCTTTGCTTAAATTTTTCATAAATTCATATTAAATTGATCAAAATATTCTAAATATATTTTTCCCTTTTATTTTTCTTAATTAATTGAAATTAACTTCAATAAATCGGAAAATAACTAATTTTGTGATAATTTGACAAAATTACGATTTTGCCATTACCTTTTCTTTTCATTTTCGGATTTAATGACAAATTTTATGTCCAATCTTGAAAAATCATAACTAATTTTGTAGACATCATTTCAGAGCGATTCCAAAAGCTATATAACCTTTATTGAGTCTAATTTCAAGAAAAAATATATCCTTTTGCTAGATGGAAGTATATCATTCCTAGATTTTAAATTTTTGGAAGCTATTCCAAAAACTTTCCAGTTTTTCTGATCTAATTTCAAAAATTCATAACTTTTTGTATATAGCTCTAATTAAGTCATATGACCTATAAAATTAAAGCTTAGGATGTTTACTTTCACCTTGTAAAATCTCATAATTTTTTCTCATCATTTGATTATACAAAATTGTATGACAAGCTCACTGCCTCACAGGAAATTTCACTGGAAGCATAATCACATTCTCCAAAATTCATCATTTTACTTTCTTTAATACCCTAAAGATATAAGAAACATTAGGGAATAAATTTAGGGCACCTAATAAACTAGGGTTTAGCAGTCTACTTAATTTAGGCTTATTCCCAAGCCTCCAATCCTAAAATTCAGGATATTATAATAATAATAGAGAAGTTGGTTGACCTAATGTTACCCACCTTTTCAGCATCCTTCTTCTAACTCTTACGCATTCAACTGAAGTCTTTCTCACAATAACCCACGTACCTTTGCATGAACACCGATGATAACTAACGGCCAAACTCATGGCGATCGGTACGGATGAAATAAGAAATACAACAACATTTTATACTAAGGCAAGCATGGGAGTGCCCAGTAAGTTGGAACTACAGGTCTGCATAAGAAAAAAATGATTAACGGTGTACATTGGCAGCGACGCAACAAGCTTACCATCTCATCATATACATAAAAAAGATCAAATAACTACTTCCTTCATGGCCCGCACTCCTATCTTCAAGGTCAAGCTTATCCCTGGTGAAGAAGCTCAAACCACAAACTACAATGTTTTTTAAGCAATTGAGGAAGGTCCAAAATCTGCACTCCTATTCTCGATGGTGTAGACATTTTTTTGAAGGAACAAAATGGTGTGGGACACACATTATATAGAAGGAACAACATCATGGTCATATGTATTCAAATTTCAAACAAACCTTGGCGCCAACGATTTGCCTAGTATTTCTCGTGCTCCAGCATTGGGCAGGAGTTTTTTACAAACAGTTATATCACTTTCAGCTGCCACGGAGCCCGAGGGTGTCGGCTAAGGCTTAGTAACAGTGGCAACTATGGCTTATGAATAGTTACTTTCCTCTCTTTGTAAGATTGTAAGAGAATAGAATTTGATTATATATTGATGAAGTGAGGGTTCTTTAACATTATTTTAAAATATAGAAACAAATTAAAATAAATAGAATGATTTGTATATAAAATATTAAATAAAATAAGAGAAAAATAATTGATTGTTTAGAAAGAAAAAAAATATTTGTATAATGGTAATGTGAAAGGAATCCAACACCTAGGACAAATGTGAAGAATAAACGCTATCAAAGTATATCGAATAAAAAGTACGACATAAATAATCGAATAAAAATAAATGGCAATCTAAACGGAACCTATGGCTATTATATTAGAAAAGTTGTATGAAAAGTTAAAGGCAAATTCTCATTATCTCTTGATGTATTTTAAAATTGTCTTAATATATCTATATCTATATTTCATCTTAGTAAACAAGCTAGAAAGGCTACTACAGATATTTCATCAGTGAATTTACCTATAAAACTTGCTTTTTGTTGATATTTCATCTTTCTTCCTAACAATCAACAGGCTTCTCTCTCTTTTTCTAAAAACAAAAATCATTTCGATTTAAAAATTAGTAATTTTTGGTCCCAATTAAAATAACTTAGTGAATTGAATATACAATAATGGAAGAGATTGACAGATGGATTGATAATGTTCTCATTATCCATTGGTATATAAGGGAAAAAGAAATCATTGAATGTATAGCCAAGAAACATATTTTACTTCTTATATAGAGAAATTCTTGTATGAATATTATTTATCACGTCATTTGTAGTCTAACAACTTAAATACAATAGCTTATAAACTAATTTGACACCTTCTAAATATTAGCTGACATATTAATAAAATTAAGAGATTGCACAAGATTCCTTTTTTCATTACTACTTGTGAATCTTAATTAAGGGATTCATTTTTAAAATAAAAATAAAAATATGAAATACATGAGGAGCCAACTAAGACTAATATATTAGCTAAGTTGTTGTATGTTAAATGATCTGACCACAAATAACATGACAAATTAACCAAGTTCACTTTGTAATTGTTCTTGCTATGCTTTGCACATATTTGAAGGAATGGACAAACTTTGACGTTTAAATATGACTTACTATTCCTTCGTGTTTCCAAATGAATTTATTAGAAACAACAAGCATAAGTACGAACCAGGAATCCCAGCTCTTTTCTTAATTTTTTTAAAAAAAAATCCAATAACTAAAACGGAATAGAATCAGCAAAAATATCTTCAATAGCTTTTTTTTTTTTTTTTTTGCCAGTTATCTTCAATAGCATAATATCCTTCTAAACAATCTTTTGCATTTATCTCTTCGGTTCTTGGCCTGTACTAGGATTCCTACTCGGTTTTAAGTTTTCAAAGACCATACCCAATGCTTATTCTGTCACCCTTAGGTTGACGAAGTCCTGCTTCTCTAATCCATTTCAATGTAGTACTCCCATACTTAACATGAGATCTATTTATTTAAATTGTAGAGATTGAATAAGCTAAACAAATTACTTAATTATATACCATAGGTGACATGATCTATTTAAAATACTTCTATGTAACTTTAGATTATACAACATCAAGTCCTTAACATAAGAATTAATTAACTAATTTGAGAAGATTAAGAAAATTAAATAAATTACTTTAAAGCATTTTTATTTATTGTTTTTCTCTTAACTAATTTTTCTAGCTTATAAACCTATATATAATCTAATGAACACATAAGTATTTCAAAGAGATCATGTAATATATGCCATAATTAAATAATTTATTTAATTTCCTTAATCTTTCAAACTAGTCAAATATAATAGGTCGTATATTAAAAATCGGAAGTGGTATATCAATTTACAAGTTTGACAGATTAATTAGTTTGTAGAAAAAGGATGCATAAAAGAGACAAAATAAAAAAGGTCTTATATTTAGGAGTAAATTTCACTCCTAAACTGGATCAAGAGGAGTAATATCTTTTTTTTTTCACGAACAGTTGGAAAATAATAATTTAGTGATTATGTAAAGCACTACTCTTGAATTAATGTACTAATAATCCAACCCAGATTGTTAACAGCAGGATCAATAGTCCTACCTAGAGTGGGGATAAGAGTGTCTTCACTAACCCTTCCTCTCTACTTAATGTCTTCATCATTTTATCAAGTTTCAATTATTGATATATATTTTGTAAGATTATTATTATTATTATCATCATCATCATCATCATCATCTTACAATTTGATAAATAGATTTATATTGTTAAAATTCGATGTGAATATTTTACAATTGTAGATTTTTATTATACTCATTCGATCTTTAATATAAGATATATTTAAGAAGTTGATCTTGATCCTAAATATAAGACATAATTTTCATATTTAGCAATTTTTCCTAATTTACCCATATTAATGCTTCTTCAAGAAAGAGGGGGAGGGAGAAAATTAAAGAAAATAACTATGGTGTTTTAGAAAATAAGTGTCATATTAACCAAATTAACTAACTTCCTTAATCTAATCAAATTAGGTAAATATATCTTATATTAAGGACCGAAAAAGTGTTTACCTTTAAAATAATATTTTTTAACCATTAAAATAATTGATTGAGGAAGCACATTAATTATCAACATAATTACGAATCTCACTTTTTTGTCAAAAAAATCCCACATTTTTCTTGATAAAAAAAAAAAGAATATCCAACTAAAACCGCATAACAGCAAAAATATCTTCAATGGCATAATATTTTGTTGGGTCTTTAACGCGACCTTAACGTTTAAATAATTCATTAGGACACTTAAAATCGATATCTTTTCTTCAAAACACGCTGGGTGTGGATAAAATTAAAGCTACTTTGAAATGTGTGAGATTGAGTTAGAACTTAGAACAAGATTATATATTCTTAAACTCAAGAATATGACTTTGAAAAAATTAAAATCAATTTTAATACTTTTTGAAAAGCTAGAACTAGCTAACACTCATTAAAAAAACAAAAACTTGCTAGCACTCATACCAGATTAAAACTTCTATTCTAAACCCAAAAAGAGAATTTATTTATTTTATTGATATTTTCCTGCAAACCTAGAGCCGGAAATATGGGCCGGTCCTTCACGAGTTCGGGCTTCCTAAAAAATACCATATTTTTTAAGCCCGCGGCCCTACATGATTTAACTAGTCGGTCCGAAACTACATGATTTTGCATCAGTTACTTGAAGAATAGAAGTGATAATTCATGTAACATAATTTCACTTCTGTTTTACATGTAACTGAAGCTGTAATATATAATATGGCTTCAGTTACTTGAAGAACAGAAGTGATAATTCATGTGACATAAGTTTGCTTCTGTTTGAAGTGTAACTGATGCAGTAATGTATAATATGACATTGATTGTATATTCAACTGATGCCGTAATAAAGATGCTATGACAATAATAATTATGGCATCCGTTTAGTAAGCACCAGAAGCCATAATTAATATAAAGTTTTGGAATTTAATTGTGAAATAAATAAATTTGAAATATAACATATCATAACTATGATTAAATATTATAAATAAATTTTAGAAATTATTTTTTCCCAAAATATAATTATATTATAGTTATATTATAAATTAATTTTTTTTAAGTGGGTCATTTATAGCTCAGGACCATCTAATAGAGATTAGTGAATTTCTTTTAACTACTGAACTATAACTAGTTAATCATTAAAAAAAAGGGTGATCAATTTATGGGTGGAACTTGACAATTTATCTACCGAACTTACTTATAGCGTCGGATCCTATAGGAAACCAAGGCCTTAATTATAACCCACATGGCTCTAAGGAAGTCTTAGAAATATATTAACTATTTTTTTTATAAAGAAAAGGAAATATTACATCGGTTTTCACTCCACCCGACGCTCTAATGCCTTCAACAAAAACCTCCACTACTCTCCTAACTTCACGACTTCTCTATATGAATTTCTCTCCAGCTCTGCTAACTTCGCAACTTCCCTTCATTGTTGTTGACATAGTGGCTTCCAGATAGAGCATTTTTTATAAAATTATAAAATTTTATTCTACGGAAAAAATTTTTATTCCGCAACAAATTCTGTCGCAAAATTTTATATTAAAAATAATATTATAAAATTAATTATTAAATAATTTTAATAAAAAATAAAATATTATTAGTAATAAATATTATATTATTATTTATTAATATTATATTTAAAATTTTTGACTAAAATAATATTTTTAATATTATTATATTAGTTATTATTTAATTTTATTTAAAAATAAATTATTATTTATTAATATTATATTTATCATTTTATACTAAAAATAATATTTATAATATTAAATTATTTGTTATTAAGTATTTTAAATTAAAAATATAGTTAGATTTAGAAAATTGATTAAAATATAGTTATAAAAATATTTATTAAATATTTAAAATATATTTAATTTAAAATTAATTAATCATAAATATATAAATATTTTTTTATAAATTTTTTAATTTATTTTATTTTTAATAATATTATATATTTATATATATAATTTTATATTATAATAATATTATATATATAACATTATGTAATAAAATAACGCAGGTTCATCTTAGCACAACTGGCAAAGGTTCAAGCACGAAGGCACCAGGAGCATGAGGTCACGGGTTCGAACGGGAGGGGAGGCATTTTCAATATTTAAGAGGCGTAGACACATGACAGTACTTGGAGGTGACACGTGGCGCATGCGAGGAGGGTGGACACATGATAGCACTCAGAGGTGACACGTGGCAACGCAAGGAGGAGACACATAGCTGAACCAATGAATGAGGTGAGCTCCTACAGATGTGACATGTGGCATTTGAAAATTTAAAAATAAAAAAATATCCAACAGATTTGAAAATTCATTTGTCACGCATCTATTACGGCATTGGTTTAGTTACAATGCGATGCCCCGCTACACCCTAAATGCTATGGCGAAAATGTAATTTTAACTAATGCTGAATTAACTTTTTGCACTAGTGAGGGCCGCAGGGCCAACCCTACAAGGCCGCAGTGCCTGCCCTTTTAGGCCCGCTTTTCTTTTTAGCCTTTAAATTATAAGCCCGACCCTTAAAGGGCTCGAGCTTAAAAAGGCCAGCCCGACGGGCTCGGTTCGATTTCCCGACTCTATACAAACCAAACTTCCCCTAGAGCTTTATATATAATCATCAAAACAAGGGATCCAACGCATTGTTAGAGAGTAATTTTGATGAGAGTGAAGAGAGGGTTCTTTAACATTATTTTAAAATATAGAAACAAATTAAAATAAATAGAATGATTTGTATATAAAAAATTAAAAAAAAAAATACAAAGAAAAATAATTGATTGTTTAGATACAAAAAAGTATTTGTATAATGGTAATGTGAAAGGAATCCAACTCCTAGGACTAGTGTGAAGAACAAACGCTTTAATTTCAAAGTATCGAATAAAAAGTACCACATAAATAATCGAATAAAAAAATAAATGGCAATCTAAAGGGAACCTATGGCTATTGTATTAGAAAAGTTGTATCCTCATCACCCCATGAAAAAGTAAAGCACATTCTCATTATGTCTTGATATATTTTAAAATTGTCTTAATATATATCTATGTCTATGTCTATATCGGTGTGCGTATTCTTTTACTTTGACGTGATGATTTTGTCCATACATATAATTTCTAATTATTTTTTAAACTGTTTTGTATTCATATCACTTGTTTAGACTTAGAGAGCTTTTGGGGCTAGACAAATCTAAACCTTTTTAACCAAAAATTGCCTGTTTAAAAAATATAAACAATATTTCATCAAATAAATTATTTTCAAAATAAAAATATATCATAAAAAGTATACTCTTAAAAGATCGATTATTAACAAAGTACAATAAAAAATAACAGATAGCAAAATAATTTTTATATTCAAAGGAGACAAATCATAAAATTAAACATGTAGGAATAGAATTTTTATTTATATATATATAATTAATGAGGATTCATTAAATGTCTAGACAACTCTTGTTAGGTTCTTATAAAAAGGACCAAGTCAATTTAAATTTTGAGCAAAGGAGGAAGCATTTATTTAATAAAATAAAGACATTGTCCACTTTCCTTCCATGTATGTAGGGATCACTTAATAAACAAGACAGACTGCTATAGATATTTCATCTATGAATTTACCAATAAAACTTGCTTTTGTTGATATTTCATCTTTCTTCCTTAACAATAATTTACAGGCTTCTCTCTCTTTTTCTAAAAACAAAAATCATTTCAATTTATAAATTAGTAATTTTTTGTCCAAATTAAAATAACTTAGTGAATTGAATATACAATAATGGAATATATATATATATATATATTAACCAGAATAATGGAATAGATTGACAGATGGATTGATAATGTTATCATTATCCATCGGTATATATGGATAGATTAATAGAGGTTAGATAAATAAATATTCACTAATGTGAGTTCAGTTAGTTACATAGCGTTTAAACCAAATCATTTTTTTATTAGGCGCGAAAGTGCTAATTTCAAAATGAACAACTTCTCTATGAGCACTTATAAGAATTAACTATTTTTAGGTATAAAAGTATACATAAATAACTTATTTGGGAGTAGATATAGTAACCATGGAATGAAAAATCGGACCGAACCGGCCGGTCCGACCGGAAAACTGGTCCCAGGTCCGGTCCGGTCAGCTGCCTGTGAGGGGAGGAGGTTCGAGTCGGTCTTGATCGAGTCGACCCGGCCGGTTTCATTGTGACTCGGCCAAACCGCTGAGTCAGGCGGTTTGGCCGAGTCACTAAAAAAATTTGAAATAAAAAAAAAATCAGAGATTCAGAACCGTGTGAGACACTGAGACGCGAAAAGAAATCATAATGTCAAAGATTCAGAACTCCACTCCCTCCCTCGCGAGCCCCGACCCTGTGCCCTAGCCCCTGGTTGAACGGCGAACGGCGGTGGTTGCTTGAATGACCGACCCTGTGCCGTAGCCCCTGGTTGAACTGTGAATTTCAAACGGCTAACGGCAGTGGTTGCTTGAACGATGAGTGACGACGACAAAGATGGCGAGCGGAGAGGAGCAAGCGGCCACTGTGAGAGACGACGACGGTGAGCTACAGTGAGTCGGCGATTGCTTGAAGGCTTGAAGATATTTCGACTATTTTCATTTTCAGATTCTTGAACCCATTGAAGTGAAAACATCGAACTGTCGAAGTGAAGAAGAAGAAAGAGAAAACATATCCATCAATGCATTAAACTTTGCGTGTTGACTATTGGGTTCAGTACTTTTCAAATTGTCATATAGGAATTAGGAAAATGTGTTTTGGGACAAGTGAAGACTAACACTAGAACTAGAGTGTAGGTAGAGTGTAGGTAATAGGAATTGTACTATTCATTAAATTAGTTTCTCTCTCTCACGGTTTTAGTAATGTTTTTATATTTGAAAAGTTAAATATTTTAAATATTATCTATTTTTATATTAAAGTTTTAACAATTTTAATTTTACTTCAATTAATCAAACCTAACATAATCAATTAATTTTATCTATAGAAGTTTAAAAATATATTAATATATATATTGTTACTAATAAATTATAATATTTTAATATGACCGGTTAGACCCTGGTTGACCCATTAACCCTTAAACCTGTTCCATGACCGGTTCCTTGCCCGGTCCGCTTTTTTGCTCCTTGATAGTAACGCTATTAAGAAGACCTAACTTACATTGCTGTGGGTCCCACTAGTCTTCTGTCTCTCTATTATTTTAATATTTCTTTAATGGGAAAATATCACTTATACCCTATGAAAACAATTTCATTTCAATTAACCCTGAAAAGATTCTAAAATTTAACTACACCCCTAAGTCGTAATGAAATTAAGTTTTGTCAGTAAAAAGAAAATAATACTCTTATTTTATTTTTTTCATAAACGCATTTATAAGATAAATATGGATATTTTCAAGACAAATATAGACATTTATAAGACAAACATGTGAATGGCCAGAGAATTTAAAAAGTTCGGTCTTTCACATATATTTGTCTTGTAAATGCCTATATCTAATTTGTAAAATTTTTTTAACTTTATAGATTCTTTTAAATCCATTTATTTGTCTTATAAATACCATTATTTATCATTTAAATTCCCTTATTTCTCTTGTGAATGGTCAAAATATTCTTGTTAATTCCTTGGTTTTCTTTGAATCTCTTTTTTTGTCTTGTAAATGACTTTATTTGTCTTAAAAATGCCATTTGTCTTGTAAATTCTCTTATGAAAAAATTAAAGTAAGGGCATTATTGACTTTTCAATGAAAAAAATTAATTTCGTTTTATAATTTTTTTCCAGAAATTTCATTTTATAATTTTTGTATAATGATAATTGGGTAAAAGACCATGTTCTTTCAAGTAATAAAAAAACACCTGTATTCTATACAAAATGCAAACAAAAAATGGATTTTAAGAGATAATATTCTAGTACGCTGATCTATATTTTTTTAGAGTTCATTAATAACTTGAGAAAGGCTAGAGACTATATAATTTAAAGGTATTCAAATTATAATTAATTATAATAATTGTTGAATGAATAATTTAAATTACATGCTACAATGATAGGCCTTCCTTTTATTTTGTAAATACCAAGGAACGAAAAACCGGACCGGTCAATGAACCGGTTACGGCACAGGTTCAAGGGTTAATGGGTCAACCGGGGTCGGACCAGTGGTCGAACCGGTCGTATTAAAATATTATAATTTAATTGACAATAACAAAATAATCAACATTCATAAGTCATAACAACAACAATTTATTTATACATCACACGTACAGAGACATTCACATTACAACAACAATTTTTTTATACATCTTCAAAGCACAGATAGAAATCCGATGACCCTAAAATCGCAGCTCATCGGATTCAGAACAGTGACAAACCGACAACAGACGTAAGGCCAACCAGAAATTAATCAAAATTCAAAAGTCAAAATTAAAAAAAAAATACCCAACCAGGTAGCAGGTCGCAGGTCGCAGTTCGCATGTCGCCGAATTTCGTTCAGATCAGCCGAAGTCGAAGGTCGCCATCCGCCGCATGTTTCAGACCGAGAAGGATGAATCGACGAAGGTCCAGGTTTCGGCTACAAATCACGGAGAACGGATGAAAAATTTGGTTCTGATTTTGAGTTTCAGACCGAGAAGGATGAATCGACGAAGGATTATGATTTTTGAGAATTTCAGATTCTCACTCTCTCATTCTCGGTTCGGCCTAGCAGTGGACTGGAGACGAAGAAGCAGATCTGCAGATGCACCCCCAATTCGATTAGGGCAAAAACGTCGGGTCGCGCATGTCTACTGGCTCCAGATTGACCCAGAAACGACGACGTTTTGGCAGTTAAAAAAAAAATTCCCAGCCCGGCCGACCCGCTCTGCCCGCCGGTTTCGCCGGTTCTCCCCGGTTCGACCGGCTCCTCACCGGTTCGAGCCCTCCCCCCTCTCCAGCAGCGGACCGGACCGGCCTGGAGACCGGTTCACCGGTTTTCTGGTCCGACCGGCCGGTCCGGTCCGGTTTTTTCCTCCTTGGTAAATACATGAGATTATAAAGCATTTTACATTAGATCACACCGTAATATTATACTCTACTAACATTCAAATTTTTGGATATACCAAAAGGTCTAACCCAATATTAAATGCTCTTTTCGTCTTCCTTTACTCCTTTACAAAAACTTAGTACTATTTAATCAACTATTTTCAACTCTATATCAAATAGCTTTCTTTGAATGTGTGTAATCTATCTCAAATAATTTTCTACTATTTTTGTTTTAATAGATGTCACTCAAACTCTTCCATTTATATACTCATTAGGAATCTTATTTTATCTTATTTGTTATCCCTTTTACTTTATTAGGTCTTTTTCGATTGCAAATAATTCCGTTATCTTTTCTCTAGTTAAACAACTCATCTTAAATTTTATAATTAATAATATCTCCGCCAATTTTACTATCTTTCCATAAGACTTATCATTAATATCTAAACTTTGACAAATGGAGGGGAAAAGGAATAATAATTGATTGTAGCCTAGAAACGTATTCCGCCTCCTGTTATAATAACTCTCATGCCCAGCATTGCACATATGTGATGGAATGGACAAACTTAGACGAAAATTAGACTTGTGTTTCCAAAATAATTTATTAGAAACACATTAGCCATTGACCCTGAGCTCACACGGCACCCACTTGTCCCATGGTTCATACCTGTGTAGTGTGTGTGACTACTTTATTAATGATAATATATATGTGCGCTCTTCATTTGACCCCTATCCAATTGAAAAAACACATTACACTCACGGGGACCCACAATCCCGCATTTTTTCTTAATTTAAAAAAATGGTTAAGGGATAATTTTTCTCCAACAGTGTCAAAAAAAGAGAGCAATTTTTCCCTAACCGTATCCCAATTAATTTTGATGGTTAGTTGACCAAATTAAATTTACTGAGCTGACAGTCCATGTCAACACCCGTTTCCATTTCAATATTCACAGAGTAATAGAGACCAAGTTCCACAAGCATACAAAAAAGTACATATATACTGATAAAATTATTTGTTTACAATCCAAAGTCAAGATACAAAAGGTGACAATATTTACAGCATAAGCTATCTATTATAACCAAGGACTTTAACTTCGCCTCAAGACATGTGCCAGTCACTTTCCTTTATCTACGTCCTTGCCTTTTGATCTGCTAGCACCTGCTGATTAGATGTTTGGTTTAAAAAAAGGGGTGAGATTTCAAAGAATCTCAGTAGAAACATGCTATCATTCATACAAAATGCGAAAAGTAAATATGATATATGCCATGTATGCACCAATTAATGAACAATATAAACATATCATCTATATGTATACATGAGTAGGGCCCAGTCCCACTAATCTGCACCGGTTGGATTCTCACCAACTCCAGTGTAAGTACCTCTAGCACTACTGGCCCCTCTCTGGGCAAAACATGTTGATTAATAAAGCGTATTTACAAACAATGGCATCCACACAATTATAAAACTATGATATGATGTATGAAGGATAATATCCATACCTCAAAGTTTTATAGACCCCTTTTTGCGTGCATCGTGAAACATGTCGACTTTCGACTCCCGATTCGATCCTAAAATATTAAATGTACAAGAAATATGTCATAACCTATCCAAGTATCATTTTAGACACTTACATAGTGTTTCTTGTGGTTATATTAGGCTATAGTGAAAATTTACCAAAATGCCTCTGGGACCCCTGCCTGGCCTCGTCGTACCCAGCCCGACGGCACGTTTTTCCAAATTTTTGACTAGGGCTATCCTGATGTATTTTCACCCAAGGAATCCATTTCTAGGCTCAAAATTATCAAATTCAATGTCAAATTATGAAATTACCCTTGGCAGCCCTACTTTTAGGATTTTAGGGGCGTTTTCGTAACTATGCTTTTTCGGCCTTTTTCGAAAAAATGACCAGCTATAACCCCACCTAATTTCCCTTCTGAATGCAATGGAACCATTGAATCATTTCAAATCAAACTCCTACCCCTAGATATAGGTTTATGGGTTCCTCCGGGAAAAATCGGGGTTTTGTGATTTCGGCTCCGTAAACGCTTCCTTTCTACTTCTAACCACTTTATTAACCATCTAATTGAGTTACAACAAACATTTGAACTAAATTGGGCAGCATAACCCTTCTAATGCCACATTTCCAAAATTTACAAACAAAGACAATCCGACGAAATTTCACCGATTAAATTGTCTACAGCAACTAAAATAGTCAATATACGAAGGTTTGGAAGTTACCTTAAGCTCCCACAAGATTTTCCCTAATATGGCTGAAATCCTAAGTGCTCAAAACCAGATTTTGAGCTTCCAAACCTTAAAGAACAAAGAGGAGTAGCTTATAATTGGAGTTATACACGTTTGGAGCTAAATCGTCGGAAAAATTAGCTTACCTTGCGATTTTTCTTCTCCTTTCTCTCTCTACAATTCCAAACGTTCTCTCTCTATTCAGGTCTTTTGCAGCGTGAAAATGGGCTGAAGAGGAAGATAATGATATATTCATCATATATTTTGCATTATTTTATTCATTTATTTTATTTTCCAGAAATTACTAAATCAATTTTATGCATATAAACCCTATATACATGTAACCAAGCTCATTAAGCCCAATCAATATTTCCTTCCTCTTGCAACATGTAGGAGACACCTAGGGGTCCCTCCTTATGGTCTCAATTGACTTCGCAACTTGTCCAGGTTACGTATACACTTAAAGACTTAATTTTTGTCAAAATTGCATTTTTTGCTCAAATTTTCCATAAATTCATATTAAATTGACCAAAATATTCCAAATAATTTTCCCCCATTATTTTCCTTAATTAATTAAAATTAACTTCAATTAATCGGAAAATAATTAATTTTGTGATAATTTGAAAAAATTACGATTTTGCCATTACATTTCTAATCCAATTTCTTCTCGTATTTTTCTTTGGCCAATTTTCATCTATTTTTGGACCAAATATTTTCTCTAATATTCCTTCATGTTTGGACCTTAATATTGGGCTTTTTAAATTATCCAAATTAATTTCATAATTATTTTTCCCATTTTCTCATGAAAATGAACATTTATAAAATTCATAAATTCCAAATTTATGAATATTAACCATTTTATTGAATTTCCCAAATATTTACAATATTTTGGTGAATATAAATTTTGGGGTGTTACAGTTCTCCCCCACTTAAATAAATTTCGTCCCCGAAATTTGCTACAGCTATACAGCCATAAATTCCGGGTAACGTTTCTTTACACTTTCTTCTGTTTCCCATGTAGCCTCTTTGGGCGATGACCCTTTCCAGACAATCTTGACAAATTGAATGCTCTTGTTTTTTAGCTGCTTTTCCTGCCGATCGATAATTCGGTCAGATGTGACTTCGTAAGTCAAATCCTCACGTATTTCCACATCTTCATATTCTATTACATGTTCTAGATCAGGTTGATACTTTTTCAACTGGGAAACATGGAAAACATCGTGTAGCCTACTTAGATTCGGTGGCAAAGCGATGCAGTATGCTACAGGCCCAATCTTCTCTAAGATCTCAAACGGACCAATGTATCTTGATTGCAACTTCTTTGCTTTCAATGCTCTGCCAATATCTGTAAGAGGTGATACTTTCATGAATACATGGTCGCCGACTTCAAATTCCAAAGGTTTTCGCCTCTTGTCTGAATAACTTTTCTGTTGGGTATGAGTAGCTAGCAATCTCTGCTTGATCAACTCTATCTACTCTGTTGTCTGATCAACAAGATCTGGCCCTAGCAATTCCCTCTCAGACAACTTAGTCTAGCATATTGGTGATTGACACCTCCTCCTGTAGAGTTCCTCATATGGAGCTATCTGAATACTAGAATGATAACTATTGTTGTAGGCAAACTCTGCCAATGGAAGGAATTTGTCCCAGCTACTTTTATATTAAGCATACACGCCGTTAGCATATCCTCAAGGGTTTGAATTGTTCGTTTTGTCTGCCCATCAGTTTGAGGATGATATAATATTCTGAATCAGAGCTTGGTACCCAAAGCTTCATGTACCGCCTTCCAAAACTTGGAAGTGAACCTCGGATCTCGATCGGAGATGATGTTCTTCGGAGTACCATGCAATCTCACAATCTCCTAAATGTAAATTTCTGCTAGTCTATCAGGAGAATAGTGAATACTAATCGGTAGGAAGTGAGCTGTCTTCGTGAATCTATCAACTATCACCCATATAGAGTCATGGTTTCTGACCTTAGGCAATCCTATCACGAAATCCATGATAATGCTTTCCCACTTACACTTAGATATCTCAGGATTCGTCAAAAGCCCCGATGGTCGTTGATGTTCGACTTTTACTTTCTGACATGTCAAGCAACGAGTAATGAACTCAGTCACCTCTCTTTTCATCCCCGGCCAATAGTGTTGAGCCTTCAAGTCATGGTACACCTTTGTGGCTCCTGGATGTAGAGTATATTTGCTCTTATGTGCCTCCTCCAGGATTTGTCGTTTCAGTTTTGGTTACGGTGGAGTATAAATCCGCTTCTTGTACTTGACTAGCCTACTGGGTGACAAGTCGTAATTCTGAGTCTCACCCCTATCAATCATACCTCTAATGGATAGTGATTCCTCATCATTTGGTTAGGCTTCCTCAATTACTACCCTCAGATCATTGTATATTTGACTAACCCCATTGCCTAACAGAATCTAACTAGACAGATTTAGGTCTCTGAAATCTTTAATCAGTTTCTGCTCATAAATCATCATGGCTGCCACCTGCACTGATTTTCGGCTTAATGCATCAGCGACGACATTAGCCTTACCGGGATGATACTTGATTTCAAGGTTGTAATCTTTCAACAACTCTATCCATCTGCGCTGTCTCATATCGAGCTCTTTCTGATCATACAAATACTTCAAGCTCTTATGGTCGCAGTAAAACTCTACAGTCTCACCATAGAGATAATGTCTCCATATTTTTAAAGCAAACACAATTGTAGCCAACTCAAGATCGTGAGTGGGATAGTTCAATTCATAAGGTTTCAATTGACGAGATGTATATGCCACCACTCAGCCATGATGTATCAATACGCATCCCAATCCGTGCCCACTGGCATCTGTGTATACAACATACGTAAACTGTGGATCTAGGATTGTCAGCACTGGTGCTGTAGTTAACCTCCACTTCAACTCCAGGAAGCTCTTCTCACAATTCTCATCCCACATAAAATGTTGAGCTTTCCGCGTCAATTTTGTCAATGGCAAAGCAATTTTGGAGAAATTCTGTATAAATCTTCTATAATAGCCTGCTAGACCCAGAAAATTGTGCACTTCAAATATAATCTCAGGCCTCTTCTAGCTCAGTACTGCTTCCACCTTGTTAAGATCTACAGAGACTCCTTGCTGTGAGACAACGTGGCCCAGAAACTTTACTTCTGAAAGCCAAAATTCACACTTACTCAACTTGGCATAGAGTCGCTTATCCCGCAATATGTTCAACACGGTTCTCAAGTACTACTCGTGCTCGGCTTTACTCTTCGAATACACAATATATCATTGATAAAGACTACTACGAACAGGTCCAAGTACGAATGAAAGATCCGATTCATGTAGTCTATGAACACGTCTGGTGCATTGGTAAGCCTGAATGGTATTACAAGGAACTCGTAATGGCCATATCTAGTTCTGAAAGCAGTCTTCGATATATCTTCTGCTTTAACCTTCAACTGGTGGTATCCCGATCGTAAATTGATCTTCGAGAATACACAGGAACCAGATAACTGATCGAGCAAATCATTAATTCTAGGGAGTGGATACTTGCTCTTGATGGTCACCTTGTTCAGCTCTCGATAATCGATACAGAGACGCAGGCTTCCGTCTTTCTTCTTGACAAAAAGCACTGGAGCACCCCAAGGTGATACGCTGGGTCGTATGAACCCTTTCTCAAGTAGCTCCTCAATTTGCTTCTTTAGCTCTGCTATTTCACTTGGAGCCATACGATATGGGGTTTTGGAGATTGGTCCTACTCCAGGCCTCAGGTCAATGGAGAACTTTACTTCCCTATTTAGAGGTAATCCACCGATATCCTTCGGAAACACATCAGGAAACTCATTCACTATAGGGATACTTTCCAAGGCTACACTAGCCTTTGATTGCATAGAGCAGAATGCCATGTACCCCTGACAACCTTTCTACAAATATCTCTCAACCTTAGCTACGGAGAAAAGGTTAAGAGTGATTTCTGTGTCAGCTTGCAGTTGTGGATTCAGTTATATAACTCTTTTTGTTTACAATCCAGTAACACACCGTTTGCTGTCATCCAGTTAATCCCCAAAATTACTTCTAATCCTTGCAGTGGTAAACAAATCAGATTTATAGTCGATTCATGCCCCTCAACATTTACCATGCAATTTAGACAAATGTCGGCCGTCACAATCCGTGCACCCATAGGTGTAGATATAATCAAATCATATGGGGATTTATGCACAGATAAATGTAACCGTCTCACGTAGTCATATGCAATGTATGAATGGCTTGCACTAGAATCATACATAACATGCACTAAATTGCCATTCCGAGAAATCATACCTTGAATCAGTTCTGGAGAATTTCTGGCCTCTTCCTATATTAATGCATAAACCTTGCCAGAAGCTCTGGGTCTCATCTCCTCTTATTGCTGCTTCCGTGAACAATCCTTGGCCATATGCCTCGGCTTGTTGCCCACAAAACAGACAGGTGGTTGATTGGAATCAACTTTCAGTGGTGCACCATTACAAGCCCTGCCAGGATGGAATGGTTTATGACAAAACCAACACGTTCGACTTCCTGAGGATCCTTGGCCTCTACGGCCTCCCGTCTGATTCGGTCTCTTCGTAGCTCCCTCGAAAGGTCTACCCTGTTCTTTTCTCTTCTATACTGAGCTACCACTCCCAAAAGCACCCTTGTTAGTATTTTGGGTTGCCAAACTCAACATACGCTGCTCAATGTAGCGGCATTCTTCTACTACTTTACTAAACTCAGTGAAGTGTTGTGTAACCAATTTTTCTTTCATCTTCGGTCTCAACCCCTCAATTATCATATCGGAACTTCACTCTTCATTATCATGAAGTTTGAAATAGGCTGAATACCGCGACAGTCGGATGAACTGGGATAGATAATCATCAAAGCTTTCTTGATCTTGCTGTTTGATACTCAGAAACTCTTTCTCTTTCACACGCCTGACATATGGGGGAAAATGTTTCTCATTGAACTTCTCCTGGAATAATTCCTAAGTGATAGGAACATTCCTCCCCCTTAAGATGAGCTCTATGTTCATCCACCATCAGTCTGCATCACCCTCTAATTTATAGATGGCTAGCAGAGCTTTTATCTCGTCTGGGCATCGCAACATGTTGAAAATCTTATCCAGTCATTTCAGCCAATTCTCAGCCAGTTGTGGGTCAAACTTTCCCCAAAAGATATGTGGCTATTGTTTATTGAATCTGCTTAACCAATTCTAGACTTCTACCACAGGATCTGGTACGATATCCTCTGGTTCAGGTTCCTCTGGTGGTATGTCTTCACCATAACCCCTCATGTATTTGTCTAGGTGATCCTCCAGGCGATCTTGACTTTGTTGTACTCCCTGAAGTTCCCCTCTTATCTCATTCATTGTATTTTGCTGCTGTGCCAACATATCTAGTATTTGCTGCTGAAATGGATCTGGTCTAGGAAGCGGTATTTCTTCATAATTACCATGTCTTCCTCTTCCCCTACCTTGGCCGTTTCTGAAGTATTCGATCATTGGTCCTCGGTACGGAATATTCTGATTCACCGTCATCTCGCTGTGACTGCTAACCACGATCGTATGCTCACTCTGACCATCCATGATGTCTTGTCGCCATGCAAACAAAACTTTATCAGTATACAATTCTGATAATGCCAGAATCGCTTATTAGCTCTGATACCAAAAATTTCAACACCCATTTCCATTTCGATATTCACAGAGTAATAGAGACCAAGTTCCACAGGCATACAGAAAAGTACATATATACTGATAAAAGTATTTGTTTATAGTCCAAAGTCAAGATACAAAAGGCGACAATATTTACAACATAAGCTATCTATTATAACCAAGGACTTTAACTTCGCCTCAAGACACCTGCCAGTCACTTTCCTTTATCTATGTCCTTGCCTTTTGATCCGCTAGCACCTGCTGATTAGATGTTTGGTTTAAAAAAAGGGGTGAGATTTCGAAGAATCTCAGTAGAAACATTCTATCATTCATACAAAATGCGAAAAGTAAATATGATATATGCCATGTATGCACCAATTAATGAACAATATAAACATATCATCTATATGTATACATGAGTAAGGCCCAGTCCCACTAATCTGCATCGGTTGGATTCTCACCAACTCCAGTGTAAGTACCTCTAGCACTACTGGCCCCTCTCTGGGCAAAACATGTTGATTAATAAAGCGCATTTACAAACAATGGCATCCACACAATTATAAAACTATGACATGATGTATGAAGGATAATATCCCTACCTCGAAGTTTTATAGACCCCTTTTTTCGTGCATCGTGAAACGTGTCGACTTTCGACTCCCGATTCGATCCTAAAATATTAAATGTACAAGAAATATGTCATAATCTATCCAAGTATCATTTTAGACACTTACATAGTGTTTCTTGTGGTTATATTATCCTATGGTGAAAATTTACCAAAATGCCCCCGGGACCCCTGCCCGGCCCCACCGTACTCGACCCGACAGCACGTTTTCCTAAATTTTTGACTAGGGCTATCCTGATGTATTTTTGCCCAAGGAATCCATTTCCGGGCTCAAAATTATCAAATTCAATGTCAACTTATGAAATTACCCTTGGTAGCCTTACTTTTAGGATTTTAGGGGCATTTTCGTAACTATGCTTTTCGGCCTTTTCCAAAAAAATGACCAATTGTAACCCCACCTAATTTTCCATTTTGAATTCAATGGAACCATCAAATTATTGAAATTCCAACTCCTACCCCTAGATCTAGGCCTGACCAAAATTATGGGTTCCTCTAGGAAAAATCGGGGTTTTGTGATTTCGGCTCCGTAAACGCGTTCCTTTCTAATCCTAACCACTTTATTAACCATCTAATTGAGTTACAACAAACATTTGAACTAAAATTGGGCAGCATAACCCTTCTAATGTCATATTTCCAAAATTTACAAACAAAGACAATCCGGTAAAATTTCACCGATTAAATTGTCTACAGCAACCAGAATAGTTAATATACGAATGTTTGGAAGTTACCTCAAGCTCCAACAAGATTTTCCAAAATATGGATGAAACCCTAAGTGCTCAACAATATATTTTGAGCTTCCAAACCTTAAAGAACAAAGAGGAGTAGCTTATAATTGGAGTTATACGCGTTAGGAGCTAAATTATCGGAGAAATCGGCTTACCTTGCAATTTTTCTTCTCCTTTCTCTCTCTACAATTCCAAACGTTCTCTCTCTCTCTATTCAGGTCTGTTGCAACATGAAAATGGGCTGAAGAGGAAGATAATGATATATTTATAATATATTTTGCATTATTTTATTCATTTGTTTTATTTTCCAAAAATTCCAAAATCAATTTTATGCACATAAACCCTATGTACATGTAACCAAGCTCATTAAGCCCAATCAATATTTCCTTCCTCTTGCAACATGTAGGAGACACCTAGGGGTCCCTCCCTATGGTCTCAATTGGCTTCGCAACTTGTCCAGGTTACGTATATACGTAAAGTCTCAATTTTAGTCAAAATTGCATTTTTTGCTCAAAATTTCCATAAATTCATATTAAATTGACCAAAATATTCCAAATAATTTTCCCCCTTTATTTTCCTTAATTAATTGAAATTAAATTTAATTAATTGAAAAATAATTAATGTTGTGATAATTTGACAAAATTACGATTTTGCGATTACCTTTTTAATCCAATTTCTTCTCTTATTTTTCTTAGGCCAATTTTCATCTATTTTTGGACCAAATATTTTCTCTAATAGTCCTTCATTTTTGGACCTTAATATTGGGCTTTTTAAATTGTCCAAATTAATTCCATAATTTTTTTTGCCCATTTTCTCATGAAAATGAACATTTATAAAATTCATAAATTCCAAATTTATGAATATTCACCATTTTATTGAATTTCCCAAATATTTACAATATTTTTGGTGAATATAAATTTTGGGGTGTTACAGTCCACATGTCATTCACATGGACTTCCTAGACAAATTTGCACATTAAAAAAAATAATGTAGATGACATGAGGACCATTAGTTCAGCATATTTGGTCAACTAACCATCAAAATTAATTGGGATAAAAGCCAGGATTCCCCAGCCTTCCCCAGCACCAAAGAAAGTTATAACCCACCAAACGTACTACTTGACGACCCTTCTCCCACTCTACAGGCTGGAGAACCTTACACTCTCTATTTGGATGTCCTACTACTGCATATTGTTGTCAATGCTCTAGTTCACACACAAGCTACCACCCACCATTATAAGCAAACTCCACACGCTTTACGTAGGGTTACTATGACATGTGTTCGAGAGGGGGAAGAAGTTGTAGACGTCCCTGTTCTTGATGAAAATGTTACCATACTAGGTCAGGAAATATGATCTTTCATCTTTTGGATGAAAAATCTTATTAACACAGCGGCTACACCTACAATGGTGGAAATACCTTACTATTACTTGAGTTTTCTTGCCATCCTACTTATAATCTATATTTTATGCTTTAATATGATCAACAATATGCGACAGAATTTTCCTTGGCATGACTACAATAGCTCCATAAAAACATTAGCCAGATTGACTTACATATGCCTTATGGGATTGTAGGCGAAAGAGTGTCGTATCCCATTACAATTGATAAGAAAGATCTTAGGGAGTTCATAAATTTGGAGGAGATAGATATAGGATGAGTTCACCTTGCAATAATATAGGTTTTTTTATTTTTTCCTTCAATTAATGTAGTGGTTTTTTGGTTTTATATATTCATTAATTTATTGCAATAAAAAATTTTTGATTTAGTAGTGGTTAAAAATATGTACTTGTAGCAGTTTTAACCGCTACAAACCACATTAGTAACGGTTGCAAAAACCGCTACAAAAACCACTGTTGCAAACAGATTTGTAGCGGTTTACAACAATCGCTGCTCACGTAATACGATCGCTACAAATTTAGTAGAGGTTACTAAACCACTACAAATGTGGGCGCCACAATTTCGCATGGCATAAAATGAAAAATGAAAATTTGGCTTCAATTTTGTAGCAGTTGTAAAACCACTACAAAATTTTGGCAAATTTAAAACAAAATTTATACAATTATCCGAATCCATTGTTAATATTGTGTTGAATAGTTTATTATTTAAGTAACTTAAATAATAGTACTTATTATTTAAAAAGAATGATTAAATTAAGTTAGATAAGTATAAATGTTATATAGGTAATATTATTGAGAATGTGCAGATAATGAGGACTTATTATGTTGTCTACTATATATTGATCATTATGGAAGGAGTATTGAAAACATTGAGGAAAATTTCTTCAATTCTAGATCAAAAAAAATTAATGAGTATAAATATTATGAGAGGGGGAAAATGTTGAAATCAAAAAATTAAATTTTTTTTTACCATATTTGATCACCTTGGTTAGCTATTTGGCTCTTAAAAAAAATTTTCAGATGAGAGAAAATGAAAGAGAAGAAGGGTTGAAAGAAATGGAGAAGTGTTTGAAATGAGGTGTAGTGGGGGTATTTATAGGGATCTGTGTAGCGCTTGTAGCAGTTAATGTGACAACTTTATAGCGATTGATATTTGTAGCGGTTTATGTGACATTATTTGTAGCGGTTTCACATTTGTAACAGTTTTATTTGATTTTGTAGCGGTTTCATAACCCCTACAAATATTTGTCTGAAATTTTTTTTGTAAAAATATTTCAAATTTAAAATATTCAATTTGTAACGGTTGAGTTTGTAAAACCACTACAAATATTTATAATTTGTAGCAGTTTATACATAAAAACCGCTACAAAGTGATTTTTTTTATAAATATTTATTTCAAATGCATTTGGTAGCGATTATATGATACAAACCGCTACAAATTGATTTTTTTATTATGTTGTCTATAACTTTGTAGCGGTTCTTTGTAACCGCTACAAAAGGCTATATTCTGTAGCGGTTACTATTATAAAAACTACTACAAACTTTTATGACCATTGGCGGGATATGAAATTAAAATTTTCAATGTGCAACACTTAGTAGCGATTATGTCAAAAAACCCACACACCACTTGGCGCGAAGCATACCATTGCAAATTTCTAGCGGTGTTGCTTAAAACCACTACAAATCCTAATATTTGTAGTGGTATATTTTAACTGCTACAAATGCACCGCTACGAATTGTCAATTTTTTTGTAGTATATTTATCATTTTAATTCTATTATAGCTTCCTCAACAACATATGCATCGAAAGAGGAAGATATAATTTATATAGATTTTTATGTCCTACAAATACGATAAAGAAGAATAATAAGTTGGAACTAAGGATGACCTATGTGGGCTACACAATGGGAGAGACTAAACTGCCTTGTTATCTAGCACCATTTCTTGAATGGTGCGTATTTTAGTTTTGTCTATTTAAGATATTTAAAAATAAATTGCCTTATTATCTAACTTCATTTTAATTTATATATGTTGTTATAGTTATCATTGCAGTCTGTATGTTGTTTCTCCCATCATGAACACCCTCTATCGGTTTGATTCCTTGGGTCACAGACCAAATGAAGAAATAAAATCCATCTTTAGCACGTAAGTTAATTTGTTTGTAAATCATCAATCGATTCTTAACTTAAATGAATTGTTTTAATGTCTATTGATTTTCAATTTAATGATAGTGCATTTAAGACATATAGACTACTGGGTGAGACACGAGAAGGTAAAAGTAGAGAGCTAAAGTGGTTTTATCTGAGAGTAAGTAGTATGAATTCAAGTTCTTTCACTGACAGTCTATTTAGATATGCCTTTATGCATCAAAAAAAAGACATGCCTTTATTTATTTTAACTATTTACTTTTGATTTATAGTGCCCTCGACAACCAAGGACAACTGAGTGCAAATACTATGTTATGCTTTATATGTATAATATCATTCAAAGTCGAGTTACTACAGATTTTGAACAGGTAATCGCTTTTTCATTCTCAAATGATAATATTTTTGGTATTATAAATGAATTGTTTATTAATTCATTCACTTGATTGATTTATCTTAGCTTATTTTCCAATTTGTAGATTTTTGGTAATGGCGACGCTTACATAGACGAAGACATTAATTTACTCTGAGATCTTGTTGTTGGACATCTTCTTCAACACATAGATGAGTAAAGTTTACTTTGATATTAGATAGTAGTCGTATCGACAAGTTTTGGATACTTTATGGTGATTATTGTACATAGTAGTAGTAGTAGTAGTAGTTAACACTATGATTAGCTAGATGTTTTTGTACTACTTGTAATGACATTTTGGTTTATGAAGAAGTGCTCAATGATGTTTCTGTATAGGGTTAATTATTGGGCAATGAAAAAAATAAAACAATTTTTTGTTTTAAAAAATACCTTTTAGCGTCCGTTGTTTAAAAGCAAAGCCGGAAGAGACTTACGGCATCCTATTTTTCCAAAAGGATGTCGTAAGTTGCTACTTACAACGTCTGTTTTAAAAGAAAGGCGTCATAAGTGCCTTATGGCATCCGTTTTTTAATGTATGTTGTATCTAGACTTTACTATGTTGCTCACATCGAAGTCCCCCTAAAAAGGGACGTAGAAAGAGCCTAAAAACGAACATTAAAAATGTTTTTTGTAGTAATGCCATGACCCTCCCACTAGCCATGCAACACTATCAGTCATGCCACACTACTGCAAACTAGTTGTAACATGTCATCGTTAGTTGCTCGGCCACCTTGTGGTGCCTCTAACTGTTGCCACCTTGCCTCCACAGAAGTGCCACATGTCAACATCACAAATTGGTGGATGCACTTTGTGACCAAGGGAAGGCTCAAACACTTGACCTTGCGTGCAGAAACTAGCAATGAAAAAATTTTGTCTCTAATTTTTTAGCAAGATGATGAAATTCTATAAAAAAATCTGTCATTCAAATTAGCAAAGGAACTTCCGATGGAAAAAATGTCCCCCCAATAATTTAGTCGGTGTGAATACCCTATTTTGTCCGGGCCCCACTAAAAAATACAAAAATAATTGATAATGATTGGTGTCCAAATTGGCAATCATCATTGAAAGAAAAAATATAAAAAAACGAAGATAAGAAAAAATAAGGAAATCCTCCTATTGATGATGATCGGTGTCTAAATAGGCAATCATCATTGAAAGGGAAAAATTAAAAAAAACGAAAATTAAAATAAATCCCCTAATTGATATGATTGGCATTGTCATTCATTAAGGGAAAATAATAAATAAAAAAACAAAAAATAAAAAATAAAAAAATCTCATTTATGTTGATAAGTTTAAATTAGGAAGTTACTTGTGGGGAGAATAATGAAAAAAATTAAAAACGAAAAAATCTCCACTAATGGTAATTAGGTAAAGTTAGGAAGTTTTATCAATAGAAAATACAAAAAATAAAAAAAAAGAAAATTAAAAAAAAAATCTCCATTGATGGTGATTGGGTCAAGTTAGGTAGTTCTTAACATAAAATACAAAAAAAAATCAAAAAACGAAAATTTAAAAAAATAAAAAAGAAAAGGGAGCATTTATGAAGAAAACCCTACCTTGAGACTATAAATAGGAGTGCAAGGGTTGAAACAAAGGAGACAAGAATTTTGGGAGGAGAGAAAGGCAAGGCAGGGAGCTAATTTTAGTTTCTCATTTTTCATTGGTCATGCATAATTCTCATGGGGAAGGGGAGTTGACATAAGAAGCCGTCTTGTTTTGCTTTATCTAAATAAGGTCTTAATATTCTTGCCCAAGCCAATGAACATTTCTTATTAGAGATGGAGGCATACCCATTTGAATGCTGGGTAAATCCTTATATATAAGAATTGCAAGAATTTTGTTGGTTTCCATTTACTTGCCTTATACTCACTACTCTGCGTAAATGAAGGTACAGCAACGTGGTGATCTTTGACAAATTCTCCTTTCACTATAACTTGCTCTTGTTTTTTTTGCTCATTCAATATATGTTGCGTTGACTCCCTCTCCCTTTTCATGACTTCATTCTTGTCTTTTATCTTATCCTAATATATGCCAATAGTACTGGACGTTGAATATTAGATCAAGAATTAAATAGACTTGCTTTGTCCCATTGAATTATCACATATACATTGCCGGACGTGTTCTTTTTGGATTCAAGAGCGGGTTCAAAGGATAAAAGGTACGCATAAATCTCCTCACCTTTGACTTTCTTTTTGTTTAACTTGTGCTACTTTTTTTCTTCTTTTTTTCTTTTTCTTTTTTTCTTCTCTATCCCTTTTTTAGGTCCTCTTTCAAAAAATTAAAAAAAAAATATTTTGACACATTTTGATAAATGAAAATAAAATGGAAAAGCTCCCTTTCATGAAAAATAAAAGAAGTTCTTTCATAAATTAAAAAAAAAACTTTTTTTTTAAAAAAAATAAAAAACACTAACCAAACAAAAAAATATTTTTTTCAAATAAATTAAATAAACATTTTTTCTAAAAACCACAAACAAAGTGACACGCATTTCTACCCCCGAACTACGTGGGCTTTGATCCCTTTAAAGGATAAGTAGGCCCTAGGTTTTCATCCTAGGTCAAGTCCAATTTTGTAAATAACTATATTGTTTCTTATTTTCTTATTGTAAATAAATATTTTTTTTTAAAATAAGTATATTTTTCCTTATTGTAAATAAGTGTTCTTTGTTTTTCTTCTATTTCTTTCATTTCATTTAGTTTCGTAAATATTCTTTTTTTATTTGGGTAATTATAATAATGTTAAAGGCCATTTTTATTTTTAAATAATTAACTTAGGGTAACCATTCTTATGAATGGGTGTTGTGGGGTGCCTAACACCTTCCCCACACACAATCGACTCCTGAACCCTAAATAGTTTTTGTAGACCAGTTTCCATTTTTAAAAAGGTTTCCAAAATTATCCTTTTTCTAAAATTTTGGTGGCGGCTCCATGTTTTCAAAATTCCGGGCGCTACAGCTTGGCGACTCTACTGGGGACAGTTTGAGAGTCAAGCCCATTTAAGTTAAGTGTTAAAAAATAATATGGCCTTAATTTTATTTTTTTACCCTTGTTCTTTTTTGTAAATATTTGTTTTATTTTTTTTAAATTCTTTATTCATCTATTTGTTTATTTTTTTTCCTATCTATCTTGTGATCTGCTTAGCAGATAAAGGTTGGGTAAAACCTAGGCCCATAGGTCGGTATGCTCTCCACACACACTGAACACATACACTATTCTCCTCACACACATTTTGGGCCCTATACCCGGGTCTGTGAGTTCCTTAGGTGAGTGGAAGTTTCTAGCGGTCTCCCTGTGGGGTTTTAAGAACCCCCTGAGGTTACTGTGAAGACTTCATCCTAGCTGTTATTCATTTGGTGAGGTTGATCCCTGCGGGATTTTCAGAACCCCCTGAAGGTCAATTTCATCAAATGGGGTCTTCATCTTTACGATGGGGCAGTTAGGAGACCTTTATCTGTGAGAATTAAAACCACATTGAAACCATTGCACCTATTAGTGGAAATTATCGACCTACCCAATTAATTAGTACCTACCTTTCTTAGGATAGATACCACTAACCTAGGGTCATTCCTAAAATAGGACACTGGAGGGCATATATTTATTTATTGTTGATCATCTTTATTGTCATCCATACATAATCAATGAAATCCCTAGGATCAAGTGACTAACTGTCGCTTCACCTAAGTATGTATCTAACATCACTTCACATAAAGATACAACACAAGGATGGTGTATACATTAGATAGCCAACCTTAGTCTAAAGGTCTATGACCCTAAAAGACCATGATCTCTTTTTTTTTTTTTTTGCCAGTAAAAAACCATGATCTCATCACATCAATCATGTTAGAAAACATCTCAATGAGAGATAATCCTTTAGGACTCATGAGGTATTATTATATCATTCATTAGCATTTTAGCTTCATTTGATATGGACCTTGGACATAATCATCATTTAACAAAACCCTTAGCCGCGTAATAGCTTGGGCTATTCGCAGGTTAATGGGCACTTCATCCTCCCTATGGGGTATTGGATCTCTTGAGGAGGTGAAGTTCTTTTTCTTAATGTCCATCACCCATATCAAAATTTGGAGTATAAGTCATCACTATTTCATGTCTCATAAGGTATCCTTGCATCATCTATTGACATTTAGCTTCGTTTGATATGGGCCTTGGACATAATAAACATTTAACAAAACCCTTAACCGCGTAATAGCTTGGGCCGTTCGTAGGTTAATGGGCACTTCATCCTCCCTATGGGGTATTGGATCTCTTGAGGAGGTGAAGTTCTTTTTCTTAATGTCCATCACCCATATCAAAACTTGAAGTATAAGTCATCACTCTTTCATGTCTCACGAGGTGTCTTTACATCATCTATTGGTATTTAGCTTCATTTGATATGAGCCTTGGACATAATAAACATTTAACAAAACCTTTAGCCGCATAATAGCTTGGGCCGTTCATAGGTTAATGGGCACTTCATCCTTCCTATGGGGTATTGGATCTCTTGAGGAGGTGAAGTTCTTTTTCTTAATGTCCATCACCCATATCAAAACTTGAAGTATAAGTCATCACTCTTTCATGTCTCATGAGGTATCCTTGCATCATCTATTGGCATTTAGCTTCATTTGATATGGGCCTTGGACATAATAAACAAAACCCTTAGCCTCGTAATAGCTTGGGCCGTTCACAGGTTAATGGGCACTTTATCCTCTCTATAAGGTATTGGATCTCTTGAGGAGGTGAAGTTCTTTTTCTCAATGTCCATCACCCATATTAAGGCTAGAAAGCACATGTAATAATCTGCATAGCATGTATTCGGAAATACTTTCTGACTCTTCCTTCTATTTTCTTTAATAAAGGACAAGCAAATTATCCAACAACTAAAAATTTGGCATAAAGGTTAAATGGCACAAGAACCATGTTTAAATCAAGTTCCTATAAGAAAGGTGTATTGCATGCTTATCACTATGGTTAATGACAAGATCTTAGATAGGATGGGACTCAGGGTCCCTCTTATCTAATGATCAACTCTAGTTCTCCCTGTGGAATAATAGATTCCCTGAGGAAGCTAGGGGATACTTATGCCAGAATACCTTTATTCCAATACACCATGGATAACTCGCTATGCCTGCTCGAAATTGTGAGTTCAAATAAACTAATGATATTTTGTTCCTTTATAAGTAGGTGATACAATATTGCTCCGTCTAAACGTCCTAACCAGCTACCCCCTACGCTTTCATACAACATGCACTCACATAGTCGTCAGATGGCAGTCGATCCCAGCGAAGTTGAATCTAATATGAATCATTGGAAAGGGAGGGAAGATTAGCACTCTGAAATCCCCATATAAGGAAGAGATTCCTGATGTCCTCTGAAGTGCTAAACAAGTCGACTGTTGCAATGGTTTCAACAATAGGAAAAAAGAACTGGGCATGGATTTCAGCTGATGGTTCTGGAAGAGCTCTAGAAAATCGGGAGTTTGAGGACACCTTCAATTCTATCATTTTAGAGTAACATGCCTAGCTAAAAGTTGTCTTTTTATGTTTTGTATGTGCCTTTAGGTGAGCTCTTATATGAACCATGAATAAAGAATGATATGCGAATAAAATTCACTTATTTATATCCATTCCTTTTTTTTCCTTCTATTCATTCGTTGTTCATTTTTCGCCCTCTAGGAAATCGATTTCCTCAGAACTCTTGTCTAACGTAGAGGTTCCTGAATCCCTGAATGATGATATGCTTGTTGCCATTGATATGCATAATTACGAGTATGATGATGATGAGATCATTTAAGTATACAAAAAAATCCTCGAATCCGACAACAATAGAATGTGCCCACATGAAGATGTAATTGAAGTAATAAATATGGGCACAGAGGAAGAAAAGAGAGAACTAAAGATAGTAGATAACCCTGAAAGAGAGCAAATGGTTGAACTCTTCAAAGAATTCATAGATGAGTTCGCATGGTCTTATCAAGACATGCCCAGGCCTTGATCCAGGGATTGCTTCTCACAAGATCCCCTTATTCCCAGACACTAAGGCTAAAAAGCAGAAATTAAAGAGGCTCACTTCCGATATGTCCTTAGTTGTTCTAGAAGAGGTGATGAAGCAATTAGAAGCGGGTTTCCTAGAAGTAGCTAAATACCCACAATGGATAGCAAATATCGTTCTTGTCCCAAAGAAGGACGGCAGAATTCGAATGTGTGTGGATTATCGAGATCTGAACAAAGCTAGCCCAAAAGATGATTTTCCATTGCCTCATATTGATGTCCTTGTTGATAATACAGCCCGTAGCTATAGGTACTCGTTCATGGATAGGTACTCAGGGTATAACCAAATCCCTATGGATAGGGAGGACAAAGAAAAAACCACATTTATTACACAATGGGGCACTTATTGTTACCGCGTCATGCCATTCGGGCTAAAGAATGCTGGGGCAACTTATCAGCGTGCTATGGTGGCACTCTTCCATGATATGATGCATAAAGAACTTGAAGTATACGTGGATGATATGGTAGCTAAATCTTCTGAGGGAGAAAGCCATGTTGTGGTGTTAAGAAAGCTGTTTGAAAGGCTACGCAAGTACAAGCTACGACTAAATCCTAACAAATGCGTCTTTGGAGCTTTATCTGGAAAATTGTTGGGCTTCATTGCAAGCCAAAAAGGGATTACAGTAGATCCAGACAAAGTAAAAGCAATACGGGAAATGCCCCCTCCTCAAACAGAAAAGGAAGTTTGAAGCTTTTTGGGGCGATTGAATTACATTGCACGATTCATTGCCAACCTGACTGCAACTTGTGAGCCGATATTCAAGCTTTTAAAGAAGAACTGCACCAGGAAGTGGGATAAAGATTGCCAACAGGCATTTGATAGAATCAAGGATTATTTGCTAAATCCCCCAATTTTGGTTCCTCCTGTACCAGGACGACCTTTGATTTTGTATTTAACAATACGACCAAATTCCATGGGAGCCATGCTGGGGCAACAAGATACATCTAAGCGAAGAGAACAAGCGATCTATTACTTGAGCAAGAAGTTTAATGATTGTGAGTCACGTTACCAGATGATCGAGCGAACTTGTTGTGGTTTAGTCTGGGCTACAAGGAGGTTAAGGCAATACATGCTTTACTACACCACTTGGTTAATTTCTAGAGTAGATCCACTCAAGTACATCTTTGAAAGCCCGCATATAGCCGAAAGAGTCTCTAAGTGGCAAGTAATATTGTCTGAATATGATATAAGATACGTCATTTAAAAATCCGTTAAGGGTGGTACGATAGCAGATCACTTAGCGGAAAACCCCATAGATGAATACCAGCCACTAGATTTCAAATTTCCAGATGAAGACATATGTGCTACAGAAGATCCGATCGAGGAAAGCAAATCGAAGGGGTGGGAAATGTATTTTGATAGGGCAGCAAACATGCATGGCAATGGTATAGGGGCAGTAATCATATCCCCAGATGGAAAGCAATTTCCGATTGCTATAAAGTTAGGATTTGACTGCACCAATAACATGACAGAATATGAAGCTTGTATTAATGGTCTCCAGGCTGCCATAGATCTTAGGATAAAAAACCTAAAAGTCTATGGTGACTTAGCTCTCATAATTTATCAGGTGACTGGTGAATGGCGTACTAAAGACCCAAAGTTGATCCCTTATCAAGAGTATTTGATAGAGTTGATCAAAAACTTTGAAGTAATAAATTTTCATCACATGGCTAGAGAAAAGAATCGCTTCGCTGATGCGTTAGCTACTTTAGCAGCTATGATCCAACTTGATTGTGGGGTCCAAGTTCAACCAATACATATTGAGACTAGAAGATCGCCAGCATTTTGCTTCAATATTGGAAGAGAGCACGAAGAGTGACCTTGGTACCATAGCATTAAGATGTATATGGAGCATGTACTTACCCTCCAGACGTGACACATAATGAAAAGAAGACCATCTAGCGATTGGCCATGGGCTTTTTTATTCGTAATAACGTCCTATATAAGAGAAGCTTTGATGGGACATTACTATGCTGTGTAGACATGAGGGAGGCGCACAAGATTATGGCAGAGATCCATGAAGGCGTATGCGATACACATGCAAATGGCCACTCATTAACTAAACAAGCTCAAAGATCTGGTTACTACTGGATAACTATGGAGAAAGATTGTATCAATTATGTTAGAAAGTGTCATAAGTGCCAGATATATGCCAAAAAAGCTAATGCCCCTCCGACTATAATGCATAGTCTCGTATCTCCATGGCCATTCTCCATGTGGGGAATAGATGTCATTGGGCCGATTAACCCAAAAGCTTCGAATGGTCATCGTTTCATCCTCGTTGCTATTGACTATTTCACTAAGTGGGTAGAAGCCAATTCCTTTGCTAGTATTACTTAGAAGGCCTTCATCAAGTTCTTAAAGGCCAATATCATCTGTAGATATGGGTTACCAGAGAGGATTATAACTGATAATGCATCAAACCTCAACGGGGCATCAATTAAAGAATTATGTGATCAGTTCAAAATCAAACATCATAATTCTGCACTGTACAGGCCACAGATGAATGGTGCAGTTGAGGCAGCCAATAAAAAAATTAAGAAGATCATCGACAAAATGACAGTGACCTATAAGGATTGGCATGAAATGCTTCCATATGCATTACATAGATACCGTACCATAATGCGTACTTCAACTGGGGCAACCCCTTACTCTTTAGTTTATGGCATGGAGGCTGTCACTCCAATCGAAGTAGAAATACCATCCCTGAGAATCTTGGCTGAATTAGACATAGATGAAAGTGAATGGATATGCTCTCGATTTGAACAACTAAATATGATTGAAGAAAAGAGGCTCACAGCAATATGTCATGGGCAATTATATCAGTCACGAGTTGCAAAGGCCTTTAATAAAAAACTACAACCCAGGGGGTTTAAAGTAGGAGACCTAGTCCTAAAAAAGATCCTACCAAATCAAGAAGATGACAGAGGTAAATGGGCTTCAAATTATGAAGGCCCATATGTTGTTAAGAAGGCTTTCTCTGGAGGGGCATTGATATTGACAAACATGAATGTCCAAGATTTACCAAGACCAATCAATTCAGATGCTGTAAAGAAATACAATGCATGAAAAAAAAAAGAGCTCGTTAAGTTGAAAACCCGAAAGGGCGGCTTAGGCAAAAGTTAGAGCAAAAAAAAAAAAAAAGAGCTCGTAAAGTTGAAAACCCGAAAGGGCGGCTTAGGCAAAAGTTAGAGCAAAAAAAAAACCCTCGCTAAGTTGAAAACCCGAAAGGGCGGCTTAGGCAAAAGTTAGAGAAAAAAAAAACCTCGCTAAGTTGAAAACCCGAAAGGGCGGCTTAGGCAAAAAAAAAAAGAGCTCACTAAGTTGAAAACCCGAAAGGGCGGCTTAGGCAAAAATTAGAGCACAAAATTAGGAGCTGTTAAGTTGAAAACCTGAAAGGGCGGATTAAACACATATCGAAGAAGGTTATCAGTCCTAGCCCCATGACTCTCTTTACTTTGTCTATTTAGAAGACTCCGTAATCATTCACCGAAAAGTGCATATCTCTGACAATTAAGCAAGGCACCATCAGGGGGACTACGCGGAACTAAAAGCGAAGGACCTCCTAATAACATCACGTCTACACCAATATATGATCATCATCATGCATCCACTTGAATATTAGAAGATCATTTCTTTTAAATGAATCTTCATCCTTAGTATATCTTTCCCTTCTATTAAATCGCATGTCAAACTTTGTATCATGATTTGTATAAGGGTAACTCTTTTTAATGAAAGCACAACTTTTGTCTGGATAAACACTCACGTTGATATACTTGGTGTCCTCTACTCCCATTTAACTTGTGTAATTTCAGGATCATTAGCGAAGGTCCCAACTGGAATTTTTGTTATGGGGTTAAACAGTTGACAAAGGGACACAATCTAAACTGAGGGTTCTAGGCTGTGGCATCTATGTGAATCTCATTATACATATCCTCATACCTCCGACAAGACTGCGCAAGTAACGGGGTACTGGTTAGGCACATAGACGAAGAAGGAGCAATATCACCTACCAGGCTATTCTTTAACACCACAATTATTGCACTCATTCTCATTAGCATGTCATCACCTCCATCATCAACATCACCATTAACATCATCATCATCACTACTATCATCATCATCATCATTAGCATTATCGTTGTATTCATCATCCTCATTAGGATTCCATCATCACTGTCATCATCCTTATTAGTGTCATCACCTCCATCATAACATCACTATTCTGATATTCCCTTCATTATCATGGCCATTATCATCCTCTTCATCATCATCGTTGTCATCATCACTGTCATAATTATTATCAATGTCATCATCTTCATAAGCACTACTCTAAGGGGCATCACATGTTCATAGCACCCTTTTCAAAGCCCTGTACCGGCAGGCACCCTCAAAGCCCAGTAACGGCTGGCATAATTCTTTTAAAGCCCAATAACGCTTGGCACATTCTTTTAAAGCCCTGTATCGGCAGGCACTATTCTTTCAAAGCCCTGTACCAACAGGCACCCTCAAAGCCCAGTAACGGCTGGCACAATTCTTTTAAAGCCCTGTACCGGCAAGCACTATTCTTTCAAAGTCCTGTACCAACAGGCACCCTCAAAGCCCAGTAACGGCTGGCACAATTCTTTTAAAGCCCTGTAACGGCAGGCACTATTCTTTCAAAGCCCTGTATCAGCAGGCACTCTCAAAGCCTAGTATCGGCTGGCACAATTCTTTTACGCCACACAAAAGTCCTATGCTACTAGGCGCTTCACTTCCATTCCAGGTAATCATCTATCTCCATTTGCGTTCTTCTCCCCTATGAACCAAGTAAAGAGGGGCAAGGACACTGTATTTTGTCCAAACCCTCTTTGGTTCCAAGGGGGCACCTTGTTCTCTAGCCGGACAAAATACGTGTTCTTATCTTTACTTGCTTCATAGACGAGAATCTCACTTTTCTCAGCTATGAAACAAGTAAAGAGGGGCAACTATGAACACCCTATTTTGTCCGGGCCCCACTAAAAAATACAAAAATAATTGATAATGATTGGTGTCCAAATTGGCAATCATCATTGAAAGAAAAAATAAAAAAAACGAAAATAAGAAAAAATAAGGAAATCGTCCTATTGATGATGATCGTTGTTTAAATAGGCAATCATCATTGAAAGGGAAAAATTAAAAAAAATAAAAATTAAAATAAATCCCCTAATTGATATGATTGGCATTGTCATTCATTAAGGGAAAATAAAAAATAAAAAAATAAAAAATAAAAAATAAAAAAATCTCATTTATGTTGATAGGTTTAAATTAGGAAGTTACTTGTGGGGAGAATAATGAAAAAAATTAAAAACGAAAAAATCTCCACTAATGGTAATTAGGTCAAGTTAGGAAGTTTTATCAATAGAAAATACAAAAAATAAAAAAACGAAAATTAAAAAAAAAACTCCATTAATGGTAATTGGGTCAAGTTAGGTAGTTCTTAACATAAAATACAAAAAAAAATCAAAAAATGAAAATTTAAAAAAAGAAAAAAGAAAAAGGGAGCATTTATGAAGAAAACCCTACCTTGAGACTATAAATAGGAGTGCAAGGGTTGAAACAAAGGAGACAAGAATTTTGGGAGGAGAGAAAGGCAAGGCATGGAGCTAATTTTAGTTTCTCATTTTTCATTGCTCATGCATAATTCTCATGGGGAAGGGGAGTTGACATACGAAGCAGTCTTATTTTGCTTTATCTAAATAAGGTCTTAATATTCTTGCCCAAGCCAATGAACATTTCTTATTAGAGATGGAGGCATACCCATTTGAATGCTGGGTAAATCCTTATATATAAGAATTGCAAGAATTTTGTTGGTTTCCATTTACTTGCCTTATACTCACTACTCTGCATAAATGAAGGTACAGCAACGTGGTGATCTTTGACAAATTCTCCCTTCACTATAACTTGCTCTTGTTTTTTTTGCTCATTCAATATATGTTGCGTTGACTCCCTCTCCCTCTTATGTGACTTCATTCTTGTCTTTTATCTTATCCCAATATATGCCAATAGTACTGGATGTTGAATATGAGATCAAGAATTAAATAGACTTGCTTTGTCCCATTGAATTATCACATATACATTGCCGGACATGTTCTTTTTGGAATCAAGAGCGGATTCAAAGGATAAAAGGTACGTATAAATCTCCTCACCTTTGACTTTCTTTTTGTTTAACTTGTGCTACTTTTCTTCTTCTTTTTTTCTTTTTCTTTTTTTCTTCTCTATCCCTTTTTTAGGTCCTCTTTCAAAAAATAAAAAAAAATATTTTGACACATTTTGATAAATGAAAATAAAATGGAAAAGCTCCCTTTCATGAAAAATAAAAGAAGTTCTTTCATAAATTTAAAAAAAACGTTTTTTTTTAAAAAAATAAAAAACACAAACCAAACAAAAAAATATTTTTTTCAAATAAATTAAATAAACATTTTTTCTAAAAAACACAAACAAAGTGACACACATTTCTACCCCCGAACTACGTGGGCTTTGATCCCTCTAAAGGGTACGTAGGCCTAGGGGTGGAAATAGGCTAGGCTTTGCCTAAATAGGCCTGGGCTTGCAACAGAAATTTAAAGCCTGAGCCTGTGCCTGAACCTGTATGTAGGCATTTTTTTAGGCCTGGACCTGGGCCTTCAAAAAGCCTGAAGCCTATTTAAAGGCCTACTTAAATAATATAGACTTTTAAATAGCCTTTAAAGCTTATACCTCCAAGTTCATATATAACCCTTCACAGTTATATACAATCATACATTATGCCTTAAAAGCCTAATATCCATTCTCATAGTAATATTAGGGCTTAGTAAGGAAAAGAAAAGAATATCTAATGACAACAATTGTCCTAACAAATAGGAATAAAAAAACAAATCATTTGTTGACTAATGAGATATATTTTCTAAAATTGATTAAGCATAACAAATAACATACAAAACTAGATTCTACCCCTTTTACCTTTCCCACATAAATTGGGATAACCTCTTTTTACTCATATTATAATATTTCATTTGACACTAAAATAAACTCATAACAATTATTATGCTTTAGTGGAGGGTGCAAATTAGGGGAGAGTGAGTGAGTTAGTGTTGTCATCTCAAACGATCGAAGAGAAGAAAGGCAAGGGTGAATGATTTGTGCGAAAGTAATGGTTGAGTGTAATGACAATGTGATATGAAACTTAGAAATAAGGTTAAGTTGATAAATTTATAAAATTATTTAGATTATATTATATATACTTATGTAATAGTATTCATTAAAAAAAAAAAGCTAAATAGGCCAGGCCTGTAGGCTTGTAGGCTAGACCTTATGAAAATAGGCCTGGCCTGTTTATCTAAATAGGCCTAGCAATATGCTTGAGCCTGGCCTGGCCTATTTACTAAATAGGCTAAGCTAGGCTTTATGTAGGCTAGGCCATAGGCCCCTGTTAGGGGCCTGGCCTATTTCCATCCCTACGTAGGCCCTAGGTTTTCATCCTAGATCAAGTCTAATTTTGTAAATAAATATGTTTTTTCTTATTTTCTTATTGTAAATAAATATTTTTTTTTAAATAAGTATATTTTTCCTTATTGTAAATAAGTGTTCTTTTTTTTTTCTTCTATTTCTTTCATTTCATTTAGTTTCGTAAATATTCTTTTTTTATTTGGGTAATTATAATAATGTTAAAGGCCATTTTTATTTTTAAATAATTAACTTAAGGTAACCATTCTTATGAATTGGTGTTGTGGGGTGCCTAACACCTTCCCCACACACAATTGACTCCTGAACCCTAAATGGTTTTTGTAGACCAGTTTCCATTTTTAAAAAGGTTTCCAAAATTATCCTTTTTCTAAAATTTTGGTAGCGGCTCCATGTTTTCAAAATTCCGGGCGCTACAGTCGGTAATCCATTTTTTTTGTAGTGCATTTTTGGAACTTTCATAATAGCTTTATGGGCCTCACCTTAAAAAGTAATGGTTTTTACATTGTTTTAATAGTTGTCTCTTTTCTCTCATTTTAAATGTTCACAAGTGTACTTTTACTCATTGGAAAAATATATGATGTTTAGCACATATTGGATGGGTAAAATTGTTTAGGTGTTTTTGCACTGTTTACCTTTTTTAAGTTGACAATATTTTGGTACTTTTAGAACAATAACATGGGCCCACCACAAAAACATAATTAAATTAGGTTATATTTAATGGTTGTGTCATTTCCGCTTTCATCTTGAATCTTGTGGATACTTTTATACCTTCAAATAGCATATAGTGTTTATGCACTTTAGATATACAAGTTTATGGATATTTTTGAACATTTATATTCTCTTTCAAACTTTATTTTTCATCTTGTGAAATTTGAATCAGTTGTGGATAATTAATTCTAGTGAAAAAACAAACTACTCGTACTTAATTATTACTTATTAAACTACTTGTACAATTTTAAAGGTCTAGAATGATTCATTATCTATGATTTAAATAAGGGTTAAAGTGCAAAAATACACATGTGATTTTTCTCAAAGTACATCTAACACCAAATGCTTTTTTTAGGTGCAACAGTGACTATGTGGTTACAAAATAGGTGCAAAACTACCCTTTGACCGTTAGTTTGACTTTTTGACCCTGAAAGTGATGACGTGTATGATGACATGGACGTTGGAGTGACATTCTGGAAAACAAACTTGCTGACTGGTGAAGCTTTGCAATTAATATTACCCACATTTCACTATTTCAGTACCACCTTCGCTGAAGTAGATTCAAATTTGAATGCAGAATACTTAACTCACTTAGCAGAGTTGCTGCCCTAAAAAACATACTGATTGCTCAATTTTTTTTCCAACCCTTGATTCCCAATATTATTAAATTAAAATCATTATAATACATATACTATATTTCTAATTTTTATTAAATTATATGATTTATTAGGAAAATTTGATTTTCAGCAAGTTTTTTTTTTCCAGAATGTCACTCCAGCATCCATGTCATCATACACATCATCACTTTCAGGTTCAGGATAAAAGTCAAACTAACGGTCAAAAGATAGTTTTGCACATATTTTATGACCATATAATCACTGTTGCACCTAAAAAAAACATTTAGTGTTGGGTTCACTTTGAGGAAAATCAGATGTGTATTTTTTCACCTTAACCCTTTAAATAATAAAAGATTATCATGGTCAAAAGAAGAATAGAAGATTATCTCGATACAAATAACATACGCATTATTTATTTGTTTAAATTTAAAAAGATATTTTCCACACCCGGTTCCATGCATGCATGAGGCTCTATATAAGTAACAATAAGAGCTTCATGGATCCACACCAAACCAAGAGATCAGGAGAGGTTGTTCAAAGAAATTATCAAGTGATACTGACAAAATGGCTTTCCTTCTTCTGCCGGCTTTGGAAAAAGGCTTGCTTTTAGCCCTTGGACTTGCCGCAGCCGGAGCAACGACAGCAGCCGTGGGAGACCTGTTGCAACACGGTTCGCAGTTGGAATTTCCCACATGGAGAGTAGCAAAATGGGAAGATTCACATGCTAGGGAGGAAGAGAGGAAAAGGAAGGAGGAGGAAAGGAAAAAGGATGAAGAGAGGAAAAGGAAAAGGGAGGAGGAAAGGAAAAGGGAGGAAGAGAGGAAAAAGGAGGAGGAAGAGAGGAAAAGGAAAAAGGAGGAGGAAGAGAGGAAAAGGAAAAAGGAGGAGGAAGAAAGGAAAAAGGAGATTGAAGAAAGGGAAAACAAGGCAGAAAAGAAAAGGGAAAGAAGAGCAAGAATTCGAGACGCAGCGGTAGGAGGAGCTGCAGGAGGAGCTGCAGGAGGAGCTGCAGGAGAAGCAACGAAAAAAATATTATCAAAATTGTTGAGCAGCAGCAGCAGCAGCAGCAGCAGCAGCGACCCCGACGACGGCGGCGGCAGCACTGACAGTGGCAAAAAAAAGAAGAAGAAGAATAAGAAGGAGGACGAGTCGAACCACAGTGGCACTGTCGTTCGTGACAAGATGAAGAAGGTAGAGGAGGAGAAAGCATACCACAGTGGCACTGACAGTGACAAGGCATGTCCATCAATATGAAAATTTGGATTTATCATATGCTTATATATGATTTGCTATATATTAGATTTTACAGTTTATATAGTGCACTGAGATGTTATTGTTTGTGTGTGTCCTTAACTTTGGTTTATTTGTATTGCTTGCTTTGTTTTCAGAAGAAGAAAGGAGAAGATTGGATTAAGACGAGGATGAAAAAGCCTTGAACAAAAGGAGCTGCGCATTTATATATATCTGCCTGGCTGGCTATAATATGGTCCAAAACTTAGTAATAATAAGAAGTTAAGAACTGTGTTAAGGAAAGTACGTGAATAAATGTACCGCCGAATTAGAAGCCAATATATATACTTGGCTTGGCTCTATATAGGTATGTGTGCGTCAGATAATGAATAAGACAGACTACAACAGATACAGATATGTGATCTGTGTATTTAGAAATATAATAAAACTTGCTTCCTTAGATATTTCATCTTTCTTTTTGATTTTTCGTTATAAATTAAATATAAACAATCGTGTACGTGCATTTGTCTGTCTCTCCCTCTTTTTCTAAGGGGGAAAAGGGTCATTTCAATTATTTATAACTTAGCGAGTTTAGTGTGTATTCTGATTAGTTTTTGGAGAATAGCTTTTACAGTTTACGAGGTAAGTATATGAGAGGAGCTTTGTCTCGATTTACGGAAAAGTGCTTCTGAAACCACGGTTTGAGAATAAAAGAACACACACTTAATATACAATAATAAAGTAGTTTGACAAATTGATTCATGTTCTCATTATCCATTTAGTATGGGATTAGATAAATAAATATTTAGTAACGTGGATGATTAGTTAAAAGCCCCATGTTCCTTCGAGTATATAATAATAGAACATTAAATCGATCCTATGCAAAGCATAAAGTAAAAATGGATTTTAAGAGATAATATTATAGTATGCTAATTTATACTTTTAAAGTTCATTAATAAATTGAGAGTAGACAAGAGATAATGTTTCAAAGGTATTCAAATTATAATTATAATTATTAAAATTTTTAAATGAATAATTGAAATTACATGCTAAATGGCAGGCCTTCCTTTTAGTTCGAAAACACATGAGATTATAACGTATTCTATAATAAGGGAAAAGGAAATCATTGAATGTGTATCGCCAAGAAACGTATTTTACTTCCTATATAAAAAAATTCTTGTATGAACCTAATTTGCTATGTCATTTGTGGTCTGACAACTTAAAATACAACAACTTATAAACTAATTTAGTACCTCATAAATATTAGCTGGCATATTAATAAAATTAAAAGATTCCTTAAGATTCTGTTTTTCATTACTTATGAAATCTTAATTAAGGGATTCATTTTTTTAAGAAAAATAAAAATATGAAATACATGAACAACCAATTAGAATTAATATTAGCTGAGTTGTTATATTTGAATTGATCATATCACAGATAACTTGACAAACCAGGTTCAGAAAAAAATTTTGTAAGTATTATTGCTTTGCTTTGCGCATGTTTGATGGAATGGGCAAACTTTGACGTTTAAATATGACTTATTATTCCTTCGTGTTTCCAAATTAATTTATTAGAAACAACAAGCATAAGTACAAATCAGGCATCCCAGCTCTTTAATTAATTAAAAAAAATCCAATGACTAAAACAGAACAGCAGCAAAAATATCTTCAATAGCATATATATATCCTTCTGAACAATCTTTTGCATTTGTCTCTTCGGTTCTTGGCCTGTACTAGGATTCCTACTCGGTTTTAAGTTTTCAAAGACCAGACTCAATGCTTATTCTGTCACCCTTAGGTTGACGAAGTCCTGCTTCTCTAATCCATTTCAATGTAGTACTTCCATACTTAACGTACGTGAGATCTATTAATTTAAATTGCAGAGATTGAATAAGCTAAACAAATTACTTAATTATATACCATAGGTGTCATGATCTCTCTAAAATTCTTCTATGTAACATTAGATTATACAACATCTGATTCTTAATATAAGACTCAATTAACTAATTTGGGAAAGTTAAGGAAATTAAATAAATTACTTTAAAGTATTTTTTTGGGAAAATCGCTAATAAATACTAAATAAGCAAATTAATTGCTCTTTGCCACCAACACACATGGGGTACTCAACTTGCATTAAAATTGAACTTAAAAAGACAAAAAAGCCCTCAGTTTGATAAGAAAATTTTAGGCGGGAGAAAGGAGCAATTGCAGATCTGAATCCCTTCTTCTTCTTCCATTTCCGGCCTGCAAAAGTTCAGCGTCATCTCCCCTCACTCGGCCGTCTCCTTGGCTTGTGTCTGTCGGCAGTGTCATCTCCGGCTACTCCTCCAACGGCCGTCGTCTCATTGGCTCGTGTTCTTCGGATCTGTCGTCTCTAAGTGCTCCTCCAGCGGCCGACGTCTCCTTGGCTTGTGTCCTTCGACAGTGTTGTCTCGGGCTACTCCTCCAGCGGCCAACGCGGGCGCCTAGTCCTCAAGCGACCGTCGCTTGCTCCTCCAACCTAAATGCCTCCTTCATTCAACTGATCTTTTTCATACATGCCCAATGGTCATCCATGCTATGTGCAAAGGATGAAGATCCATTATGTGCCAATGATCTGTCGTTTTGTGCAATTACTCTTCCTTCATGTGCCAATGATCTGTTTTGTGCAATTACTAATCCATTATGTGCAATTGATCTTCTGTGTTGTGCACCTGATCTTCCGTTTTGTGCAATTGCTCTTTCATAATGTGTAATTGATCTTCCATTCTGTGCAACGGATCTTTTCCATATGTGCCCAATGGTCATCCACACTATGAAAAAAATCCATTCTACAAAATGGGAGATCAATTGCACATTATGGAAGAGTAATTGCATATAATAGAATATCATTGGCACAATAGATCATCCTTTACACCATGAAAAAGATCCATTGCACAAAATGGGAGATTAATTACACATAATAGAAGAGTAATTGCACAAAACAGAAGATCAAATGCCCATAATGGAAGATCAATTGAACATCATGAAAGATTAATTGCACAAAATGGAAGATCATTGTAACACCCCAAATTTTATTCACCAAAAATATATTGTAATTATTTGAATAATTCAATATAATGGTGAATATTCATGAATTTGGATCTTGTATATTTTTAAATATTCATATTCATAAGGAAATGGCCAAATTAATTCAAAAATTGAATTAAATTACAATGGGGATAGCAAAATCATAATTTTGCCAATTTAGCCCAAGATTAATTATTTTCCAATTAATTGGAGTTAATTTCAATTAATCAAGGAAAATAAAAGAAAATGCATAATGTGATTATTCTTGGTGGAATAAATCAAGAATTTGTGAAATTAAGGGGGATTATACATAATTCAATTATGTGATTATGGAATGAGTGACAAATAAATTTTCCTTCCCTTCCCCTCATAATTTTCGTCCAACACATGGAAAGAAGAGGAAATTGTAAATTCAAGAAGCAAGATGAGGTGATGTTGACAAAACTACATGCACAACTCAATGATGGAAAAGTTGGAGTGCACACAAAAGGGGAGTATGGTGATTGCATGAAGAGAAGCTTGAGTGTAGGAGTGGAGTACTTGGGTGGTTGGAAGAGGACACATGATTACATAAAAGGAGTGTAAGGATGGACTTAATGAAAGAAGCATGGGTGTTGGAGCAAAAGGGGGGGAGGAGGACGTTTTTTTTTAGGAGCAAGCAAGGGAAGACAATGATTCAAGTAATGGCCAAGTCAAAGAAGAAATTATGAAGAAGAGAAGAGTGTGACAAGTGTCACATTAGAAGCCCTTGATCAAATCAATGGCTAAGATGAAAGATGACAAGATTAGTACATATTTTCCCTTCCTCCTTTCATGCACCTCACGCACAAGCCATAGAGAAAAGAGAAAAAAAGTGAGTTTGTGGGGCTCTTGAAGCTAAAGAGAGAGAGGAAGAAAAATCAAGGTAAGAGCTTATGTTCCAAGGTGATTTAAGCTTCTTATTTTGTGTAGTTCATTCTCTAATCTCTTCCTTTCGATAAAATTTATGGTTTAGCAAGCAAATCTTGAGCCCAAAGAGAAAGAGAGAGGAGGACTTCTAGAGAAAGGAAAAGAACTCAAGAAGGTAACTTCACAAATCCTAAGATTATGTTAGATGTGGTTGTTGTTGATGATTATGGTTGGATTTGGTTATTTTGTTAAGTTTGTAAATTTAGAAAATCCATAACCCTAAGGGGTTATGCTGCCCAAAATCCTTTAAACCATGTTTAAGAAGTGTTTAAATAAGTTAATCAAGGATTAGAAATGGAAAAGTACAAGTTTTGGGAGCTAAAACACAAAACCCCATTTTTTTCCATTTTTCCTTAATATTTCGGCCAGAACCAGAACTGGTACAAGGAGTTGGATTTTCATGAAATAAATGGTTCCATTGGACTCAGTGGGCAAAAATAGGTGGGGTTATAGTTGGGCACTTTTTCGGTAGAGGCCGAAAAAGCATAATTACGAAAACGCCACTGAAATCACTAAATAGGGGCTGTCAAGGGTATTTTCGTAATTTGACCGTGAATTTGGTAATTTCGAGCCCGGAAATGGATTCCTTGAGCGAAAATAAGTCAAAATAGCCTTAGTCAAAATTTTTGGAAAACGTGCCATCGGGCGGGGTTCCCGGGGGCATTTTTGTAAATTTTTACCATAGACTAATATAACCACAATAAACACTATGGAATAGTCTAAAATGATACTTGGATAGGTTATGACCTATTTCTGGTACATTTAATATTTTAGGACCGAGTCGGACACCGGGACAGCACGCTTTATGAGACACTATTAAATAGGGGACATCAAAGCGTTGAGGTAGGGACATTATCCTTCATACACTATGCCATGAGTTATGTGATTGTGTGGATGCCATTGTTTTGTAAATGCACCTTATTAATCAACATGATTTGCCTAGAGAGGGGCAGTTAGTGCCATAGGTGCACTTACACTGGGAGTTGGCAGAAGTCCAACCGGTGTAGATTGTGGGGCTGGGCCCTACTCATGTATATATGACGAGGATGTGTTTATATTGTTCATTAATTTGTGCATACCTTGGCGCATGACATATTTACTTTTCGCATTTTCTATGAACGATATTATGTCTCTACGGAGATTCTTCGGAATCTCACCCTATTTTTAAATAAACACCTCAGCGGGTACCAGTGGGAAAAAGGGCAAAGACGTTGACGCCGAAAAGTGAGTGGCACGTGTCTCGAGGCGAGGATATGAACGTGGTTATGCTTTAGTCTATGCCTTAATATTTTGGATAATTTGTAAATATTAAAACTTCTGCTGTATTTTCTGTTTTCGTCAACGAACAATATCGGAATTGTAAACGAACGACGTTGGGTTTGTGAACGAATATTTCTATCAGTATAATTGTACTTTTCTGTATGCCCATTGAATTTTTTCTTTATTACTCTTCGATTATCAAAATGGAAACGGGTGTTGACAATCATTGGCACATAAAGGAAGAGTAATTGCACAAAACGACAGATCATTGGCACATAATGGATCTTCATCCTTTGCACATAGCGTGGATGACCATTGGGCACGTATGGAAAAGATCCGTTGCACAAAACGGAAGATTAATTACAAATCAATGAAGAGTAATTGCATACAATGGAAGATCATTGGCACAATGGATAATCCTTTACACCATGGAAAAGATCCATTGCACAAAATGGGAGATCAATTGCACATCATGGAAGAGTAATTGCACAAAACTGAAGATCAAATGCACATCATGGAAGATCAATTGAACATCATGAAAGATTAATTGTACAAAACGAAAGATCATTGGCACATGAAGGAAGAGTAATTGCACAAAACGACAGATCATTGGCACATAATGGATCTTCTGTAACCCCCTTCATGATTAAGGCCGAGATTTAGTTCATAAACACGTAATTGATATAGAATTAGAGACCTTAAATGATTTTGGGACTTGAATAAAACCAAACTTCCCAAAATCATGGCTTACAAATACTTTTACAAAACATGTTCATGATGGTCTCATATTCACATTTCAATACTAAATGGCCTGTACAAGTTGATTTCATTAACAAATATCAGAGTATAAAGCAAATTCCCGACACACTCGGGTTCCATTCATTAATAAGGGTTTTACAAAGGCACAAAGCCCACAATTCATTACCCTTAACTTGGGGATTACACAAATCTATACTACCAATCCCAATATACACAATTGTTTCCCAAAAATATCCAAATGATCTACATGATAACCAATAAAACCAAAATATACTTCTAAACCGGAGCACTATCCGCTCTTCGTGGCCCGATTTCCCTTTGATCCTTCTACCCTGTCTAAAACATGGTTTTTGGGAGAGTGAGATTCTAAGGAATCCCCGTAGTAACAAATCAATCATATAATGTACAATAATAATGCATGTAAGCAAATCGTTAACCACAACAAATAACTACAACGGCAGTTCCAACGGCAATGGTTAGTATGACACATGTCATCCCTTACGATTGCTCACGCTGAATTGCTCACGTTGCATTGCATCACAGCAATTCACACAATACATTTTACCACAGCTGGGATTCATATAATGCATTTCATACACAAGCCATACAGGCAAGATACACACAGCCCACGGCTGGATTCACAAACGCCGCCCTACGGGTCGGATTCACAATATCCATGTCGATTACGACGGCAGTTCAACGGCCGACCTAGAGATGACCACCGTCAATCCCTACACGGCTCACGCTGACCTGCTCACGCCGTAATGGACCATGGCACACATTTCACAAATTCAACGATAAGTTATGCATGCCAAAACATCATACATAATATGAGAGAAGAGTCACTACCTTGATCCTTCCGTGCGTGTCCTAGCGCCGGTCTCTCCCGAGGAAAGCAAATGTCAAATCCTATATTTATAATTAGGGATGAAGAGTTACATTCTATTCCAAGACTTAATTAACTTGAAACACTTAATTTTGGTTATCATAATTGACCCTTAAGAGGCCACAAATGCCTCTAATAAAAGCCCTAAAAGATTGAGAAACAATAGGTTAGAGATCTCCTTTCGATAACTCAAAGTGCTGGAACACAGGGGTGGGCCGCGGCCAGCCCTTCCTTGGGCTGCGGCCCAAACATGGTCAGAAGGCCGTGGGCTACGGCCCGCCACTCATGGGCCACGGCCCGAATTAGGCCAGAAAGGTTTGGGCCGCAGCCCAGAAATTTCCTGACTCTGGGCTGAACTTCGAAAAATCATAACTAATTCTAGAAAAATCGAAACGAGGTGATTCTAAAGCCAAATAAAAGGTATATAAGTCCTCTTTCAAGGAAAAATATAGCCCATCACTGGAAATCACCACACAAATACAGAATCACCAAAAACTAAACACTACTCCAAAACAGAGTTCTGTTTCAATCCCAAACTTTGGACAACCATATCTCATAGAATACTAAACGAAATGACACAAAATATATGTTCATTTTGAAGCTTAGGATGTGAAATTTAAGACTGGAAAGTTTAATAATTTTCCAATATCATTTGGTCACTCAAAAAGCTCGTCCAAACTTACTGCACAAAACAGAGCTCAAACCAGACAACTTTCCAACTTTCCCCAAGTGATTCAAATGAACCCAAAATCCATAACCAAGCTCATTCCCACACAAAATCTCTCAAGGAATCCAATGGGAATGTCAAAATCACCAAAATCCTATTCCATTATTATGCTTTGGTTTTGGGTAACATTAAACACTAAAATCTCAAATTCTCCAAACTTAACAATTTTCAACCCAAACAATTCTATCTATCCAAAATGCATTCCAAACATACAAATTTCATACCAAACATATACCAAACTCTCAATGGCCCTCATTTTCGAAAATGGCCCAAGAATTCCAGAAAATCCAAGTTAATCCATTTGGCATAAAACATAGATAGATAGATAGATAGATAGATAGATAGGTCTCACTCACCTTATCAACTTTCTCAAAGGGAGTTCTTGATTCACCACCTCCCAAAATTTCGTGTGGCAACAAACCAAAACCAATGGACAAACTACAACCATAGAAATGTTGCTCTTAACTCAAGGATCAACTTTAATGAAGGGAGTTTGAGCAATAGAGATCATTTTCCTTACCTTTTTCAAGCCTTCTTCCCTTCCTTTTGCTGCCAAAAATGGCGCCCAGCTGAGAGAGAGAGAGAGAGAGAGAGAGAGAGAGAGAGAGCAAGAATGAGAGAGAAATGAGATGGAGAGATGGAGTAAGGGAGAAGAAGCAATCATCACTTCCCTCCTACCCACACTTCAGCCGAAAGAGAGGAGAGGAAGGAGAGAGAATTGATTATTTTAATCAATTTGACTTACACACATGCACTCTCCCCTACACCCTCTATTGCCACACGTCAAATTGCCATTAGCTCTCACAAAAAAATCACCAATTAACTTATCTTATCTCTCCATTAGCCATTTTAATCACACATCCCATTTTCTCTTAGTTAGTAATTAATTTTTCCATTAATTACCACTTATGGCCAATATTTCCATTATTCCAATTTTTTCAGTAATTATGACATAATAATTTAATATTGCCATAAAACACATAATAATTCCAATTAAATTCATAATTATCCATAATAATCATGATTAACCCATAATAAAAAATTGGGATATTACATCTTCATCCTTTGAACATAGCGTTGATGACCATTGGGCACGTATGAAAAAGATCAGATGAATGAATGAGGCATTTAGGTTGGAGGAGCAAGCGACGGTCGCTTGAGGACTAGGCGCCGGCGTTGGCCGCTGGAGGAGTAGCCCGAGACAACACTGCTGAAGGACACGAGCCAAGGAGACGTCGGCCGCTGGAGGAGCACTTGGAGACGACAGATCCGAAGAACACGAGCCAATGAGACGACGGCTGCTGGAGGAGTAGCCGGAGATGACACTGCCGACAGACACAAGCCAAGGAGACGGCCGAGTGAGGGGAGACGACGCTGAACTTTTGCAAGCCGGAAATGGAAGAAGAAGAAGGGATTCAGATCTGCAATTGCTCCTTTCTCCCGCCTAAAATTTTCTTATCAAACTGAGGGCTTTTTTGTCTTTTTAAGTTCAATTTTAATGCAAGTTAAGTACCCCATGTGTGTTGGTGGCAAAGAGCAATTAATTTGCTTATTCAGTATTTATTAGCAATTTTCCCTATTTTTTTTCTTTTTTCTCTAAACTAATTTGTCTAGCTTAGAAACTAATATATAATTTAATAAGACACAAAAGTATTCCAGAAAAATCAAGTAACGTATGTTATAGTTAAATAATTTATTTAGTTTTCTTAATCTTTTAAACTAGTCAAATATAATAGGTTTTATGTTAAGAATCGGAAGAGATGGTATATCAATATATAAGTTAGACATATTAATTAGTTTGTAGAAAAAGGATACATAAAAGAGATAAAAAAAAAAGGTCTTAAATTTTGGAGTAAATTTCAGTCCTAAACTAGATGATGTATCTAGGACAAGAGGAGTAATCTAATTTTTTCACTAACGGTTGGAAAATAATAATTTAGTGATCATGTAAAGCACTCTTGAACTAATGTATTAATAGTCCTACCCAAAGTGGGGATAAAAGTGTCTTCACTAATTCTTCCTCTATACTTAATATCTTCATCATTAGATCAAGTTTTAATTATTGATATTTATTTTGTAAGATTATTATTATTATTATTATTATTATTATTATTATTATTATTATTATTATTATTATTATTAATCCGCCGGGGCCAGATGCAGGGGCGGGCGGTAGGGGGTTTTTGGTGATGTCCACGTGGCCATATGGATTTGTTTTTAAAAAAATAATATTAAATTACCAACGGATTATCCATAGAAAAATTCCGTGGGTAATTCACCCATGGAAAATTTTTCATGGATAATCACCGACGGAATTTTTTTCGTAGGTAAATTCCATAGGCAATCACCAACGAAATTTTTTCTGTGGGTAATTACTGTCGGAAAATATTTCGTGGGTAATTTCCGTTTGTAAATTTTTTCCGTGGGTAATCCATCGGTAATTTCTGACGGAATAAAAATTCTGTTGGTAAATCAATTTGCCACGGATTTTTTAGAGACGGAAAAAATTCCGTCGGTGATCCGTTCGTAATCCATGGGTAATTTAATTTGATTTCAGAAACGGAATTCCGTAGGTAATTTCCGTGGGTAATATGTTATTTTTTTGTAGTGTGAGTTAGAACTTAGAACAAGATTATATATTCTTAAACTCAAGAATATGACTTTGAAAAAATTAAAATAAATTTTAATACTTTTTGAAAAGCTAGAACTAGCTAGCACTCATTTCTGGAAAAAAAAAAAAAAAACTTGCTGGCACTCATACTAGATTAAAACTTCTATTCTAAAAAATCCAAAAAGAAAATTTATTTATTTTATTGATATTTCCTGCAAACCAAACTTCCCCTAGAGCTTTAAATATAATCATCAAAACAAGGGATCCAACACATTGTTGGAGAGTAGTTTTGATGAGAGTGAAGAGAGGGTTCTTTAACATTATTTTAAAATATAGAAACAAATTAAAATAAATAGAATGATTTGCACATAAAAAATTAAATAAAATACAAAGAAAAATAATTGATTGTTTAGATAGAAAAAAAATATTTGTATAATGGTAATCTGAAAGGAATCCAATTCCTTAGACTAGTGTGAAGAACAAACGCTTTCAAAGTATCGAATAAAAAGTACGACATAAAGAATCGAATAAAAAAATAAATGGCAATCGAAACGGAACTTGTGGCTATTGTATTAGAAAAGTTGTATCCCCGTGACAAAGTAAAGCACATTCTCATTATCTCTTGATATATTTTAAAATTGTCTTAATATATCAATATCTATATCGGTGTGTGTATCATTTTATTTTGACGTGATGCTTTTGTCCATACATATAATTTCCAATTATTTTTTTAATTGTTTTTTATTCATATCACTTGTTTAAACTTGAGAGCTTTTGGGCTAGACAAATCTAAACCTTTTTAACCAAAAATTGCCGGTTTAAAAAATATAAACAATATTTCATCAAATAAATTCTTTTCAAAATAAAAATATATCATAAAAAGTATACTCTTAAAAGATCGATTATTAATAAAGTACTATAACTAATAACAGATAGTAAAATATTCTTTATATTCAAAGGAGAAAAATCATAAAATTAATCATGTAGGAGTAGATTTTTCATTTACTCCCTCCTCTCCTATTTTTAAGAGCCCAATAGCTCCTATTTTTAAGAGCCCGATAGCTGGATTACATAATTTTAAAAAGTAGTTAGCTAAGAGGTGCAAGTAAGAAAGAGAAATAGAGTAAATATATGTATTATCAATCTTTTAATTAATACAATATATATGTATATATATATAATTAATGAGGATTTATTAAATGTCCGGATAGCTTTTATCAGGTTCTTATAAAAAGTACCGAGGCAATTTAAATTTTGAGCAGAGGAGGAAGTATTTATTTAATAAATTAAACACATTGTCCACTTTCCTTCCATGTATGTAGGGATCACTTAATAAACAAGACAGACTACTATAGATATTTCATCTTTGAATTTACCAATAAAACTTGCTTTTGTTGATATTTCATCTTTCTTACTTAACAATTATTTACAGGCTTCTCTCTCTTTTTCTAAAAACAAAAATCATTTCAATCTATAAATTAGTAATTTTTTGTCCAAATTAAAATAACTTAGTGAATTGAATATACAATAATGGAATAGATTTAATTGTTTTTTACCAGAATAATGGAATAGATTGACAGATGGATTGATAATATTCTCATTATCCATTGGTATATATGGATAGATTAATAGAGTGTGAGCAAACATAAAAAAAAGGATAGATTAATAGAGGATTAGATAAATAAATATTCACTAATGTGAGTTCAGTTGGTTACAGAGCCTTTAAAACAAATCATTGTTTTATCAGGCGCGAAAGTGCTAACTTCAAAATGAGCAATTTTCACTACAAGCACTTAAAAGAATTAACTATTTTTAGATGTAAAAATAGACATAAATAATTTATTTGGGAGCAGATATAGCAATGTTAATTAAGAAGACTTAACTTCCATTATTTTTTGTATTGTGGGTCCCACTAGTCTTCTATCTCTCTATTATTTTATTATTTCTTTAATGGAAAAATATCACTTATACACCATGAAAACAATTTCATTTTAATTAACCCTTAAAAGATTCTGAAACTTAACTGCGCCTTTTGGTCAAAATGAAATTAAGTTTTGTTAGTAAAAAGATAATAATACCCTTATTTTATTCTTTTCATAAGAACATTTATAAGACAAATATGAGCATTTTCAAGACAAATTGTAATTTCCCAATTTATGATTAAGGGCTAATGGCATTGAGATTTGATTGTAATTTGTGTAATTAAATATTTTGGAAGTAATATGATGTAAATTTGAGATAAATGTGTGTGGTATTTGAGATCAATGGTTGAGATTCATTATTGATGGGTCGGAATCCTATACATTGCGTCTATGTGAGCTCATAGTGGAAGTGGATGAGATGGTGACATGTGGCATAGTGGAGGCCTTTAGATGAGGCACTAGAGGACAAAATGCTACTTTTCCTCTCTTTTCTCTCTCTCTTGATCGGTAGAGTGTGTGTGTGTACAAGGGAGGAAGTCTCATTTCATCATCATCCCTTCCATCTCACCATTTTCTCTCTCTTCTTCCTCCATTTTTCTGGCGCACAAGCTTGGAAAAGAGAAAAGGAAAGCTTGATCTTTGAGTAGGTAAATGATCTCTATTGCTCAAACTCCCTTCATCAAAGTTGATCCTTGAGTTAAGAGCAACATTTCTATGGTTGTAGCTTGTCCATTGGTGGTGGTTTGTGGCCACACAAAATTCTGGACTTGGGGGAAACAAGGAACTCCTTTGAGAAAGCTATAGAGGTGAGTAAGTCAAACCTTTCTATATAGGTTTTGTAACCATTGGTTGAGCGTGAAATTTCTGGAAATTTTGCCTTGAATTTCGAAAATGAGGGTCAATGTGTGGTTGGCATGTTGTTGTCATGGAATTAGTGCTTTGATATGTGTTTTGGGTTGATAGAATGGATTTAGGTTGGAAATGTGAAAGTTGATACCTTTGTGATAGCTTTGGTGCATTGGGCAAAACAGGGCATGTGATTGGGTGATGATTTTGGTCATTTTGAGGTTACCATTGTGTTCCTTGAGTGATTTTGTGTGGGAATAAGCTTGGTTGTTGATTTTGGGATTCATTTGGATCACTTGGGAAAAGTTGGAAAATCTGTTTTGGTTAAGCTCTGTTTTTTGCTGCCAGCTTACACGAGCGTTTTGAGTGACCAAATGGTATTGAAAAATTGTGAAACTTTCCAGTCTTAAAGTTCACATCCCAAGCTTCAAAATGGATATATATTTTGTGTCATTTCGTTTAGAATTCTGTGAGATATGGTTGTCCAAAGTTTGGGATTGAAACAGAACTCAGTTTTGGAGTAGTGTTTAGTTTTTGGTGATTCTGTATTTGTGTAGTGATTTCCAGTGATGGCCTATATTTTTCCTTGAAAGAGGACTCATATACCTTTTATTTGGCTTTGGAATCACCTCGTTTCGATTTTTCTAGAATTAGTTATGGTTTTTCGAAGTCAGCCCAGAGTCAGGAAATTTCTGGGCCGCGGCCCATGAGTGGTGCGCCGCAGCCCAAGACCTTCTGACCATATTTGGGCCACAGCCCAAGGAAGGGCGGGCCGCGGCCCAACCCTGTGTTCCAGCACTTTGTGTTTTCGAAAAGTGACCTTCAACCTTTTATTTCCCAACCTTTTAGGGCTTTCATTAGAGACATTTGTGGCCTCTTAAGAGTCCTAAATGATAACCAACTTAGTGTATTATGGGATTAAGTAATTGGAAAAGAGATTGATCAATTGTCCCTAATTTGGTATAGGATTTGATATCTGCCGAACTCGAGAGCCAACTGTGCCAAAGATTGTCAGGAAAGATACAGGTAGCGACTCCTCTCTTATACTTTGTGTAAATGTATTGTATGTTTGTCTGTCATTCATTGTGTGGATGCTGCTGCTACTGCTTTGTGATACCCTGTGCATTGAGATACTTTGTGGAGTTTTGTGATACATTGTGCTTTGAGATGCTTTGTGGTGCTTTGTGCTTCGTGTTGCTGCTACATAGTGTTCACCGCGAAAGCAGGCGTTATGCATAGTGTTTACCTCGAAAGCGGGTGTAGTGCATTGTGATTACAGCCGTGAGTGCTGTCGTATGTGGCGGTAGCCTGAGATCATTGTGAAGCTGCTGAACATGATGAACATACATGCTCTATGTTTATATATTGTATGAGTGTCTTGTTGCTACTGAGATTCTTTAAAATCTCACTCTTTCCATATGACTAACCTTTTCAGACAGGGCGAGTGGCTCGAAAGGGAAGCGACCAACCAGGAGTGGTTAGGGCTTAGGGACATTTTATATTTGGATGTTGGTTATCCTTGTTTTGGTTTTGGGATTACTAAGTGTATATGAGATGTAAATGAATATTTTGGATATGTAATCCCTATTTTTGGGAACTCGCAACCCATGATATATATGTAGATGAACCCGGGGTTTGCCGGGATTTTAGTTTCCGCACTCTGATATTTCTTATGTAATTTGATTTCTCAAGTAGTTATATCCGCACGTGACTGTGAGACCGGAATTAACACGTTTTGAATTGATTTTGAAATACCTTATCCCGAGTTGAGGGATTATAAATTGTTGATTTGATTTTATTGGTCTCTATTTCACTTAAACATCGAAATCCGGATGTAATTACCGTGAGGGGGTTACACAAATTAAGACATTTACAAAATAAACATGTGAATGGCCTAAGAATTAAAAGAGTTTGGTTATTCACATATTTATCTTGTAAATGCCTATATCTAACTTGTAAAAGTTTTTTAACTTCATGGATTCTTCTAAATCCATTTATTTGTCTTTTAAATGCATTTATTTGTCTTGTAAATTTCCTTATTTCTCTTGTGAATGGCCAAAATGTTCTTTTTAATTCATTGGTTTTCTTTGAATCTCTTTATTTGTCTTAGGGGTAAACAATACTTTTGGTCCCTCAAGTTTGGGTGAGTTTGGGTTTTGGTCCCTGAGGTTTCAAAGTTTGGGTTTTGGTCCCTGTAGTTTGGTCCGTTTTGGCCGTTGGTCCCTGAAGATTTAAAAGGACTTGCTCAGGGTTATAACACCGTTAAATCGTCCTACGTGGCTCTAACACCGTTAAAAGAGCTGATGTGTCATGCCAATTAGACTGGTGATGTGGCAATTATAATATATTATAATATATTGTTTTATAAAAATTAAAAAATGGCCAGCACCCCCAAAAGCCGACAGAACCGAAACGAAACTAAAGGTGAAAGGAGAAATCGAGAAAGGAAAGGGGGAAGGGCTAGGGCAAGCTTCCAAAGCTGAACGAAGGTTGGAGTGTGTTGCGGTGCGACGGGTTGGGCGAGGTTGGAGGAAGCTGAACGAAGATGGTCGTCTGTTGCGGTGCGACGGAGTGTGCGTTTGTGTGTGGCAGTGATGCCTTCTTCTAGTCGGTCGTCTGGTTCAAACAGGAAAGGAAGAACAGCGGGTGAAACGTGCAGATGTGGGGATGAAGTTGTAGTTCTCACTTCATGGACAGAGCAAAACTATGGTAGGAGGTTTGTTAAGTGTCCAAATTTTAAGGTTAGTGGATGAGGTGTGAACTCCTAATTCGAATCTAGAGTCAAAAAAGTAGCAATCTTTTAATAAAATTTGATATATTCTGCCAAAGTAAAAATGCTGATGCTTAATTGTAATTATTTGGATATTTCATTGAACACCGAGTGCTTGAAATGTTTGGTCGTGTATAAAAATCAAGATGTTAGAAGTTATGATATTCTGGTGCTTTTGGATGGTTTTCGTAGCTCTATGAATCTATTGTGTTTATGACTTAAGGCTCTTAAAATTTGGTGAGACATGCTCTAAGTTTTGCCCTTTTGTATTAGAGTGGCTTTTAGTGAATATATGAAGTTGTAGATGGTTATTTTTCCTCATTCCAGTCATTGATTGATGAGATGAAAATTATGAATTAAATTTTAGATATTAATGAACTGCCTTTTCTGAAATTAATGATTGTTTGCAAAACATTAGACTATGGAATTGTCTTCAAAATTGAATACCTGCTAGCTTGTGTGTTTATTCCTTAATATTGTGCTCTCTCAAAATTTAGTTAGTGAGTTGATATCTATCTCATTGGAGTTCCATATAATGATCTTCTCTCCGACCAAAGGAAAAATTATGGATAGAACTATTCTAGCTATACTTATTCCATATTCATGTCTGCTCAGGTCTAAATTCAGCTGTTATTTGTTGTGGTTTTTATTCGTTAATACTAACGTTGAGTTTACTTGGACACATTTTTCTGTCTCTAAAGCACCTACTCCCGGACCTTAAGTTAAAATGGCAAAGTTCCTTTCTTTTGACATTGAAGATTGCTCAAGGAATACTATCATAATTGAGAAGTAAAAGTATTTGTATGCTCATAATGACATGAGAAAGTCCAAAGTTTCTATGTTCTATTTCAAGTTCATGATGTTATTTACACGAGTGTGTAAGACACAAGTATGTATGTCTGTAAGCACGCCATTTGTTTTTTTATGGTCTGTGAAACAATGACAATAGTGCTCACTGTCTGTGAAGTGTTAAAATTCAGCCATGTCTGCAATTTTAAATTGTATTGAATCTATAATCTGTACACGGTGTTAGCTCAATTACATGCCACTGTGATTGCCTACTAGCTGATTGTGGTGGCTTGGCTTCTCCTGTAGTGAATTGGGATGCAACTATTGGTGAATATATGACCTTTCTCTGACCAAATAGAAAAGGGACACAACTGATGTAGCTGCTCACCTTGTTTACATGCGTTGACCTTAGTTTCTCACTTAATTATTTTTTGTGCTTGACAGACACGTTGGGGATGCAACTACTTTGATTGGATTGATGGACCAATCCAGAATCCAATTGTAGAGGAGCTAAAGAAGATGAAGAAAGACAATATTGAGTTGAGAAGGAGGTTGAAGTTTGTGAAAGGGATCTTATTTGTAGTGGCCTTTGTGAATGTTTGTTTGATATGGAAAGTTATAATTTTCAATGTATGAAGTTTGTTTATGTAATGGCCTTTGTAGAAGATCACTTCTTTTTGCTGATTGGCTAAAGGCTATGTAATGGCTAAGTTATGTTTGACATTGTAAACCTTAATGACAGCTAATCAATATTTTCACATCTAATATTCTGCAATTCCATCAGTTTCATGAGCAGAAACATTACTGATGCCCTTTGTTCATTTTTTCAATAGATGCCCTTGCTCTGCAATTCCATCAGTTTCATCAATTGGCGTTCACATTCACAACCAAGCACTAGTCAAACAATACAAGTTATAGTGAAAGTATAAATAAAGGAGTAGGTAATAAGAAGTATTCATAACAAAGCGGTGGAATTGTTGCTAACCCAGCAAAGATTCTTGAGCAATTAAAAGTATAAATAAGAACTATAAATAAGTATTCATAGTTAAAATTATTGCTAACCCAGCAAAGATTCTTGAGCAACAACAAAAATGGAATTTTAATAGTGAAATGCGCCAGCGTTCAGAATTACATAGAAAATAAACGAATTAAGCAGCAGAACCATGTCAAACAGCAGCCAAAGTCTAAAATAAATAAATCTAGAAAAAGTCTGAAAGTTACATAGAAAATAAATAAACAGCAGCCAAAGTCAAACAGCAAGTCGAAGAATGTTACATAGAAACTCAACGAATTAAGCAGCAGAACCATGTCAGCAACAGCAGTAATACTACTTATCTCCCACTAAACCTGCACCACCAGCAGCAGCAACAAGATCAGGAGGAACAAGCAGCAGAACCATGTCAGCAACAGCAGTAATACTACTTATCTCCCACTTGATCATCATCAGACTCAAATTGATAGGCATGCATTTAATTAACTACTATTATACAGTACAACTATTTTTGCAAACTAAACTCCAACATAAGAAAGCACCGACAACTATTTCTATAAGTAATCACGCAAAGCAAAACACTTACTTCGGTGGCAATGTTATACAACAAAAGCATGAAGAACAGCGGTTATTCCCAATGAACGCTGAACTTCATACATGATATATTAAAAAAAATATTGCCACCATGATGAACTTCATAACCTTAAAGCCACAATGAACGCTGAACTTCATAACATTAAAGCCACAATATTAAACCATGGTAACAGCATAAAAAGCTGTGGTACTCCAAACAAAAAACTTCAATGGACAGCATCATATACAGATATCATTACAAGCCACAATTTTCATAAGTGTTGTGGTACTCCAAACAAAAGCTGCATGATTATACCAAAAGCTTTTGCTCTTACAAATGCAAGTAATAATTATACCAAATGCTTATACAAAGATCATTACAAGCAAAAGTTTGAGCCATGAACAAAATGTCAAGTTTGACTGCCTCCCGGAGGAGTTGCATTGATTGACTCTTGTGTGGAAGAATATTGAATGACTTGTTGTCCCGGACGTCTTTTGTTCACCTTGACTTGCTTGCTTGAAGTAGCATTACTTGGTTGCTTGCAAGACCTTCGGTTGTGTCCTTGCTTATGACAGTTGGAACATGTGACAAGTGTATTTGCTCTTTTCTCCTTCAAAGTTCCCTTTATGTCTTCATCTACTCCTCTTTTCCTTTTCTTTTGTGGTCGTCCTGGACGTTTGTGAAATGCTGGAGGATCAAGTGCTTCACCATTAGCTTTCTCCCACATTTTCTCTCCATTGATAGGCCCAATTACCGGGGAGTAAGAAGCCACAAAAGATTGCAAAGTTAAGTACTTGTCAACATACTCATGTGGATCCTCCCTCTTAAGGTATATGCACGCAAGTGCATGTCTTTAACATAAAAAATTAAAAAAAAAAAGTCAGCATAATCCAATAACGTGAAATAAATAAAAACAATTCCTTTACTTTGAAGAAGCTACCTGCATGGGATACCATTCAATTGCCACAAAAAACATGAGCACCTTCTAGCGGTAAGATCAACTTGAAACTTATGCATATGAAGTGAAACCTCATAACGATTATCACCCGCGTATCTTACTTCCCACTTTCGACATTCTTGAATTTCTTTATCTAATCTTTTACGAGGACGTGGGCACACGATCCCCTTGTCACGGTACTTCTCTGCCTTCATGCGATTTTCAGCAAATCTCGTCATTAGATACGTTCGGATCCAATCAAGCATACTCACAATGGGAAGCTCTCTTGCCTCTAACAATCTTCCATTGAATGACTCCGTAATGTTATTGGTCACCATGTCGCATTTGGAAGTCTCATAGAAGTGTGACTTTGTCCAACATGTCGGAGGAATTGCTAATAAATACTCATATGCTCCGGTTGAAACAGCCTTCAACTCATTCATACGTTCTTTCCATTCACTCTTAATGGTTGCCTTTGCAGCATGAAGAATTAAGTCACGAACCACAAGTCCTCCTCCAAATTTGGCTTTGATATTTGCATATAAATGCCGAATGCAAAATCTATGTTCGGCACCTTCAAGTAGCTCTTCAAATGTAGGAACAAGACCCTACACGTAATGAAACACATGGTACTGATTAAACAATATTGCATTAAATGACAGCAGGCCATAGACCAAAAAAATACTGGTAAATGACAGCACGCCAGAGACCAGAAAAATACTGATATGAATTACTATATCTCACATGCATAGAGTTCAGATATGAATTACTATATCTCACATGATATGAAATACTGACATGAATTACTGATATGAACAAAGACTGAATGGACAGACACGCCAGAGACCAGAAAAATACTGATATGAAAAAATACTGAATGGACAGACATGCCAGAGACCAGAAAAATACTGATATGAAATACTGATATCTCACATGCATTAAATGGAAAAAAACTGAAAGTAACAATAAATTTTGTCTCAACGACTGAACAGAGACCAACAAAATTGAGTTACTGGTAAATATAACTAACAGAACATGTTTCCTTTAAACATAAACTGAAAGTAACAAAAACTGAAAGTAACGTTCAATGGACAAAAACTGAAAGTAACATGAAATACGATATTATATTATGCTTCAAAATTCAAGAAACCCATGAACCAGAAATCAAAGTTATTCACAGTCTCTATTTCTAAGTACTTTTGTGAAGCCTTCTTCTCACTTTTACTCTGATTGACACATTTTATATTTTCAAGTGGAATCAAGACCAGCAAATGAGAAATAAATTTGAAGATTTATATCAGGAAAGATTAAAGAACTCTAGAAACTGAACCTCAAAAAATATTATATTATACCTTTTGCCAGTTAGATATAAACACCCATCTTCTTTCTCTCATTGTGCCAATATCATTAAATAAATTTAGTAAAAACCATGTCCAAGAGTCTCTGTTCTCTCCCTCAACAACAGCCCAAGCTAATGGAAAGTACTGGTCATTAGCATCACGGCCCACTGCCACCAGTAGTATTCCCCCATACGGCCCCTTCAAAAAACACCCATCCAACCCAATAATAGGCCTGCATCCAGCTAAGAAACCTCGCTTCACAGCACCAATACACTCATAGAGTCTTCTAAATATAGGAGGGCGATATATATATGGTTGATCAGTAACCAATACAAAGCTAGTGTCAGGGTTACACTTTCTCACTTCATTGCAATAATCTCTTAACTTATGATATTGCTCCTTATAATCACCCTCAATCATTGCCTTCGCCCTTTTCCTTGCCTTGTATGCCTTCCACACAGAGACATCAACCATGTAGTGCTCCCTTACTGCTGCAATTACATCTGCCAACTTCAAGTTCTTGTTGATCCTCATAATGTTAACTATTTTCTCTGAAATCCACTTGTACGAAGCATTCTTCCCCTTTATCGACACCCCACATGTGTGTTTTGAGTGAAGTGTCTTCAACCTATATGTTACGTCACCACCGCTTCCTTTACTTACAAATGCTAACCATTTGCATTCCTTATGTGCACACTGTACTCTGCATCTAACCTTATCATTCTTTATGAACTTTATTTCATACCCATTTAGCAATGCATGCTCTCTGACTGCACATTTAAATTGTTCAAGTGAAGTAAACTCCATCCCCAATTCAAATTTAAACTCTTTGCACATCTCTGAGGGGTTATATCTAGGGTGTTTTTCTGCAACTACTATCTCATCCTCATCATCACACATTCCGTCAATTTCCTCAATCTCCTCAGATTCATAATCAGACAACAAAGCTAAAATATCCTCCTCTCTCACCTCAACCATCGCTCTTTGCTCTTCTACCTCAGGATTTCTTATTGATTGTAGACTACCAACAACTTCATCTAAAATATCATCTACACCAACATCAACATACTGCCTAAAATTATCGTCATCTACATTTTCTTCATCACTATCCTCAAACTCCGATAGCCAATCTACTGAGCCTTTATCACTATCATCCACCGCACTACTATCACTGCTATCTTTTTGTAAATCCATAGTTCACCTATGAAAAACATAATAACTTATAAAAGTAATGAAAAACAGAGCAAACGAAAAATAGAGCACACATCTTTAGAAAATAACTACTATACTAATATATATCAGCAGAAGTATAAACGTTCCTCCCTCCCGTTAGTGAATAAATCAAACCAAACGACCAAATACTTGAAACCAAACGATAAATTATACAACAATTTCTCCTTCCCATTCATCTATTTCAACACTCGACTGCTTACTATCACAGAGCAACTTGGGTTTTGCAACGCCATCGGTACCAAGAACAAGAAGCTCCTTACCTTTCAAACATGAGAATGACGACGACACTCAAGCTGTGCCCTTGACTCCACCGTCGACGACAGCGATCACCCGTCCGGCGATGGCCACGTTGGACTTCTCCGGTTGTGGGTCCGCTTTACCCTAAAGCTTCCCCTTTTCGTTGACAGTTGAGCAACTCAGATTCAGTTGGATGAGGCGTTGCGTTTCGGTTTTGTCGGCTTTTGGGGGTGCTGGCCATTTTTTAATTTTTATAAAACAATATATTATAATATATTATAATTGCCACATCACCAGTCTAATTGGCATGACACATCAGCTCTTTTAACGGTGTTAGAGCCACGTAGGACGATTTAACGGTGTTATAACCCTGAGCAAGTCCTTTTAAATCTTCAGGGACCAACGGACAAAACGGACCAAACTACAGGGACCAAAACCCAAACTTTGAAACCTCAGGGACCAAAACCCAAACTCACCCAAACTTGAGGGACCAAAAGTACTGTTTACCCTTTGTCTTATAAATGACTTTATTTGTCTTCAAAATTCCATTTGTCTTCTAAATTCTCTTATGAAAAAAAATAAAGAAAGGGCATTATTGTCTTTTCAAAGAAAAAATTTAATTTAATTTTATAAATTTTTTCCAGAAATTTCATTTTATAATTTTTGTATACATTAATGATAATTGGGTAAAAGACCATGTTCTTTCAAGTAATAAAAAAACACCTTTATCCTATACAAAATGCAAACAAAAGGTGGATTTTAAGAGATAATATTCTAGTACGCTCATCTATATTTTTTTAGAGTTCATTAATAACTTGAGAAAGGCCAGAGACTATATAATTCAAAGGTATTCAAATTATAATTAATTATAATAATTAATAAATGAATGGTTGAAATTACATGCTACAATGACAGGCCTTCCTTTTATTTTGTAAAAACATGAGATTATAACGCATTTTTCATTAGGTCACATGGTGCTATTATACTCTATTAACATTCAAATTTTTGGATACACCAAAAGGTCCAAGTCTAACTCAATAATTTTATTAAATGTTCTTTTCGTCTTCCTTTACTCCTTTACAAAAAACTTAGTACTACTTGATCAATTATTTTCAACTGTATATCAAATGGCTTTCCTTGAATATGTGTGATCTACCTCAAATAATTTTCTACTATGTTCTCTTTAATAGCTGTCACTCAAACTTTTCCACATATATGCTCATTAGGAATCTTATTTTATCATATATGTTATCCCTTTTACTTTATTAGGTCATTTCCGATTGTAAATAATTCCGTTATCTTTTCTCTAGTTAAACCACTTGCTTTGAATTTATAATTAACATCTCCACCAATTTTACTATCTTTCTGTAAGACTTATCATTAATATCTAAACTTTGACAATTATGGAGGGAAAAAAAGGAAATAATTGATAGTAGCCTAGAAACGTATTCCACCTCCTGTTATAATAATTTTCATGCCCAGCATTGCAGATATGTGATGGAATAGACAAACTTAGACAAAAATTAGACTTTTGTTTCCAAAATAATTTATTAGAAACACATTAGCAAATGAGCCTGAGCTCATACGGCACCCCCTGTCCCCTGGTTCATACTTGTGTAGTGTGTGTGACTACGTTTATAACTGAAAATATCTATGTGCGCTCTTCATTTGATCCCTATCCAATTGAAAAAACACGTTACGCTCATGGGGTCTCACATTTTCTCTTAATTTTAAAAAACGGTTATGGGACAATTTTTCTTTAGAAGTGTAAAAAAAAAACAGAGCAATTTTGCCCTAACCGTTATCCTAATTAATTTTGACGGTTAGTTGAACAAATATGCTGTACTGATAGTTCACATGTCATTCATTGGGATAATAGCAATCAAAATTAATTAGGATAACGGCCAGAACAAAATTGCCCATTGGTGCAACTTCCAAACCAAAGTTGCCCCTAAACCCTTAAAAAAAATGAAAAAGAAAACAGAACCGTAATAAAACGGGACAGCAGCAAAAATATCTTAATAGCATATTTTGTTGGGTTACAAAGACCACTTCAACGTTTAAATAATCGATTAGAAGCACATTACACGCTTAACCAATTTATCTGAACACCCACCACCAAAGTTCTGTAACTTTATAAATATCCTTCTGGATAAACCTTTGCATCTGTCTCATCGCTTCTTCGCCTTTCCTGGGATTCCTTCTCGCTTTACTCTTCAAATAAAATATTCAATGCTTCTTGAGTAGATTGGCAAAGTCCTGCAACTGTGGTCCATTTCAAAGCTTCCATATACTCAAACAAAGCATTTATATTCACTCTATTTTTCCTCTTGATTGGTGTTTGGAGATTAACAATTCTGATATCCTGAAAAGTCGCTTGTCCCCAGACCATATACATGCTTCTATTATTTAGTCTATAGATCTTTAAAAGCGCACACAATTTGTCTTTGAAGCTTTCAGTCACGCTCTATTCATTACTCTTCTATCCGCAAAAGACAAGACAGAAATGCATGCCAATCTATATGAAATATCATTCATGTGGAAAGTCCTCATTATTTATATGCCATAAATAGTAATTAGCCCAAGACCCTGCGCAAAGGGTGAGCTTATAATCTAGTTTCTAAGAAAAGGTCAAATCAAAATACAATTAAGTATAACATTAGAAAGATGGGAAAGCAGCATGAAAAATCATGTCAATACTAACTACAAAATCATTGATTCCCTTGAAAAGGTGTTCAAGAGAAGGAAAAGCAGAGAACGAGAGGATAAATAAGAATGGTTAACAACATAGATAATCAGGTAATTTCTAATTTCATTTAGTAAGCAAAGAGCAACGTCCCACAGCCATATTTATCACTTCCTGAGGGTTAAATGTCACCCAACAAATTTGATGACCAAAGCATCATTACTTCTGTTTTCCACGAAATCAAGAAAGAAATCATTACTTTTCTTCCCTTCAGAATTCAAGAAAGATATCATCATCTGGATAAGAAATCATTACTTTTCTTCCCTTCAGAATTCAAGAAAGATATCATCATCTGGATTGTATGTCCATTCTAATCTTTTCAAGATATCACGATCCTTCCACTTTTCGACAACCGATACTGCCTCCTTCTTCGCCTTCCCCATCAGAATTTCCTCCCAAGTAAAGGAAGCATCAGCAGTCCTCTACAATGACTCATCATTAGTATCCCCAACGACAACTGTCTTGAGACATCGTAACTTTGCCTCCTTTAATACACCAACAAAATCAGAATCATCTGAAACAAGAACCACACACTCAACCTGCTTATTATCTACCATGTGCCCTTTCAATGCAATATCTACAGCTTGTGGCTTATCCAACACAGTCCGAACCCAAAATGCTCCTTTTATCTCATCTGCCAAACCGTACCCCACTTTGGGAGTCAAAATGCTCCTTGCTGCATTCTTATACTTCTCCATTTTCATGGAAAACTTAGCAACCAACTTCACCCGCCTGTTCCCCTTTGCAGACTCTATCGTGTTCAATCTTTTTATGTGCTCACGCTCATGTATTTGCTTAAAATGGTTAATAAGCTTCTCATTTGTATAAAATTTTCTCCCACAGACCCGACAAAGATAAGGTACAGCTGGCTTGATCACACCTTTGTTCTCTAAATGATTTAACAATTTCCTTTCTTTTCTTTGTTCCCTAACATTTTGAGGCACATGGCTAAAGGTATGACGATTTGCATAAGCCACCATATGCTCAACAACGCCAAAGTGAGATGCAGCTGCTTTCAGCTTAGTGGCAGCTAGGTGGCAATGATTTGGGTGGTTTGTTGTCTAAATCCCAAAAAACTTCAACTCTGCTTTGTATTCTGGTTGGTGATGAATTCAAATGTTTGCCCAATGCATTTTGACGACCTTCAGTCTCAAAGTGACAAATTCTAAATGCAGCATATGGGATTAATGATGGTGGAAATTGGAAAATTGGCTTGTCCAGTAACGAAGATTCCACGAAATTTAACAATACTTAACATTGGCAATTGGCTGTCTTTTCCGAAATGAATAATATTGACTGCCATAAAAACCATTGAACCCAATTAAACTTCACTGATGACAAAAATAGGAGAAACAAAAAAAAAAAATTAAGTCTGCTTTGTCAAATAGACATGACAAAGATGGAGGCCACCCCATTTTTGCGACACTCTAACTTAAGGAAATTATTCTTGTTCACTAACTCTAAGCCAGCAGAGAGAATACCATATATGCAGGTTTTTTCTTACATAATGCAAGTCTGAAATATGATTGTCACAATTGTAAAAGGGCAGAGTCCAGATTCCAGTGCTCTTATCCATTTTGCATAATGCCCATGATAACCCAATGCAGCACTAGTGTAACATATAAGTCTCTTCTAAAGCACTAGAACCACCACAATTCAACGGTTAAGGGAGAATTTTGTATTCAAGACTGTCTGCATTAATTCAACATGCAAAACATAGCTATATCTGCTTATATGCTTCCAAATATTACCAACTATTCATGTAAATTTTGGATATTTGATACGATTCGGACAAGATTGGATGCAGAAGTAACACACATCCACTGCAAAAGCATGCTCACAAATGCTTCAAGGATGCTCTGCAACCATTAGGGCCAGTTAGGTTGTAAAAAAGGAGTCTCAATGAAAGGAAAGTGAAAAAAATAGAATGAAATGATGTAACATTGTAACTCAAAGAATGTTTGATCAGCCATGGAAAAGAATAGGCATGGAAGAGAATTTTTTTATTATTAAAAAATAAACTAAGAATGGAATCAAAACATGGTTATACACTCAAAAAACTGACCACCGTATATGGATTATCAACAAGGTACCAAAGATTTTTGCAGAACACAAAAACACAAACATCTGCAGAGCCTAAGACTCCAAGTTACATGACTTAGATTTTCCAAAATCCAAACAAAATTAAAAAGATGTTGTCTAACTCTGTCTTTTTCTGAAAAAACTGAACTAGTGAATTGATCAGCTATTTGAAACTGTTTCTTTTCTCTTCCTATTTCACACAAATTCTTCTTTATGAGCTCACTCATATGCACCAAAAGCTATTCTACTCATTTAAATGTATTCATTGTTCTGCTCATGCACCAACAAAAATAACCAATTTTCAATTCTAAACCTCAACATAGACTACAAACGTGACAAAAGCACAGCTTTATCTCAAACATACATGGATATCATCTTCAGCACGTGCAAGGATATGAAATTTCATCCGCTCAGACGCAAACACAAGCCTATTTCATTTCAATCACACAAAACAACGAAGAGCATAACATTCTCACCTCATTTGAGACGTGATGGAGGGACTTGTATCAGTGCGCATAGACAGACCTATATTACACTCAGCGGGGGAGGATGTCCCCACTTTTTTTGGACCGAAGAGGATGCCCCCACAGAAATCTTTGAAATATGAATAGTTGATATGATGTCCTCTTAATTTTTGTTCCTGATACTTTGATGAAGCTGCCTTAATAAGCGAATCGATTCAGGCCACTCCTCGAAGCCAATGAAGAATGACAATTTAAACTCATCTAAATTCTTAGACACAACTCGAGCCAAGTCATCTACTAGATCATAAATCATAAATACCTTGAGAATTATCAAAATTGACGATGATATAAAGAGATCAATAAACAGAATGCCAATACACAACACATCCAACATTACACGACGAAACAATCCAAAACACACAAGTCGCTAGTAATCAAAATGAAGAGGGCAGAAGTATAATAGCCGATTACACACCACTGAAGCAAAAACTAGTAATAGAATCTTTTGTTTAAAAAAGAAATAAAGTAAACACAATATTTACTCAAAAGTGTCAATATTCAAACGACACAGGGATGACAACAACGCAGGAAACAAGAACGCCGGGAATAAATTGAAATCCTGATTAAAAGACAGACTGAACAAATCAATCTCACTGAATTTTGGGAGTAGACAAAACCCTAGGATTCGAACCTTCTGCAATACTTGCCCGAGAAAACCACGCAGCGCTGACAACGGCGGACGGCGTTCAACAGCGAGCTCGACCAAGTGTGGAATGCTTGTTCGTCCACGTCCCTACTAGTAGTTCTCACCAGGGCCCTCCTCCTGCCTTGTCTATAACCTTTTAAGACCTGGAACTTGCCTCGAACTCTCCAAGGCTGTTATGAAAATGCAACATAGAAGGACTCTCGGCGTATGCGATGAGATTGAAATGATATACTTCTCTCCGTTTTTGTTTTTGGGAAATTCTGTTTTTTAATCGTTTATGATGGAGTCTTATTTTAATTAAGAAAAATCCTGGTGAAGATAATTATCTATTATCTATTTAGTAGTAAATTTATTTTTGAAAACAAACTTCTAAAATTAATGATTAACTTAATTAAAATAATTTTTTTATTATTTTTAAAAATCACTTATCTATTTTCTATTTTTTATTTTTTTCATTAAAATGTATATATTTTTTCTTTTTTTAAGTAGTCATTTTTCTAACTAGTTAAATTTTCAGACACAGCCATCTTTCTGAGTTGAGAAACATTAAACCCAGTAAATGTTTTTTCAAACTACATTTATTTTATTACCGGTGAAACGTGTCTATCGAAAATTAAATAAAAAGAGCTAAAGGATAAAATTGTCCATGAACTTTTATCAAAAGTACGTCAAGCACCATATACGTTTTGTAATTGCAAAAATACCCATAAACATTTAAAATGTGAGTAAAAATATCATAATTAAATTTAACTTAACACAGTTATATGTTATCTATACACATGTAAGAAGTGCGTGAGACCCATTAGTGCTCCCCCACACCTTCTCTGTCTTTCACCATCCTAAGTCAATTTGTATGGTGTCAATGGTTTTGATGAAACGCCTATCTAGTTGGAAATGTCATTCTCTCTCGAATCGGAATCCTAGCGGATACAGAGTCTTCAGATTTGGAATAACATTGTTCACCTACAGATAAAGAAAATGATTATTGTTATAGTTTGTTTCATATGTATTAGGTTCAGGCCTTTCTTGTTACCCAAAACGAAGAAGCAGTATAGTTGCCTGCGTTGAGGCCCCTCTCGCTCTCAGGCCAAAATGCAATGTATAAATCTTTGCACAAAGAGGTATTTCTGTCTTCCGTTCATTCATTTTTCTTTTTCCCCTTCTTAACCCAGCAGTGCAATTTCAGACGAGTTCTGGCCATCTTTTTCAAGTTCCATCTTTTTTTAACCCACCTAAAATTTTTGAGGAATGATACTGAATCATCAACCACCGGGCCACAAGGAAAGCAGAGCTCGATTTCTTCTCTTTGTCTAAGGAACTCTTAAGGCTAAGGCTCAGTCCACCAACGTTGTAGAAGCTTATAATGCATTAGGCTCATATAATGGAAAGGAGATCATACTAAGAGCATCTGCATGTTAAGCATTCAGAAGTAGTAATTGTGCGACACTACAAAGGGTTTACTATACATAATCCATCTTCCTACAGTAACTAAAACTCCTAACCTTCAAGGGGAAACACCAAGAAACCCTCCTAACCTTTTCTTTCTTCCCAATAAAAAAAGATGAATTAGATGGGGTCAGCTGTATTGTGCCAGGGAAGCTCTTTTTTCTTTAGGAAACGAGTTGAAGTGAAATTGCTCCACTTTAAAATTACATCCTTAAGTATTTTAGGATCTTAATTGCATCTCCAAAGATAATTTGGGATGTTGACTGCACCTTTATTCTAAAATTAATGCATCATATTTGACTAATATTTAAGTGTATCATTCATGCATCATGTAGTAAAATCATTGCACACATATCTCATTATAGATTATAATTTTAATAAACAATGAAATACTAATAATTTTTAACCTCCTCATGCATCCCCAAGCGAAAATAAAATTTGGTTATAAACTATTACTCACTATGTTATAATAATAAACAAAATAATACACATATATGACAACTATCCTTTAGTTAATGAAAAGTTAACCTAACAACATAACCTGAGACTCCTTCGTAGCTCCAGGCATGATTAAAGTTCTTCACTTTACACAAGCTAGGAATAAATGAAAAAAAGGAAAGGGCTAAAATGCAAATATGACAACAACATTTTGACGCAGGGCAGTTGAGACCAAGGTATTAAAACTCGGACCGGTCATTGAACCGGTCGGGGTACTGGGTTAAGGGTCAGTGGGTCAAACCGGGACCAAACCGGAGCTAAACCGGGACCAAACCGGTGAAAAATTGAAAATTTTAGACTTACAGTATGAAATTCTAAAGGAAATTTTTTTTTTTTTTATAAAAACACCAACTCGGACCGGACCGGGAACCGGACCGGTTTCCCGGCCGGTTCGCCGGTTGCCGGGCCGGACCGGCCGGTCCGGTCCGGGTTTCACAACATGGGTTGAGACTATAATGTTTATTTGGGTATAAAAATATACAATCTTCAGTCCATAATATAAGGCACTTCAATTAATTCACGGGAAACAAGAAATGATACTTAACTTAATAAATGTGTCCTAAATTGAAATTTTTTCTACTTTACCCTTCTTAGAAAATATGTGTGAAAATTTATTGGGTGAGTAAATTGAAAATGAGTATTAATTATAATGATAAAACTGAAAAATAAGTATTAATTATCTTATAAATAATTTATATTATAAACTAAATCATTTTTCTTTAAATGCTCTGTACTGTGAAACGGAGGGAATATATAAAATTTGTCAAATGGAGCAAAAATACCGCATTGTTAACTGCCTCTAGACGCCCGCTAAGTTTATCTTTTCTCCACCCCGTCCCTCGTATTTCACAACCCAACCTTCTCTCTCCTCTGTTATTTTTTACCATCAGCCTTCTCTCACTTCACCGCCACCCTTTAGCCCGTTTTCTCTCCCTAATCCCTCATCGTCATTTCAGATTATTGCAAGCATCCCAAGACAGTGGATGATTTTCTTGGATCGCACTCCTTCAAAGCTTCCATTCTTCTCTAGTGTTTTTTATATTATTGTGTAAGACTCAACAATCTTGAGCTAGCTAGATAAGCTGAACTTTTAGGACATTAATATATGTCTTGCTAATTATATGTTTTTAATGCCGTTTTGTCAAATTTCTGAGGTGTCAGTTATGATCTTTGGTCTATATAATGCTCTTCTTAATTTTTTTCCTTACTCATTTTCTTTTTATTTCTGGAAGCTTTTGGGCTCGATCGATTCTCCAGGAGTTCTTTCGTTGGGTGACCAAAATAGGAGCTGCTTATGAAGATCCTTTTTCCCCCTTTTAGTGCTGTTGTAAGTTCTGTTTATTATAGAATATAGATTTTCAGTGACTAATTTTCATATGTTGGATAGAGATTAGAAGTTAAATAGAAGGGTGCTCACCCTGTTATCGGCCTCCCCTTATGGTAAATTTAATTCAAACACCACGATAGTGAGAATCAAAACCCACACCTGGCAACGCCACCAAGTAATCTATTCAAATTGATGAAAGCATCAATCAAATTGGAGAAATTGGTGAGGCTTGGATGGCGCCAACAGTGAGGAACTAGGGAGAGGAGAGACAGGCTAAAGGACAATGGTGGAGAGAAGGATGATGGTAAAAAAACAAAGAAGAGAGGGAAGGCTAGGTTGTGAAATATGAGGATGAGGTGGACAATAAGTGGAGCCCACAGAAGAGAAACTTAACGAACATTGAATGGTGGTTAATAGTGTAGTGTTTTTGCTCCCTTTAACAAACTTTATATATATTTTTTCACCCAAATAAAAACATTATGGTGCTGGCTGCCCCTTACCAAAACTCTCTTATCATATTTGCACCTTAACCCAAAAGGCAATATTAATGAGAAGGCTGGGAATGTTGATAATGATCTGGAATAAATAATTGAGAGAATTGGTGAAAAGTCCCCATCAAAATTTTGTTGCTGTAAATCACCTAAAAAATTTATAAACAAAACTTGCTCTGTAAAATTTGTACACACATAGCAACTTCGCTCTAGCTTAAGTCAAAAAAAAAAAAAAAAAAAACCAACAACAACAACACAAAAATCCAACAGAGGACATTTCCCCAATTTTCCCTGAAAAAATCTCTCTTAGAAAACTCATCCTTTCACAAAAGAGGGATGATGCTGCCACTGTAGGCGGAAGAGAGAAGGACGACGGTGGATTTTTTTGCAGCATCGAAATAGTTCGATTTCATTGATCCCTTCACTCCAAGGTGATGTCCTTTAATGGAGAGAAAGCAAAAGAGTTGATGTCCTGAGAGGAAGAGATCATGCAAAGACAGATTCAAAAGCAATGAGAGAGAGGCACTTAATGTCTTGTTTGTGGAGAGAGCAGAGAAAGAGAAAGAGAAAGGCACTTGTATGTGGTGTAGCAGAGGACTAAAAGCAGTAAATGCGTTTTCATGTCCATATTAAAGGAGACTCCTCATAATTATAAGGCTAAAAGGGCGATAACATTATTCTCTTTTCTAGATACTTAGATAACAAACAATCACAGTTAAATCATATCATCTGTTGTAGTATTGCAATCAAGTTATGGATTCTTAACATGAGTAAAATGCCTTTACCTTCAGCTATGCTAAAAGGATTTGTAGAAACAAATCTATGTGTAATATCAGAGCATTTAACAGCAATTTACCATTGTTTTTTGAATTTATCTCATTGTGCTTGAACCATTTGAAAATACCTACCCTAGGGAATCACAGAGCGGTTACCTTACTCAGCCATTTTGTTAAGGAAAAAAGCCGAAGTTTTTGCCTATCTATCATAAAAGCCTCAACTATTAATGCACCCAAATAAACGTACAATATTAGCTCCTATCTTTAGTCTCTAGTGTCCTTATGCATCAGAATTTGAATTCTGCGTACACATCATGTATATAGATCTATAATAGGGTCAATAAGCAAATTTACCAACAAAGTTTTAATGAAGGATCGCTTGGTACAATTATATTTTAAAGGGGGTAAAAATACGCATAAGGTTTTAAAAGTGGAGCATCCAGCATAAAACCGTTAAATTTGACCTAACGGCGTTAAATTATAAGAGAAGAAAGCTACTAACGACATTAGATTAAATTTAACGGTTTTGTATTAGATGCTCCACTTTTAAAACCTTATGTGTATTTTTGCCCCCTTTAAAACATAATTGTGTCAGACACTCATTCTTTAAAACTTTATTGATAGATTTTCTCCTTAACCCTTTATAATAACCTAAAATATACCAACATAAAAATCAGCCAACATGTGTTTATAATATTTAACATTTGATAAATTGAAAAATTTGAGAGCCAAATTTCTGACAACTAGTTCTGAAAAATCAGCTGCCGAACATTTCTACTATAGAATAAACAAATATCTAGACACAAAATTAGAGACGTAAACAATAAATTTCTAGAGCATTTACATACGGTAGAACCGTAGAACACATATTACTTAGCTATGGCGTTGGTAGCAACTGATCGATGAAGACCTAAAATTTTCATCAAAAGAAATTGTTAAAAAAAATTAAAAGATAATTGTAAAATTTTAAACCATGTCACCTAGAAGTTTAAAAAGGGGCAATAGGATATTAGAGCTTTTTTGCTTGTAAAGTTGCCTCTTATAACCTTCAATCCTTCTCCATGAAATCGATTACTTGATAAAAAGTATATAATATATTTGCTTCACTGGTAATATTTAATTAGACCAAAATCGTATGAAACGGAACGATTATTGCAACAATGACTTGGAAAAACATTAGACAAAATGATTTTGAAAAGCATGAGAGGTAGTGTGAAAAATCGAACCCTTTAGAAGCCATGTAATGAGGGGAAAAAATCCATATGATCTCTACTATGTTGCATGGAGTTATTATGCTAAATATATAAATGATGGATTGAAAAAAAAAAAAAAAACCATTCAAATTCGAAGCTAGGTAATGAAAACTGACCAAGAGTTTGGATCTTTGACTTGAGTATATCTAATTTGATCTCGAGAGCCAATGCATCAAAGCCATCGGCCACAGTTACTTGGCAGTGGCTCACCCAAGTTCCATACAGCAAGCACCAATTGAGCAATGGGAGTATAAATTAGGGAAATAATCTCTACTTTGTTCTTCTTCTCTCTCTCAATCTCTCATACTCACTACTACAGAAGATACTTATAAAGTCCCTAAAGGACGTCCCTTTTTGAAAAAGGGACGCCCAAAATATGGTGAGGTTCAAATTTTATCTTTTGGCGCGTCTGATTACCATTATCCGTCATAAAAAAAAAAAAAAAAAAAAGAAATCCTTTAGACGTCCCCAGCCCAGCTGGGGACGTCTAAAGGTACCTTTAGACGTCCCCAGCCCTGCTGGGGACGTCTAAACACAACCTTTAGACGTCCCCAGCAGGGCTGGGGACGTCTAAACACAAACTTTAGACGTCCCCAGCAGGGCTGGGGACGTCTAAACACTACCTTTAGACGTCCCCAGCTGGGCTGGGGACGTCTAAAGGTATGTATAGACGTCCCCAGCAGGGCTGGGGACGTCTAAAACCATCACATGCGCCTGTTATGAAGTGACTTGCGCATGTGATTATGTCAGAGAGCTCTTCTTCCTCCCCTATCTCTCCTCCTCCATCCCAACTTTACTCATTCACTCCCATCTCCGTTAGACTCCGCGCGCCATTGCTGCAGTTTTTTCATTGTTTCTCCTTTCCCATTCCACTCCCCTGCTGCATCTCCTCCCAAATTCATCACTCCATCCCCATTGATCGGTCTCCTCTCCCTTTCTTGGTTTTTTAATTTCTTTCTCCAAAGCTTCCTCAGTTCCGTCACCAGGCCATCTCTTTGCTCCCCTGCTGCAGTTTTTGAGATTCTTGGTTTGCAGATTCTCCACCACCGTCGGCCTCCTCCAAAGCTGTGAGAAATTTTCAGGTTAGCATGCATTTTCGTTTTGAACAAGATGACAGGGCGTTTTATTATTAGTTTTGTATGAATTGAATAAGTGTTTAATTTTTTATATTTTTAGTATTAGTTAGAGGTTTATTTTATTATTCTGTTTATGCATTTTGATTAGGTTGATGATGGTAACTATTAGTTTTGGCACATGATAATTGCTTTTAATTAGTAGGGGAAGGAAAAGAAATGCAGGGCGTTTTATTATTCTTCTTATTATTAGTTTTGTATGATGAATTGAATAAGTCTTTAATTTTTTATATTTTTAGTATAGTATATTTTTAGTATTAATTAGAGGTTTATTTTATTACTCTGTTTATGCATTTTGATTAGGTTGATGATGGTAACTATTAGTTTTGGCACATGCTTTTAATTAGTAGGGAAAGGAAAAGAAATGAGAAAAGAATAAAAAATAAAAAGAAAGTAAAAAAATACAAAAAAAATTATCTTGTAGACACACAATATTTTTTTTTTTTTCCATAAGACACACGCATTAATATATATATTTAGTGCTAGAATTAGGCAATCTTATTGTAACTTAGTGTACGTAGACATTAATATAAGAAATTCGCGTAGTTGCATTTTTTTTTTTTACAATTTTTCATTAAATTCGCGTACTTGATTTAATAATTTGGTTGCTAAAATATAGTGTATTATGTTTGTGCTTGGTGCTAGAAGCTAAAGTTTTGTTTCATTTAAATTAAGCTGAGATGGTTTGTTATTTTGATTTTGGGATGTCTCAATTTTAAGGGGAAATGCTGCCAAAATTTTGAAAAACATGCTTGTAAAAGGCAATTCCCCGTGTTTTCAATTATTCTAAACTTGAGTGTAAATGGAAATGGCATAGGTGGTAATAAAATGGACCATAGTTGGATGAATGCTCTGAGAACAAGTGAAGAATATGAGAATGGGGTTGAAAACTTTATTGAATTTGCTAGGAGAAACGTTCCAGCAAAAAATGGGATGTATTTTTGTCCCTGTGTCAATTGTTTAAATGAGAGAAAACGGGATGTTGAAGTTATAAGGGATCACCTACTTTGTGATGGAATAAATCTTCGATACACAAGGTGGATATGGCATGGTGAGGAAGTAACTGATTGTCCGTCACACAAGAAGGAAGCTGTGGATGTCATAGATGAAGATACAATGGAGAGAATGATTCACGATGTTGAGGTAGAATCGTTTGCGCAGTCGCATGAATATGACAGCCTGCGGAGTGATGCAGAGACACCGTTGTACCCTGGGAGTAAGTACACACGGCTCACAGGAACATTACATTTGGTTAACTTAAAAGCAACTTGTGGGTGGACCGATAGTAGTTTCACATTGCTGCTTGAACTGTTGTGTGATATGTTTCCAGACGATAATGTACTTCCAAATCGTATGTATGAGGCCAAGAAAATCCTATCGACAATGGGTATGGAGTATAAAAAGATACACGCTTGCCCTAATGACTGTGTACTGTACAGAAAGGAGTATGAAGGCCTGAGTGAGTGCCCTAAGTGTCAAACCGCACGATACAAAGTGAAGAAAGATGGTGGTTGTGGCGATGGGAAGACTAAAAGGCAACCTGTAAAAGTTATGTGGTATCTTCCAATAATACCGCGCTTTAAGCGTTTATTTGGCACTGCAAAAAAGGCGAAGAAGTTGAGATGGCATTCGGATGACAGAATATCCGACGGAAAATATCTTCGGCACCCGGCTGACTCTCCACAGTGGAAGAAAATAGATGAAATGTTCCCTGAATTTGGCAGCGAGCCGAGAAACCTTCGGCTTGGGCTCTGTACAGATGGCATCAATCCGTATGGAACTCTTAATAGCACACACAGTGCGTGGCCAGTACTCCTTGTAATATACAACTTGCCTCCCTGGCTTTGTATGAAACGCAAGTATGTGATGCTTTCTATGATGATTTCTGGACCAAAACAGCCAGGAAACGATATCGATGTCTACCTGGCGCCTTTGATTGAGGACTTGAAGAAGTTGTGGGAGGAAGGCGTAGATGTGTTTGATGCGTATAAGAATGAGTCATTCAAGCTACGTGCAATGCTGTTCACCACCATAAATGACTTCCCTGCCTACGGAAACCTCTCAGGGTACAGTGTGAAGGGGCATAAAGCATGTCCGATCTGTGAAGCAGACACTCACTTCCACCAACTGAAACATGGAAGAAAAACGGTCTACCTAGGTCACAGGAGGTTCCTTCCTAGATTCCACCCGTATCGTAGGTTAAGAAAGCGTTTTAACGGCTTGCCGGAGCATGGAATGGCTCCAAAGGCATTAACCGGAGAGGAAGTTTACAGTCGGGTTGAACGTATCAATGTCTTACTCGGTAAGAATCATAAGACTTCGGGTGAGAAGAACATATGGAAGAAGAGATCAATTTTCTTTGATCTTCCATATTGGCGTAGTCTTGACGTGAGGCACAGTATTGATGTAATGCACGTGGAGAAAAACGTTTGTGATAGCCTTGTCAATACACTTTTGCACATTCCAGGGAAGACCAAGGATGGGATTAATGCGAGACTAGACCTTGTTGATATGGGAATAAGAGAACGGTTACATCCACAGCTACGAGATGATGGTAGGAGGGCATACATGGAGCCAGCAGCGCATACACTATCAAAAGCGGAGAAAAGAAGTTTGTGTGGGTGTTTGTATGAAATTAAGGTACCACAAGGATATTCTTCGAATGTGAGAAGGTGTGTGTCAATGGACGATTTGAAGTTAGTGGGAATGAAGTCCCATGATTATCATGTGTTGATGCAACAACTGTTACCAGTAGCTATTAGAGGGATTATGAAAGATGAAGTTCGAAACACTGTGACAAGATTGTGTGTTTTCTTTAATGCTATATGTAACAAAGTCATTGACACTGAAAAGCTGGATGAACTGGAAGCCGAGGGTTATATCATATTGTCCCAATTAGAGATGCACTTTCCTCCTTCTTTTTTTGATATAATGGTCCATTTGATAGTTCATTTGGTAAGGGAGGTAAGGCTCTGCGGTCCAGTTTACCTGAGGTGGATGTACCCTTTCGAGCGATACATGAAGATCTTAAAAGGGTACTCTAAGAATCCCTATCGACCAGAAGCCTCAATAGTTGAAAGGTATGTTGTTGAAGAGGCTATGGACTTCTGCAGCGATTATATATCAGGGAAGAAGGAACAATCTCGGCATGAAGAGGGGAGGAGCAAGGGAACACGAGGACTGAAAGTGAAGACTATGCCTCGTGGAGAGGTGTTGCAAGCACACCTTTATATCCTGAATAACATGGCAGAAGTGCAACCGTACATAGAGGAACACAGAAACAGATTGAAGAAAGAGAATCCGAGGAAGAATGACATGCAGATTACTATTGAGCAAAACAAGACATTCATTCAGTGGTTTGAGGAAAAGGTTTTGCATGAGTCCGGTGTGTCTGGGACAATAGAGTGGCTAGCCTGGGGGCCTTCGTTTCAGATCATTACTTGGAGCGGTTATGATATAAACGGGTATTCTTTCTACACAAAAGACCAAGATGACAGGAGTACCATGCAAAATAGTGGGGTGATGGTAGAAGCTGAATCCATGCACTTTTCCAGTTCGAAAGACAAAAACCCCATATTAGCATCCATGGCCTATTATGGAGAGATAGAAGAAATATGGGAAATCACTTACAACAAGTTCAAAGTTGCTTTATTCAAATGTAAGTGGGTTAGCAATAATGCTGTGGTAATAGATCAACAATTTGGATTTGTCTCAGTTGATCTTGAAAGAGTAGGTTATAGGGATGAGCCCTTCATTCTAGCAAGCCAGGCGAAACAAGTGTTCTATGTCACAGATCCCGCAAATAAGAAAATGTCCATTGTACTTCAGAGTAAAAAACAGAAGCATGGTGATCCGACCTTCAACCTTGACGACACACCACCTTTCACAATTAATCCACCTACAACAATTGAAGAAAGAGAATTGGTAGATGATGAAGAATATGCTGTGAGAAATGATCATGGTGAAGGAATATGGGAAACAATCTAGAGTAAGAGCTTAACTTAGAAAATAGTAATGTGTGCTGTTTGTTTTATTACGTCTCAGTTTATTCATTTACTTACAATTTATTCACCTATCTGACAATGATTTTTGTGCTTACAGGAATATGGACGACTCTGGTGACTCTCCAAGTGATAGGGACAATGAAATGAATAGGCCTGAAGGTGATGCGACACGTGAACCGGTTGCGAGACGAAGGGTTAGAGGCAGTACAAAAATGCCTGCATTGGTAGCACGTCATAACCATCAACAGGAGAGGTTGCATATTGACTTTGATCAAGATATGAAACCAATTGGTCCGGAGGAAGACCATTTCATTAGCTACATAGGTTTTTTGGCTCGAAGCAAAGTTCGCATTACCTATGCTGATTGGAAGTTGGTTCCACCAAAAACCAAAGACTTGATTTGGCAACAACTTTTGGTATATAAGTTTCAATACATCTGCATTATATCTTTATTCCTATCGCTTCAAATATAATTAACGTATGTTTTTACCTTGCAGCAAACCTATGATGTCCCTGACACCGCGGAGATGTACAAGGAGTGGATGACGGAGGTTCGTCTACGATGGAAAGATTTCAAGAACAGGCTCACACGAGATTACATTCGAGGGGACTTGAGGGGTCAGGATCCATGTCATCAGTATCCATTTTTGTCTCCAGAGGACTGGAGGTTGTTTATGGCATCACGAGAAGATCCAAACTTTTTGGTAAGATTTCTGTAATCATAGTGTTTTATTTGAATATAGTTGACATTATTGATTCGGTGTTCGTTGTTTTCCTTTAAAAGGCATTAAGTGCAGCAAATGCAGAGAGGCAAGCAGCTAATAACTATCAACATTGCATGTCTCGTGGTGGTTATCGGAAGCTTCAGCGACAGATGATGGCAGAAGAGTTGGAGAAATTGAAGGAAGCAGCCACATCAGATCCTACCGTAGTGGTCCAGCCCCCGCCACCTCCACCACGTCACAAAAAATGGAAAGCAGGGAGGCTTAAGGGTGGGAAGTACGTAAATCCGACTGTTGCTGAGGTTGCCGCAAGAATTGTAAGTAGTTAGAGCATAATTACAAACTTATTTTTTCATATTGGGAGTGCTTACGATAACTTTTATGCTGCAGGATGAACTGGAAGATCATAGTAGCCAGGGTTCGTTCACTCCAAGTGGACGGATGGACATCTTGTCAACGGCGATTGGGAAGCCAGATCACCCTGGTCATGTTCGGGGGAGCCAGTGGGAGTTCGTGTCACGAAGTATTTTGGCCTAACCTCACATCCTTATTCGTCACAAGCTGAACCCAGTAGGGAGCTTGTGGCCAAGATTCGTCAGGAAGTCTCACAAGAGCTCGAGGCCAACCTTCGCGAGAAGCTCCGACAAGAGCTGTTGCCAGAGCTACGTCTTGAGCTGATGCCTGAGCTACGAGCTGAAATGCAGAAGATGTTTGAATCGCAGATGGCAACTACCGAGCGTAGAACCCATTCATCCCCGGCCTTCCACAGCACCAAAGGAAGTTACAACCCTGCGGAGGAAGCACTTGGCGAACCTTCTCATACTCCAGCGCCAGGAGAACCTGCCATCCTCTCTTTGGATGCCCCAGTGCTACGTGTAGTTGCAGATGCTCTCGTTCACACAGAAGCTACTACCCACCATCATCAGCAAATTCTACAGCATTTGCGTAGGGTGACTGTGACGTGTGTTCGAGCGGGGGAAGAAGGTACAGCGATCCCTATTCCTGATGCCGAGGTTGCCACGATAGCTCAGGCGAGAGGATCTTTCATCCTTTGGCCTGTACATCTTATTGGCTTGTTACCACAAACACCTCCAATGGTATGCAACTACCTCACTTTTACTTGAGATGTGTTGACATCCTACTAACAGTATGTGTTTTTATGTTCTAAAAGAACGAGCAGGAAGCAGAGAAATGGCCCTTCTTAGCACGATTGCAGCATATCTATAAAGGCATTCGCCAGATTGATTTGCATATGCCTCCAGGGATTGTGGGCCAGAATACAGAGTATCACTTCACAATTGATAAACAAGATCTTAAACAGTTCATGAAGTTCGAGGAGCTAGATATTGGATGGGGCAAATTTGCAATCCTGTAAGTTTTTTATTTCCCATTTTTTGATTCATTTAGTTAAGTTGATTTTAACTAGCTAATACATTCATCATTTTAATTCTATTATAGCTCCTTCCGTCGTATATGCATTGACTCTCAGAAAGTTGATTTATATGGATTCTTGTCTCCTGCACATACGACAAGGGTTGAGAATACATTGAAACGAAGGACGAACTATGTGGGCTTCTTATTGTCAGAGGATGAGTATACTTGTTATCTAGCACCGATTGTTCAAGGGTACTCATTTTAATTTTGTGTATTTGAGATTTTTAGTAAATAATTGCCTTGCCATCTAGATCAATTTTAATCTGTATATGTTGTGATAGTTATCACTGGAGTTTGTGTGTTGTCTGTCCTCGGGCGCACGTTGTTTACTGGTTTGATTCCTTAAATAGAAGACCAGACAAAGAAACTAAAAGCGTCTTCAACCAGTAAGTTATTTTTTTGTATTTCATTGCTTCTTGATTCTTGACTTAATGAATTATTCTAATTTATGTTGATTTTCATTTTCATGATAGCGCATGCACGACGTATCGAGCGCTTGGGGGGCCACGCGAACGTAGAGGTGGCAAAGATCCAAAATGGTTGTTTCCAAAGGTACGTAGTTTCAAATCAAGTTCTTTTGATTGACGGTCGTTTTAGATATCCCTTTATTGATTTTAACCATTTGCTTTTGATTTATAGTGCCCTCGACAACCTGGCGGCTGGGAATGTGGATATTATGTCTTGCTTTATATGTATAACATCATTCAGAGTGGCATTACGACAGATTTTGAACAAGTAATCGCTTCTTCATTCTCTGAGGATAATATTCTTGGTGTTGTGATTCAATGGGAATTCATTCACTTCATTCATTATTTCATCTAAGCTTATTTTCTAATTTACAGATTTTTGACAATGAAGATGCCTACTCATATGAAGACTTAAATATGATCAGAGACTTTATGGCTGGACATCTTCTTCAACGTGTACCAGAAGAGTAAAGTCTTTAGTAGTTTGTGTAGGACATACTTTTGTGGTAGTACATATAATTAGCGTTATTGTTGTTGGATATGGATTGGATTTTAGTCTTGGTTATTGTACAAACTGGGGACTTGGATATGGATTGCTGTGTAGTTTGTCTGGTTTGAAAGTTTGTGTGGCATGTAGTAGACTTGGATATAGATTGTTGTGTAGTTTGTGTGGTTTGAAAGTTTGTGTGGCATGTAGTAGCCTTGGGTTGATCACTGTGTTTGTTGTTGTTTTCATTCTGCTGAACTGCTGTTGTTGGAATTCTATTTCTGCAGTTTACATATTTTCCAGACAGTGCAATATGTATAAAAGGTCCATTTTAAAAAAAAAACAAACTTTCAACGTCCTTAATAAAAAAAGGGACGTGGAAAGTACTGCTGGCGACACTTTAGACGTCCCCAGGTCCAACTGGGGACGTCTAAGGTCCACCTTAGACGTCCCCAGGAGACCTGGGGACGTCTAAGGTGGACCTTAGACATCCCCAGGTCTCCTGGGGACGTCTAAGGTGGACCTTAGACGTCCCTAGTTGGACCTGGGGACGTCTAAGGGGGACCTTAGACGTCCCCAGTGGACTGGGGACGTCTAAGGTCCCTCTTTAGACGTCCCCAGGGTACTGGGGACGTCTAAAGTCCCCCTTACACGTCCCCAGTTTTACAGACGTTAATGACGTTTTTTTCTACGACCCTCACATAGACGTCCCTCTGTTTTCAGACGTTGAAAGGCCAAAAAAAGGGACGTTAAAACCCTTTTTTCTAGTAGTGACTTCAGTCTGTCTCTTTAACTCTTCTCCTCACCCAAAAATGTGCTCCTTGAGCTATGTTAGCCTGTTGTTTTCTCCAGCCACACTTGGCACCATCCTTTTTCTTATTGACTCTCTGACCCTAACCTCACTTCAAGTTTCCTCAGGAATGGGATCCCCAAGTTGTCCATTGAATTAAATATTTCTTCAGCTTTGCTTTCCTTCCCAGCAGTTTTGTAGAAATGTACAGCAGCACTAAAGATGAACCTGTCTCCTTTTATCGAGTTGCTTATACTTTCAAAGAAGTTAATTCCGTCTTGCACATGACCATGTTACAGGTAACCTCTCAGCATTGTACGATAACATATTAGATCAGGAGTTAAACCAAAGGACAAAAGTCTCTTGCAAACCCAGTTGGAGATGATCTTTCCTCCGTCCTTTTTTACTGTGATGGTTCACCTTACAGTCCACTTCGTTCATAAAACAAAGCTCGCTGGACCAGTACAATATCGTTGGATGTATCCGATTGAGAGGTACTCATTTTAAATATGTGCTTTATTCTTCGTATTTAATGTTTGCTAGTCGTTCTTTTCAGCATTTTATATCAATTTTCTCTTTTGTACTTCGTAGGTTCCTTGGGAAATTAAAATCTTACGTAAAGAATAAGGCGTGGCCAGAAGGTTCTATAGCTGAAGGCTATATAGGGGATGAGGTGCTATATTTTTGCTCAAGGTACTTTGATGATCTTGAGACGGCTTTCAACAGCCCACCTTGTGTTGACGATTGTCCTGAACCTGCGCCAACATCAGGAGAATTTATTCCTCATGTTGGTAAACCAGTTGGAGCAATTGAGAACTTTAAACTAACGGCAACTGAGAAGTTGCAAGCACATAGACATGTCTTGATTAATTGCACTCAAGTTGAACCTTTCATACGGTAAGAATTGTACACTCACATGTTATTAGATCTATATCTTTTGTAATATTTCTCACTTTCATTTCACTATCGCCTTTCCATTATTAATTGCAGGGAATTCAGAAGTCATGTTAAGCGTCAACTCAGGATCCGTACACAGACATCCTCGGAAGTTGATAGGAGGGTCCACAGAAAATTCCCAAGCTGGTTTACACGCAGAATACTAAATGACCACATCCCACACTCATCAGATTTCAGAGCTCTCGCAATCGGCCCTCTTGATCATGGAAAAAGGTTTACAGCATACAATGTCAATGGTTTTAAGTTTTGCACGGTTTCACGGGATCAAGGATTGCAAACTCAGAATTCGGGTGTTTATGGCACATTTGGGACAAGGAGTTATGTGAGCAGCAGTGACGCCAACATGCAGTTCGGAGGCGTCTCTTACTATGGCAAGCTTCTTGATGTGGTCGAACTTAATTATCAAGGCCGTTTCACCATGACGTTGTTCAAGTGTTTGTGGGCAAATACCACTACTTCTCGGGGACTGACAACTGACGACTTATGGATCACATAAGTCAATTTCTCACGGTCGATTCATACTGGTATTTCTTAATATGATGAGTTGTATATTCTAGCTTCAGAGGCACATCAGGTTTATTATGTCGAGGACGAAAGGCACAGGGATTGACACATGGTCGTTCATTTAAAGCCACGAGACCTTTACGACATGGGTGAAGGCGATAACATCGCCTACGAGAGTGAGCCATTTCAGCCAGCTGATTTTGAAAACTACTTCTCTGAAGGCGATGACAATTTACCTCTACTGCGGTGAGTTTTTTTAAGTCCACGTCATTTAAATTAAAATTTTTAAATTTAATAAAACATCCCTAACAATAATTTTTCTACATAATTTCTAAAGGGATGACGACGATGAGTGATCAAATTCAAATTATGCTTTTGTTTTTAAAAAAAACTGGGAAAAAAATTTTAAAATAAAATTTAAAAAACAAAATTTAAAAAATAAAATAAAATAATATTTGTAGCGGTTCTTAAACCGCTACAAAAGTAAAAATAACCATTATTAAATAAAAACAGCTACAAAATCGATACATTAATCGCTACAAATAGTACGTGGATCCATATAAATACCCTTATCATAACTCATTTCAAACACTCTCCAATTTCTTTTCAACTTATCTTTCTTTCATTTTCTCTCATTTACAACTTCTTTTGTATGAGTAGAGGAGCTGAATAATACGATAAAATTTGGTAACAAGTTTTTTTATTTTTTTTTACAATACTTCTTTCCTTTATATAAAATTTATTCTCACCATTTTTTTCTAGATATTTTAGAGCTGTATCTCATTTTCATCTATTTTTCATACACAATTACATTATATTATACAACATAATAATTCCTTATTACCTACGTATCCTTAATAATATTATTAATATAATTTTTATACTAATCTAATTAAATTAAATTTTTCCTTTTAATTTATTAATAAGCTAATTACATTAGATAAACTAATAAAAAAAATAAATCATTTAATTTAATATTAAAAGAACAGAAACAAATGATCGTATATTTTTAAAATTTTTTAAAAATATTTTTAGCAGTTATTAAACCGCCACTAATAAACGCGCCTTTTTAAATTCAAATTAAATTTTTTGGCGCTCAATTTGAATTTCATGAAATTAGTAGCGGTTTTATAACCCCTACAAATGTCATAAAAATTCAAAATTAGTAGCGGTTTATTAACCGCTACAAAATTAAAAAAATGTTATATTTCTTTGGGAAAATCCCTCAAAAAGAACCTTTCAATTAGTAAAAGACGCAGACGTGCGCGGAAATATAATATCCCGGATCAATGCGAGTACGTTAACTGGAATATTAGAATTGAATGTTAAATGACAAATTTGTCCTCTGATGAAAGAAAAGAAGTTGATGACAAAAGAAGGTGACGCGAAACAGGGAGAGCGTCAGCGCGCGGGAACGTAAGTGGGAGGTGATACAAACAGGAGTGAGGTATGTACTTTATTAGTCGACAATGTTCTTCCCCGCGTGGTCGAGCTGAAGCAAAACCATTTTCATCTTCATTTGGGTGGGAAACTTTGCGGGGTATTTGGGTTTGAAGGACGTGAATGTTGATGAGTGGTATGGGGAAAAATGCAGATGTTGCCTGAAGCGGGGAGGAGGTTGGGATGGTTAGTTTCAGGGTTGTGGTTGAAGAGAATAAATGGGGTGGATTTTGTAAGAAACGATTAATATGAAGTTGAAAAACCCTAATATAGATTTGTGAAAGATTGAGGTACCCATTTAGTTTTGTTTTTGTCAACTAACAGTGTGTTATTTATTTGTTGCAGGATACGTAAAAAAATGGATGGTAATATTGGTTCAAGCTGTGCAAAGGAGTTGTTTTGTTATTTTCACGTAGGGGGAAATTTGAACATAATAATGACGGTGAAGTTAAATATATCGGAGGCAGTGTGAGGGTAAAGGTACTAAAAGATGGGATAAGAATGGAAGATTTAAGAGAAATTATATCAAGATTGACAGGTTATGAAGGGTGCAGTTGTGACATTAAATACACAGTAATGTTTAATGAGAGGACATTAATTGAGCTTGACAATGATAGTGAAATTGAAAACCTATTTCGGTTCAATGAAAGTAGTGCACATGTGTTTGTAGCCCATATAGAGAATGACAATGAATCCTTGTCGATGAATGAAGCACATCTGTAAGTTAGTAATATTTTGTTCATTCCCAAGCTGATAATAAGTTATAAAGTGTTGTAATTGTTGTATGCAGGAGCCACAGATTATTGGAACGGTCACCGGAAGTAGAGGTATCTCCCATGACACATGGCAATGATCTTGAGGCTATGTCATTTAAAATTGGTGGTGGGTGTATAACTTATGAGACAGATTAGACAAATTTTAGTGACACTAGCTATTTGAAATGGTCAGGAGTAATTTCCAGGGTTGGGCAGCATTTTCCTCATGCCGATGCATTAAGAAAACCCTTGTACAAGTATAGCATTGAACATAAGTTTATGTATAAATATGATAGGAATAGCAAGGACAAGATGTATGTCAAGTGTAAAGTAGAGGGTTGTCCTTGGAAATTATATGCGTCTGCAGTGGGCAGGAGTTCTGGAATACTGTGTGTGACAAAATTCATAAAAGATCATCTTCATTCAGCTCAAAATAATATCAAGTGAGTGGTCATGGTGCAAGATCTACTTTGACATCATCAATAATAATCGACGAGATTAGGAATCACACCGAGAAGCGTCCAACTGAGATTATGAAGACACTACAAAGGGAGTATGGTGTGAAGCTAACATATAAACAGGCATATAGGGCAAAGGAAAAGGCAATGGAAGACATATATGGAAGACCGGAACAATCATACATGTTAATCCCATGGATATGCCAAAGGTTGAAGGAAACTGATGCTAATACAGTTGATGAATGGGTAGCACATGGTTGCATGTTTGAAAGAGTTTTCATTGCATATGGGTCATGTATACAGGGTTTCATGGGGGGGGGGGTGTAAGGCATCTACTATATGTTGATGGAACTCATTTAAGTGGGCCTTATAAGGGGACTCTACTTGCAGCTTCAGCCTATGATGCGGATAATGAGTTGTTGCCGTTTACCATAGCAATTGTGAAGGGAGAGACACTGGACGATTAGACTTGGTTCATGCATATGATTAAAAGGATTGTTGGTTCTATGGAGTTGACAATTGTGTCAGATCGTCACAATGGCATAATAGGTGCTGTGGTAGCAATATTTAGAGGGCATCATCATGCATTCTGTTATAGACATGTCAAGGAGAACTTCAGTGCAGAGATACTGAAAATAAACAGGGGCAAGAGAAAGACTAGTACTCGGTCAAAGGAGAATGGACTGATGCTTCTTGACAAGATTGCATATTCAAGGCGTGTGGATGACTTTGATAAAGCAATGAGAAAGATGCGGGAGCACTGTCAAGAGTTATATGAATGGATTAACAATCATGGTGATGTTGATAGGTGGGCTCTTAGCAAGGTCCCATACAAACGATAGGATAACATAACAACCAATATCGCCGAGTCATTCAATGCATGGATGGTGAAGGAGAGGAAGTATAATATAGCCCAATTAATTCACGCACATCGTGAGAAAGTAGCAAAGAAGATGCATGCCTCTTATGTGGCAATGAACAAGTGGAAGAATTGTGTTGGGACAAATATAGATGCAAAGGTTATGGAAAATGTGAGTGGATGTGAGCATATGGGGTGTGAAGATTATGGGCAGGGTAGATTCAGTGTGCATATAGGACATGGATACCATGGGGTTGACTTGCGATCACGGCAATGTAGTTGTGGGGCATGGCAGATGAGCGGGATTCCATGCACACATGCGTGTGCAGCTGTCAAGGTTGTGCACGACAACATCTACGACTATGTTGAGGATTGTTTTAAGATAGAAGCTCAGCAACGGATCTACCAGCACAGCATGATTCTGGTTGTGACAATAGACATGCCCAACGTCAATGATTATAGCATTATCACATAGAAAACATGTCTGAAGCTACGTTCCTCCACCCTCCAATCACAAGTCGACCTCCTGTAAGACCAAGAGTAAGCAGGCAGGAATCACAATTCCAAAATAGAAAGATCTACCATTGTACATAGTGCCATGAAGCAAGACACACAAGAAAGACGTGCAAAAATCACACCCATGTTGAACTCTAATGATAATCTTTGATGCTTCATCTTTTTTGTTGTATATATGTTTTGGTTTGACCCTTAATGGTTTTTGGAATGAAGGGATGGGGTGCAGGGGAAGCAATTTTTATGTGTAATGTATGCAGTGTCGTGTCATGTCAGTGACAAAAAAAATTAAGAATCAGTAAGATCTTAATGTTCTGTTGTCACAGAAAGTTTATGTAAGTAGCCACTGCTTTTGTACACAAGTATAGTGTTGATTATGTATAGTTTGGCAACTATTTCTCAAGTTGTAATCAATATGGAAATACAAATGTATAGTTTATTAGACTGCTGTGTGTTATATAGTTTTTATCAATATAATTGGTTGGAATGCTGCTGCTGTGTGGGAATGAATATGAACATGGAGCATTTTTATATGTAATGTATGCAGTGTCAAGTGAGTGACAAAAAACATCATCTTAATGTCCTATTGTCACTGAAAGTTTCTTTACCTAGTTACTATTTTGTACTGAACTATATCGTTGATTATGTATATTTTGGCAACTAATTATGTACTTTGAATCAATATGCGAATACATATATTTATAGTTTGTTGGACTGCTGTATGTTCTCTACTTTTAATCAATATAGTTTGTTGGAATGCTGTATAGGAATGAATATGAACAAGTTTTATGTGATATTAAGAAACTGTAATAGTAATAGTAGATTGATAATCTATAACATGCTGCTCTGAAAATGGTATATGAGCTGAGAATTTGGAAACCAAGTACAGAAACTAGTAAATTAACATCTCTTATGCAATGATGGTAACCCATGTTCACTGTAACTAGTAAGTAGGACGTTATTTGTCCAATTTTATATATAACTCGAGTGACACACGTGAGACTCAAGTGCTCCGTTATGAAAAACTGGCCACTTCATGTGGTAACTTGCAAAGCTTGTGTTCCTAACTCGAGTGGTGTAATAGAACTCGAGTTATTGATTAAAACTGTTTCCTCAAACAAAACCGACAACATCAGTGGGCAGCGACCGCGTCGAGTTTCTTTTAGGAGTTAGTATTGATGAAAACACATACTTTAATATTGTCCCCCATGTTCATGATGACAAAACTTATACAATTTCCACAGACTAAGATTTGTGTTACTTAATTACAGAAAGATCAAACCACAAATATATTCATCAGGCACCATGCAACACATTAAGCCACGAAACAGAATAAACATTGTCATTGCAATTATAGGCCATCACACCATAATCATTATGTACCAGACAACATGACTATCAGTAACACATGAACCATGAAGAATACATTATACAGAGAAGCAATGCTCTCTACGCGGGCTCATACTAGGAATATGTCTCACGGGCATGTCTCCCCCTTGTTGTCGTCATCTGGAAGGGTAAAGGTCGTACATAATTTGAAGGTTGCAGAGGAAGAGGGTGGAATGCGAAGAGGAGCTACTGGTGGAATAGGGTATGTGTCAGTGGTAAAACAAGGTGGTGTATAGGGTGTAACTGCAATGGCAGGTTCAATGGGGGCAGAGGTTTGATCATGGGAGCTAGAGCATGTACGAGAGGGGTCCTGTGTGGGATTGGTACCTGAGGGCTCAGAACTGGATTGTGGAATAGCTTCTGGGTCCTGAGGGATGGGAACCTTAGAGAGTGTGGTAGGATCCGGGGGTGTCAACATAACATTGGTTGATGTAGGAGCACATGGATCACTTTGAGTGACAAGTTTGCAGGAGTTGTAGATGATGGTGCAGATGGAACAGGTGTAGCATTACACTATGACGGCATATCAGAAGGACGAAAGTTTAAGTGATCTCTGAGGACAGCTTTATAAGTATCAAGGCGATGATTAAATTCCCTCAACTATTGAGTATGAGCATCTTGCATTTGAAATAGCCTCTCAAAGTTCTCATTAATGCCAATAACGTTTGACTTGATGGTCAACCATTTCGACCAGATAGGCATTTGAGACCTTTATGTGGTCTGTGGTTGTTTTCAATGCATCCTGGATGTAGGTCTGAATTGTGGCTGCCATGAATGAGGGCCCAGGAGACCCAGCTCTTGATGATTGTCCCTCATCCACTTTGGGTCTCTCAGATTCCATTTCCTTCCTTTTCTTTGTTGTTATACTTGTAGAAGCACCCACTGGCAGCTTAATATTCATTCTGCTCAGGTGAATGTTGTCAAACCTTGGAATACGAACAATTTGCTCATTAGGTTCGAGGTACCAGATATTGTGCAGCGTCAGAAAGTGAGAGATCAGTTGCGGAAACGGTAGAGGGGTACTCCTTATGGAAGACTTCCTGTATCTGTTTATTTCATTGTAAATGTGTTGCCCTATATTCCTCTGTTCTTTAGACAGAATTGAGGCCATCAGCTAGTAATCTTGTCCCATGAGGTGAGTGAAATTGTTCGATTTGTTGACCATAGATCGTGAGTATATGTACCACATAATCCGATGTACATCACTCAAGGAGCTAGGTTTGAAAGTTAAAGTTTTACTTCCACCCATTGGCTTCAGAATTTGACATATTCCTACATCACTGAATTCTTTTACAGGCCCTGTTGGAGGATTGTCTATGCCAAGGTAAGTGTTAATCAATGCAGGAGATAGTTGAATCTTTTGGCCCCTAACAGTTGACTCTAATCTTTCTTCTATCAGTTTGCCCACCTCATCACAAACCTCAACCACCTCCAAGTTACAGTAGAAGTGCCTCACTACAGAGGGACTATATGACGTTTTGATGGTCAACCAAGGTTCATAATACTGAAATCAAGTGTACAGATCTAAAGCGAGTATGTCCTTAATATGTTGTAGATCTAGATAAACAATAGGACAGAATAATCTGAGCGAAATCATCGTCATACCTGCTCTTATCATTAGGCTCTAGTGTCTCTGAATTGAAATCTGGTGGTGGTCCCAGAAGCTCATCCTCCAGTTCAGGAGGTACATTACACTTTGCTTTTTGATTTGAAGTTGATGCACCCCCATATCTGGATTTTATGGGTGCATGCAATGTCTGATCAACCAATTGAGTCACAATCTTTATTATCTTCCGTTCTAAGTCTTCTTCTGTTTTATTTGTGGAGGTTGAGGCCAAATGTTCTGTAGGCATGACACGACTAGTTCCTTCGAAATGGGAGAGGCTACTTTTGGCCGTTTTTGCTGTGATTCTGCTATCACAACCCCCTGTGACCTGCTCGGTTGTTCTGGTGGTAGTCACTCCTGAACTTTTGGCCGAGGCTTCCTCGGTTTGTTCAACGGCTTACTCCCTTTCGACGGCAACTTCTGTGAATCATGAGAATCTTTCTTGCCACTGTCGGAGCCCTTGGTTCGCACCATTGCACCAGATGCAAGAATGACAAAGTGCGATGCTAGGGCTAGTCGAAACTCTGCTTCTTGACTCACTGAGGGTTAGGGGGAATAGAGCTTTTATGCCACGGTTGTTTGAACGGTATTTACGGTTATATAGAACTCAATTAACTAATAGTACATTTCTCGTCAGTTAACTCCAGGGCTATAGAAGTCAGAGGTCGAGTGGAGTGAACAAAAATGTTTGGTGATTGACGGATTTAAAGCGTGCTTGATTAACTCGAGTTATAGTTCATTCACTCAAGTTAGTCTTCCCCTTTTTGTTTGTGACTTTCTAGTTACCCTCTAATGATCATATTAACTCAAGTTGTAAGTGGTTAACTCGAGTAAGCTTCGTAAATTGACAGCACGAGGTAACTGGAGTGAGTTTTCTACAACTCTAGTTCTGCGTATGTTGATAGGTTAACTGGCTGATTACCCTCCAGTGATGCGTACAAGTCGAGTTTCTAATGGCCCAACTCGAGTCCACACGTGGAGTGAACACAGTATTGCACTGGAGTGAGTTTTGTACAACTCGAGTTCTGCTCTCTTACACACGATAACTCTTCGGTTACCCTCCAGTGATGCGTACAACTCAAGTTTCTAATGGGCCAACTCGAGTCCACACGTGGATTGAACACAGTATCGCACTGGAGTGAGTTTTGTACAACTTAAGTTCTGCTTTCCTATACACAATAACTCTTCAGTTACCCTCCAGTGATGCGTACAACTCGAGTTTCTAATGGGCCAACTCGAGTCCACACGTGGAGTGAACACAATATCGCACTGGAGTGAGTTTTATACAACTCGAGTTCTGCTCTCCTACACATGATAACTCTTCGGTTACCCTTCAGTGAAGGTTATAACTCGAGTGATATATGGGCCAACTTGAGTCATCATTCGGAAGTAATCGATGTACCCACTGGAGTTAGCTTCTGAACACCTCGAGTTTGATGCCACTTCACACGATCAATCTTCAGTTACCCTCCAGTGTTGAGTAAAACTCGAGTATAAATTCCATCAAACTCGAGTTAGCTCAGACTCTTATCATATTCATAACAAGATCATACTTTTTCTTGAGCAAAGAAAGTTTGAATAAACAGTCGGTAGCATCAATAGCCATGGCCCTGGTTTTCCCATCCCCATCCAAACAGCAGATTGTATTCCCACAAGTCTTTGAAATATAAATTGGGACATCAAGTGTTGTTATTAACAGATTATCTCCGTTTGGAAGATGAAATTTGATGTGATTAAAGTTGTGTAAATAAAAACACCATTGTCATCCCAACCTCCACCTGTGGAACGGATTGTCTCAAGCAGGGTACATTGATGCACAAACAACATACTTCACAAAGGCTATATGAATATCAGCAAGAAGTATCATCTGCTGAACATCATATATAACCACCTCATTAATCACGAGTTCACTGTGTACTAACATTGGGTTACATGAACACAGATGTTTTTGGTGGCATAGGTGCTGTCATAAAGACATATGTTTTTTGTGGCATAGATGTTGTGGTCAAGTATGTCTTAGAAGGTCATGAACACAAATCTTTTTGGTGGCATAGGTGCTGTGGTCAAGTATGTCTTAGAAGGTCATGAACACAGATCTTTTTGGTGGCATAGGTGCTGTGGTCAAGTATGTCTTAGAAGGTCATGAACACAGATGTTTATGGTGGCATAGATACTGTGGTCAAGTATGTCTTAGAAGGTCATGATAGCAGAGGCAAGTGGGTTGCATTCCGTCCCAGACTTCCTATCCTTATGTCAGCACTAGATGTCATTGGGTTCATGTAATTGCATGTTGTACCTCTCATTATGTGACTACTTAACTGGAGCGTGTTATTTTAAACTTAGGCTCGGTGCATCTTGACACCATAGGTGCTCTGGATATAATATGACCTTCAGTTCATTAATGTGCATAAATTAGTAATCACAAAATATATACGCGTGGCCATCACAAACACATTCAATTGTAAAACAAAACATAGTTCATACACAAAATAGAAGCAAAAAAAACATGCAATACCACTTAAACGTTACATGCAACAGAACAGACTCACATGACTATTTTCAGTTACAAAGGCAAAGCACTCTGGTAACCGCCAATGAACCCACGACATCAAAAGCCATACACCACAATCAACCAATCAGCACAACCGCCACGTTCCACCCACCACCACCAACAAAACTAAAACACATGATAAAATAAAACGACTACGCTTGGTCGTGCACTAAAAACTACAAATATTCCACACACCCAATTATTGAGGGCGCAGGCAACAAAACAGTCTTGTAGGAACAAACACGCAGGAACATGGCTGACTTCCTACCAGACCAATCCAGACATAGAAGAATGACCAGCAACGATGACTCACCGCTTCTGAAGCTTCCACAAACAATATTAATAGAACTGATGTGCAACATAGCATCATCAAGTTTAAAAGACTATTATCACTTCAAGAATTCATGCCGCATCCTAAGGATAGCAGGAAATTCAACAGAATTCTTTAAAAACGTGCCACTGGATAACTATTCTCATCTAGGATGGACAAGAAGCGAGCAAGAGATTCATTTCCTGCTGACATGTTTCCATAAGGGTAATCCATTTAGTCTATTCATTATAGGGCTTAAATACTACACCAGAACAGCAGATCCAGGAGATAAAGGACTATCACAAATACGGGAGGCTGTAGTCCTAAACAACTGTGATGCAAGTTTCTCATTTGCCATATTAGTGCTTGCAAAATGGAGTAAGTTTAAGGACACACCAGAAGGGAACGAAGCAATAAACAAACTTGAAGCCATTATCGACTCGGGCCAAATATCTTCAATTAAAGAGCGACTGACACGACACCTACAATCAATGAACTGGGGACTGAACAGGAACATATTTGACCACCCCAAACATAGATTTTGTGAGAACCAACCATGCCAGGCCAGATGCAAAAATTGCATATACGACACAGAAGTCAGCTGGCTGTACCACATAATGAACGAACCAGAAGGACCGAATGTTTTTCTACAGGCGATTGAAGGAATTGACGCATGGGGGGAGGAAGAAATGAATGAGGCAGTCGACAACGATGAAGACGTTAATCCAGATGCTTAGACGACGATAGTTCTAACGTTTTTTATTAATTCTCGTAACATGCAGTTCAGCAAAGAATTAATTTTAGAGTAAATGTTTCAAAGACTTCGTCCATGCGTTAGGTTTAACGTGCATATGGTTTTTCTTTTTTTTTTTGCTACGGACTCCAAGTATCACGAATTACGTGTTGCTTTTTGCACATGACTTATGCACATTTAACAACAATAAACACAATCACTATCGGGTTACCCTCCAGTGATGCTAGAACTCGAGTTGATAATCGGACAACTCGAGTTCTAGCATCACTGGTAATCGAAGAACACCCTCGAGTGACCTTCTACACAACTCGAGTTTGGCGCCCCTTGTCACAATCACTATCGGGTAACCCTCCAGTGCTAACGAAACTCGAGTTGATTATCAGACAACTCGAGTGAGCTTCGTAAGTAATCGAAGAACGCCCTCGAGTGACCTTCTACATAGCTCGAGTTTGGCGCCCCTTGTCACAATCACTATCGGGTAACCCTCCAGTGCTAACGAAACTCGAGTTGATAATCGGACAACTCGAGTGAGCTTCGTAAGTAATCCAAGAACGCCCTCGAGTGACCTTCTACACAACTCGAGTTTGGCGCCCCTTGTCACAATCACTATCGGGTAACCCCCCTCCAGTGCTAACAAAACTCGAGTTAATAATCGGACAACTCGAGTGACCTTCGCATTTAATCGAAGAACGCCCTCGAGGGACCTTCTACACAACTCGAGTTTGGTGCCGCTTTTCACAATCACTATCGGGTTACCCTCCAGTGATGACGAAAACTCGAGTTGATAATCGGACAACTCGAGTCCGCACTCGTAAGTCTTGACAAAAGCACTGTCTGGAAACCGTTGAATTATGCAAGTAACTCGAGTTGTAATCCTCAACTCAAGTGGAGATGCGGAAAGCAACGCAAGGCTCTAAACAATAACTCGCTTGTTACTGTCCAGTACTTATATCAACTCGACTGCTCAATGGCCATCTTGACTGACACACCTAAGCACTATATAGGTAACATCAATTTATGACCGTGCTATAGTGTATATGCCTATTTGCATGTTGGCGCTAGTATTAATTAGAGTAATGGCAGTTGGAAATAGAAGTGTCATACTTGCTTAGCAGGGTGTATTGGCTGGACACAATCATTATGTAATGTGTGCATCATCATTGTTGACTATGGATTGTTAGCACTGCTGATCAGATTATTATTCAACCGTAAATAGGATATTATTCATTGTGCCTCATTACATCATCCCTTTTGTGTTAGGGATATTAGTTCTCTTAAAAAATTTTGTACACTGCCTCTCATGGCAAGGATATAGTTACATTGTGACAGAGGAACACAGATACTGTTGGTGGCATACAAGTACATCTGAGAAGATCATGATAGAGGAGTCAACTGGGAAACATTGCATCCCGCAATTGCAACATATATGTTATTAATGTACCTTAAAGTTCATTACTTTGTCAGTGCACTGTACCGTATATGACTCGATGACATTAACAATAGTTTACATGGACAAGTGTTGACATTACTATATCGCGGGAACATAACCTAACCACGTCTTTTGCTGGACTTTTCTCCAGAGGGAATGAGGGCCAGAGTTGTGTCCTGCTTTAAATTCAACGGATGATTAACTAACCACCACATAATGTCGCTCCGCAATTACTGAATATGTTCCAGCAAATAAGTTATTCCCTCAGTGTCAGGTTCAATGGAAACCATAATGGAAATCACAAGTAAATAAGAATGCGTACAGAGGGAAATCTAGACCACTTACATTTTCATAATGCAAATCACCTTCCGGGGTCCACTGGCTCAACCAAATAATAAAATGTACACCACAGTCCCTCCTGTATTCTCACCCACATGAAAACATTGTGTTACTTAACAAAACAATGCAAGCTAAATTGTAAGAGGGAAATGTGAAGAAGCTTACAGATTATTATGTTACACAATAGGAGGCCACACAATATCTGACATCTTCTTCTTCCCACCAGATGAGGTTTAACAATGTGCATGATGTCAACGAACCTATCTCTCTGAAAAAACAACATTTATGCGTCTTACGATGTGGGTCAACTGAAGTAGACCACCTCAACTACAGTAGTGGAGTCAGGTGAACTTATAATTAAGTTTAACACAAATATGTAATCATCTGTCATGCCACCCTTCTTCATAGTCTTCTTTCTGCCTAGAGCAGGCTTCATTGAGTCTAGCATATAGAAGGTCATACTCTTTGTCTCTACCGCAACACAGAACCAGTGGCCACGGACAAGTGCCGGACCCATTATCAACTCGCAGTCGCCTATATTGTAACCGACAGTTTTGGGAGAGAATTCTTTACTCGCGGAAGACACTTTCCACCCTATTGGGTTACCTACCAACTTTGTCTGCATAAAAACACATAGTACTGAGTAATGTGGACATAATATAGTCAAATAAAATGCTGTTCCACTACACAACAATCTATGACTTACCATGAACCATGCATCAAAAATATGGCGCTTCGGTTGTCCTCCCTCTAGGTTTAAGTCATACATTAAAGCCTTAGACACAGTCGACATCACCTACAACAGTAAAGAAACCATTGCAATGTCTACAAATAAAATTCACCATAACTTAATGAAACCATTATCCACGTAAGCCGTTATCTATACATACCGTATTACTTAGTCTTTGAATTCCCCTTAGCGTATACAACTGGTCTTGACACAGTTCTTCATCCAAAATCTGAACCAACAACCTACAAAAACATTTCAAATGCAATGGCAGTTAGTTCATCGCTTCCCGTGTTGTGGTAATATAGTAACAATATAACAGTCATTCAATCACATGACATATATACTTACACTTCAGCCTCAGCACCTCTGGCTATTATGGAAACTATATTGAACATCATTTTCTGATCATGTGTTGGTGTCTTCCTTTTTCGACTCCCATCCAACTGTGTAAATGAACATGTTATCGCTTGCAATAGCTGCCTTTTTGATTTCCGCATCTGTTGAGGCCTCTAAATTGCATGCTCATCCGTGGGGACATTTTCTGCCACCTGAGTTCCCTCTGCATCATCATCTTCACCGTCATCAACAGAATCACGTTCTGCGTCTACATTATCAGAATCTGAGTCGTGAGAAGCATCTGTCGCATCATCATCATCCTCATATGTATGTTCCTCATCTACTGTCACACCAGGGCCGTCTTGTTGTGCTTTGTTCCTGGCCTCTCGTGCCAGCTGGACATTCAGTAACTCTTGCACCACCACGTTTACAAGTCTGTTTCGATTTTCATCGATAACTTTCACCAACCGCACATAGACCTCCTTCAATTCCTGCAGTAACAGCACAACTTCATTTGTCAATTACATGATTAAGTCGTTTTTGCATTTTAAATTAGCTTCCACAGACAAATACCGGGTCTAAATATGGGACATTATCTGTGTCCTCATTCCCTGCCCTAACTTCAAAGCCTTTCCCTTGATATAAAATGCCCATATTGCTCATCCTCTCAATCTTCACCATTTTGTTGATCTTTTCCTTTGTCCAGAATTTAATCGGTATGGTGGACTGTTGGTGAACACTTTGTTTCAAAGGGAAGTTTTCCCTAAAGAACAACTACACAATAGAAAATATATGGATAATTATTTTCAGCTTGAATGATAGCTACACATTAATGTAAACAGTGACATACTAGGAGTAAGTACAGGCAACCACCCATGTTGCTGCTCCCTTCCCTTTTCTTCTTCTCCCTGTACTCTTTCACATAATCACTCATTTCCTTCCACAAGTCTTTTATCATGTATGTTTCCCAGTCATAATGTTCAAAACGGTCTATTGTGCAGAACATAACTCTCAACAACTGGTCACATATGAGCCCACTTGACGTAGGACATAATAAAGTTCCTAAACTGTACAGCACAAACATAAACTCAAATTTATCGCCAGCTGACCCAGATTTTATGTGCTTCAGAATGTCCGTATATCTCTTCTTCCCATACTCCCTCTTCAACCACTGATATGCTCTATCCGAATCCTCTACATCCACCTTCACCTCCTCCCCTGAATCAGGTAGACCGAGCAACTTGTGCACATCTGATGCTTCTATTTCTTTTGTCTTCCCCCTAATCCTGAATTGATGTGTTGCTGGGTCATATGCTCTCAGCATGGATACGATGAGGTCACGGGGGAGTCTGTCTAATTACACCTTTAATAAATTTCTAAATCCTATTCTCTTAACCCTCTCCTTCAAATGTTTATCACCGTTCACAAACTGCACCAGTGATGTAAATCCTCCCAGTGAGCAGCGGGTATGATGCAGAGAGTAAAAGGTTAGAAAGCCCTTCATTTGTTAATGCAGAGAGTAAAATGTTAAAAAGGGCACAGGATGGAAAGACACCTTTATTCTGCATAGCGTTAATGGTTTCCTAAGCTTCAGAGTATTTCAAACTCTCTGCGTATGCACGAATAAGGGAAATATAGGTGAGAGAGTTGGGTGAGCAGCCTTGTCTTTGCATAGCTTGGAAAAGTTCCTCTGCTTCAAGCGGAAGTCCAGAAATTAGGGAGACATTGTGATCATGATATTATAGCTGTAATATCCTAAATTTTAGGACTAGAGGCTAGAGAATAAGCCTAAATTCAATAGACTGCTAAGCTCCGGTTAAGCAAATGTCCCAAGAGGGCATAATGATATTCCCTAATATTCCATATATCTTTGTGACATTTAAGGGAATAAAATGATAAAACAAGGCAATTGGTGGTCATACACAACATGAATAAATTTAGAACATAAATTATAAACATTTGAATTTACTGCCAGTGAGTTTCTTTGTATATCAATCTTGTTGTGTGACATTTTTAAATAGGCAAATAATGTCTAATGCAGACTTATCAAGCTTTAATTTGATAGATTATATAGGTCATTTGTAGCTGTACACAAACAGTTATGTATTTTTGACATTTGTCCGGTGATATTGGCGGTTTTCAGTGGCTAAGCAAAATGAGGTTGAAAAGTCAAAAGCAAGACATGTGTTTAATTGCCATTAAAACAATATAGTTAAGGAGTTGGATGAAGCTAGTTCAAAAAGCTCTCTTAGCTCCTTTAAGGCTTCATTTAGTCAAGGAGAAAGAGACAGAATTAAGCCCAATTAATTAGAGATAAGTCTAATCAAAAGAACATGTGCAAATTCCATTAAAATAATATTCCCATAAAGTATGAGAGATAAGAGAGATATGATGATAAAACCTACTTATCTCTTCTATTCATCTTCATTTCGTCCAACACACAAGGGAAAGAGAAAAAGAAATCAGAAAATAATGAGAAAAAAGAAAGAGGAGAGAAGGAAGGTGAATAGTGAAAATTTCGGAGTTCTGGAACTGATTTCACCATTGATTCGATGTTTTCAGCTTCCGGAGTCTCCTCTAACATTGCTCTATTAGATGAGATCTTTCTTTCTATAGTTTTGAATTCTTGATCAGAGGTGTTTGCAGCCATCTACCTAGAGGAAGTGCTGCCAAAATCAAGAATCGGTTGTAGAATCAAGTAGAAGTATGTACAAGCACTACTATAGAATATAGCTTTTACGTCCCTAAAAGACGTCTCTTTTTAAAAAGGGTAGTAAAAAATAAAGGCAGTAGCATTTTTGTAATTATGGATGAGAACTGAATAGCTTTAGACGTCCCCAATTTAAATAGGGACGTCTAAAGTGTGACTTTACAGACTTTAGACATCCTTATTTGAATTAGGGACGTCTAAAGTAAAAAAAAATTACTTTAGACATCCCCAGTTCAAATTAAGGACATCTAAAGTCACACTTTAGACGTTCCTATATACATTTGGGACGTCTAAAGTTTTAATTTTTTTTTTAAATGAGGGACACCTTTTGGCATCCCTCATATATATAGGGACGCCAAAGGGCATCCTTGATGATAAATGGCTTCCCTAATTATTTTATTAGGGAGATATCAGGGACGCCGTTTGGCGTCCTTATATATATGAGGGATGCCAAAGGGTGTCCCTCATTTAAAATTTTTTTTTAAACTTGAGATGTCCCCAATGCATATGGGGACGTCTAAAGTAAAAAAAATAACTGGACAACTTTAGACGTCCCTAAATTAAATTGGGTACGCCAAAAATAATTCAAATTTTTATTGACAGTCTTTATTTGTCAGTTTTATACTACTTTTACACTCATCTTTCTCTTCCTATCGCCGCAAACATAAGAAGAGCCACTACCACCACGTCTTTTAACTCTTGCTTCTTCTTCTTTATATGCTTCTTTTACTTTTTCTTCTTCCTTTGTCTCTCTCATTTTTCATCTCCAGATCTGTTATGCTTTCTTACCATTTTTTTTATTATTTTATCCTCTTTCTCTTTTTTCTTTAGGTTTTCCTTCTATTTTATCTTCTAACTTATATTGTTATGACTTATAGATCAGGACTCTGAAACATGCTTCATGGCTATGTTCCCGCTGAGAAAATGAGGTTCATCTCTCCCTGTTGCTCTTCTCTATTCATTATTATGAGAAAATGAATTTCAATAATATAAGTTGATAAGTTTTTTGCAACTAATTCTTCTTATTGTCTTCATCTTCTACCTATGAGATTTCAGCTTTGGAGTTATTATTGTGTAGATTTTGGATTTGGTTTTCAGATACTAGATCTATAATTTTATTGACGATGATCTATAATTTCTAGTTTTAAATACTGTTTAGTCTAGATCAGTAACATAAATGATTTTTTTTTAAAAAAGCACTTTAGACGTCCCCATTTTAAAATGGGGACGTCTAAAGTGTTAGTGTAGTACTTTAGATGTCCCTTTGTAAAATGGGGACATCTAAAGTCTAGACTTTAAACGTCCTTTTATCTATGAACGTTATTGCCATTTTTTACTACATTGCTCACATAGACCTCTCCTTATTTTCAGACGTTAATAAGCCTAAAAAAGAGACGTTAAAAACATTTTTTTGTAGTAGTGAAGCTTCGATTTGAACCGATTGATTTGCTGTTTTGTTGAGCTTTGAGCATTTCTTGGGTTGCCATATGCTTTCATCCAAGCTATGATTTTAGGGCTATATGTTATTTTAATGATTAAAATGATGATCTATTGAGGATTAATGATGATATTGGACTAGTTTGATACTACCTCCGGTCCTAAATATAGGACAAAGTTTGTAATGTAAATTACACTACAAACTTTGTCCTATATATAGGATTGGAGGGAGTAGTAAAATTGTAAAACTGTTGATTGCTAGGTTGAAGTTTCTAGGAGGCAGTCTGTTTGTGGTAAAATTTTGATTAGTCAAACTTAGTCCAAATATTATGAAACTTTCTAGGATTAGAGTAGACATGCTAGGCTTTAATTTGATGGGTATTATAAGCAATTTGAACTAGTGGATTGAAAGTTATGGATTTTTGATGTTGTGCCCTGTTCTTGGACTTGATTCTGGAACAGTGTGGGACTTTATGGAATTAAGTAATTTTATAGTTGTAGATGGTGGTGGTTCATATTTTTCCTGTGTAAAGGATTTAAAGAGCTTTCCATAGAACTTGAACCACTCTATTTTGGTTTTTGTAGATTTAGTTATGATTTTTGGAAGTTGAGCCAAGAACAAAGGATTTCTTGGCCTTGACCTAAAAGTTTTTGACCTCTCTTGGCCGTGGCCAAGGATTTTTGGCCGGGGCCAAGACCCCTGTTTCAGTTTTTCACACTTTTGATTGGTTTAGCTTTCCTAACCCCATAGGCACTTGTTTGGACTTCCAATGGCTACCTAAGTAGCTCAAAAGATAACCAATATGATGTATTAAGCCTCCCTAACTTCTTGGACACTAATATACACTTACAATGACTTTATATCATGTCTATAATGATATGATTGTGTATCTAGGGTCATGAAGTGACAAGGATTGAGCATCTTCAATGGTTGGAGTAAAGGTACAAGAGGAGGACTCAAGACAAGAGGTAGGAAACTTACCTTATTTGTATGTAGTTGATATTTTTGCTTGTGTAGTAATGTATGTTATTGATCACTTGATTGTGTAGAGCATATTTGAATAATGAAGCTCTATTTCTGTTTATACAGTGGTCATAGTTATGTTGCATGAAACATTGAGCATGCATAAATGTTATTATGGGGTATGCATCTAGTTAAAGCTAACATGTCATGCACATATTATCTATCATGCATGCATTATGGTAACTATTTCCTACTGAGATTCTTTAGAATCTCACTCTCACCATTTAAACAGGTAAACATAGGAGATGTACTGGGAACAGAGAATAATTCTATATGAGATGAATGCAGTGGTTGAACAAAGATGAGGATATGTCTATAATACTTGTAATGAGTTTAGACACTTTGGTAGCCCTATGGCTATATTGTTTGTATATATATATGTTTAGACACTTTGGTAGCCCTATGTCTACATTGTCTGTATATATATATATATATATGCAAATGAATGAACTAATAATGAGCAGAGAAATGATCTGGCCAAGTAAATGAGTAGAGAATTACTCTGATTGAATTAACTAAAGGTGAGAATTGATGAGTAGTAATAAAGTTGCAAACCATTGAATGACACTTCCGCAAGATTTTGAAAATTATTCTGAAAAAAACCCACTCAACTACAGGTTCGAATCCTATCTTGAGATTGAGAATTTAAAACGATTTTATGAAAGTGGTTCAGACTTATTGCGTACAAGCTCATCTGATTGATTACGAGAATAAGGCGTTATAATAGCTTATCTGCATTCCCTAGCAAATGCAAGAAATTGCATTTGGACATTTGTAATCTCAAATTTACAGTATATAAGGAATATAAAATTAAAAATATGCATTACATCTCAAATATTGGAAATATAATATTACAGAACCACATAATCTTTTCACTCAGCATTTGATTGCAACACAAGGCTCTATACGTGGATAATAAGGTTAGTGCATTGAATAAGAAATTCCAAAATCCTGAGTAAAATAACCAAAGAAATCCTAAAATTTGTACAAAAAGAGATTGTCTAAATCTTGAGTAAACCAACTGTAAACCAGAACAAAGATATATAACTCCTAAAGACAAACACTAAAATCTTACTTAACTGCTTAGGCTATTTAAGTAGGTGGCCTTTTGACGGTTGTCTATATGATAATTGCCAATTACAAACTTTTGTCAAAATAGAAAAGTCTAGGAAGTTTACCTTTCCAGGTTTTATCCCTTCTTCCTCCATTTTATTGAATTGCAGTGAAGCAGCATGTATCATACCTATAAAAATAAATAAACAAGTTAGAATTTGATTACAACAGACCAATCATATCAAAATAATTTTCTTTTTCCTTCTTTTTTTAATCTATTTTTGACCCTTACTTTGCAATGCAAAAAAAAAACCAAGGAACTTTCACCAAATGACTAGTGCCACTGTAGTAATAGTTCATTTGGTCTTATAAACATAGAGAAAAAGTGACGAGATAGGAAATGAATAGTTATTAGTAAACGTAGAATGCATCTTATCAAAACTATTACCTTATCACCTGATCATTGTGTTAAATGTATGAATTGATGGAGCAATACTCAAGGAACACGTGTTCATAAATACTGGAAGTTAAATTAACTTTTCCTGCATAAGAGATACTGTATCAGCAAGCTTTCTATAGCCTTTATATCTTCTAATTCAGATGAAATGTCTGATATCAACCAACTTCAAGCATGGCTTTGATAAAGGTGTTATAAGCCACAATATCAAGCTTTAAGTTTGCTTCCCAGATTCATCTGGCAACACTTTCTACCTCCTGATGCTTTCGTGACAATGAATAGCGACATCGAACCAGTAGGGGATAACAATGCATCTAAGGCTATTAATTAACCATAATAATTCAGGTTCCAGCAGAGAACGTATCAGTAAAACTCTAATATAAAAAAATGAAACTAAAACAGATGGCTTATAAATGAATCAAAAATTAATGAGACCAATTTGAAAATGTTTTCAGAAGGACTTCTGAAAACCTACTCAAGTGCAGGTCAACACTCTACTTTGAAGTTGAGACCCACACTATTTATAAAAGATTACTGATCTCCCTTTTCAATGAAGTTATTGCATTTAAGCCGGCCATACGCTTTAAAAATGGTGTTACATTTGTTGGTATTAGAGCATAAGTTCTTGACTCTAGGATAAAGTTCTCTATTTAGATAAGTGTGCTAACTCCTGAATAGTGTTTTTATGAATAGGAATGATGAACGATAGAAGGAGGTAGAGGAGCAGGTCACCCCCATCTGTTAACCAGCCTCCAGTGGAGAAGTGCATATCAGAGGAGAGGTGCAATCTGGGAAGGAAGCATATCATGGTATATAGAACTAAGGGAGGAGCGAGGATGATGCGTACTACCAAGAAGAAAGTCCCTATCCCAGTAATGGTTAAGGTAGGGCCTAGGCTGAGTGGAGAGTCATCTGTCGAGGACAAGGATAACCCTGTAGTTGGAAAGATAGTGCAAGATATCAATTTTACCGATGGCTCTAAGGCTCCAGAGGTCAAACTAGTTTATGATCCCTATCCTAATGATGAATTATAGAGGTGCATGAAGGTGTTGTACCTCAATAGTTATGAGGAGTGTGGTACCACAAGAGCAAAGTATAATAGGTTGTTGTTTGACGTAGAACGTGTTATTCCCTATTCAATTCTTAAATCCAAAAAACTTTAGGTTGGTTATCATTTGAGACCCTTAGGTGGCTATGAGAAGCTCAAACAAAAGCCTAAAAGATTTGGGAAGAATTAGACTAAAAACCACCTTTCAAAAGTTTAAAATGCTGAAATTGGGGGTTGGCCACGACTAAAAATCCCTTGGCCACGGCCAAGAAATGGTCAAAAACATTTTTTCTACCGCCAAAAACCTTTGGTCCCAGCAAAAAACAAGTCAGAAACATTTGGGCCATGGCTAAGAACCTTCTGGTCGAGGCCAAGAAAAATTATGTTTTTTGGCTGAATTTCAAAAAAGTATAAATAAATCTAGAAAAATTAAAATGGGGTGACTCTAAGTCCTACTTGAAGCTTTTTAAGTCTTCTTTACAGGAAAAATATGAATCACTGTTGTCTATGACCACAAAAATACATAATTTAACAAATCTCCTTATTATTCTAGAATTGATCTCAATTTCAACCTCAAATTTTGGAAATACATAACTCCCATCACACATATCAAAATGACTGCTATAATATATCAATTTAAACCTTGCAATGTATACCACAAAACTGGAAAGTTTCACAGCTTTTTGACATCATTTGCTATTTCAAAACACCATGCAAACAAGCTTCCCTATACAGAATTTTCACTAACCAAAACTTACAACTTTTAAACCTAAGTTTCCAATGGTTCAAAATTCACATCCAACACTACTCTTACACAATTTTCCACAAGGAATCCAATGGAAATATCAAAACCACCAAATTCACATTCCTTCTACATGTTTTGTTTTGGCAACAATTCAACTCAATTCTCACAATTTTCCAAACTTTGTATTCAAGACTTCAATCCATTTCCATTATCCAAAGAATAACACAAGACACCATTTCCATCAATAAAAAAATCCCAAACTCTCTAAGACCTTAAATCATGAAAATAGGGAAAAATTCCTAAAATCAAGATACCCAACCAATAACTCACTAGTACAAAAAAGGTGATTTAGACCGGCACATTTAAACCGGTTGTAGTAAATAAAGTCTAAAAGAAATGCGCGGTGGCATTTTCGTAATTATAAATAATTTGGGAGACCGGTTATTATAATATCCAGTCTAAAAAATACAATTTAGACCGGTTGTACACTAAGTAGTCTAAAAATATTAATTTTTAGACCGGTTATTATAATAACCGGTCTAAAAATTAATCTTTTTAAGACCGGTTGCTAGAAAACCGGTCTAAAATGAAGCTTTTTAAGACCGGTTCTCTAACAACCGGTCTTAAAAGTGGACCGGTTGTTAGAGAATATGTCTTAAAAAGCTTCATTTTAGATCGGTTAATCTACTCAACCGGTCTTAAAAACCTCCCCAAATTTTTCCACGCCTCCCCTGCCCGCCTTCTCCATTCTGAAATTGACTCTTGGCTTCTTTCATCCCAATCATTTCTTTTCTCAGTGCTCAACTCCCCGTCCCTTACCTGATCTTTGAATTGGAACAATCGAATCCGGCCGGTCGCTGCTCGTGGTTGCCGCTGTTGGGTCGCCGTCTTCCTTTGCTTCAGGTTTTGAGCTCCGTCCGTTATTCACTGCAACTTAGGGACGTCTTCGTCTTCATCGTCTTGTTTGAGGTATGCTTCCTCGTCCTCTACATTTACCCCTCTACAATTACTATATAGAAGCAATTTTGGAAAGTTGCCTCCAGATTTGGAATTCCAGTTGGTGTGTTTGGTTTTTTTTTGATATACTGGAAATTTAAAATACAGCAAGAGAATTATTCCTGAGGATCAACTAGTCATTTCGGTGCTTGGTCACATGCTCAATTTGAAATTGGTATAATTAGATATTCATCATTCGTTTTCCTTTGGCTATAAATCCTATCCTAGTTCATATTTTGCTCATATTAGTTCGTCAATTAAAGAATCTATATCTAGATTATATATAATAGATATGACCCGTTCACTTTTTGTTATAAATAAAAAATGTCTTTTGAGTAGGCTTGAACCTATAATACTGAACGGAGATATAATGGCATTAATAAGGTCGTACCTATATATTCCAATCATTCTGGATGAAGAGGAAGTCTCTGCTTTAAAAGATAAACTTCCTCCCTCAGGATTTTTGACTAATATTCTTCTGAATTCAAATTGAGCATGTGACCAAGCGTCGAAATGACTAGTTGATCCTCAGGAATAATTGTTACCAAACCATAACATTTAGAGTCATTTAATTGCATATGAATAAGATGAGAATTCTTAGGAGGATTAGCATCCTCTATAGTGGAAAAGACATTCAGTGTAAAAGGGGACATACTATATTGACCAGTCCGGTTAGCAAGCTAGCCTGGGTCTTCCGTATGCAAAATCGAGAAGATTGTATCTGCTGGCATAATTTGAAGCCCATGAGAAGAACTCAGTGCTCGTTTGACTAACGAGTCTGCCATATTATTGTCGTCTCTGTCAATATATTGGAACTCTACATTCCAACTCCGTTCCAACATTACTTTAATCTCTGTAAGCAGCTGACATTCTTCACGCATATCTGGGATCTCATTTTGAAGTAGGTCGATAACCTCGTAGGAGTCGCACCTAATCAACACATCTCTGAACCCCCCATCCCAAGCTCTTTTCATGCCCATAAGGCAACCCCAAATTTTAGCAGTCAGAGCATCACCAGTACTGAGCCTCAACATAAATCCCTCCACTAAAGCCGTGTAGAAAATCTTCTGCTTTAAATCTACAGATGGTCACCAATTTTGAAAGTGAAACATCACAGTTTATATATACCCTCCTATATGTATTATGTAACCTGTCTCGCATTTATGTCTAGTTTCTATCATTATTATCGACTCATTTTGAACTTGATCTCTCATATAAATATATAGTACGTGCTGTGTGTGTATAACCTGTCTTTTCTTTTACCAAATATATATATATAACGTGTCTGTATTTGACGTTCTGCTTAGTTATTGACTCACTGGAATATTAGCCAGGCTTTATTTATATATATATGTAATATATATACACATGGTGATGATAGCTTTGCTCTGCATAGCACATCCCAGTGGGGCAGTATCATTATGATGGTAACCAATTTTGAAAGTTGGGCTCAGGGTAGTAGAACTTATAGTTCTTTTTACTTTGTTTAACTAGTTACCTTCTATTGGTTTCCAACGGTATTGCTTGGATATTATTAGTCGAAGGACCAAAGTCACCCTAAAAAACATATCCAGGGACAAACAGTATAATAATAAATCTAGCGTGTGCAGGCGTTAGACATTAAAAGAATATATATCCAAGTCACTTTCTCTGGAATTCCAAAAGTACTTTAAGACCGGTTGTGGGCACAACCGGGCTTAAAAATCCACATTTAAGACTAGTTGTGGGAATAACCAGTCTTAAAGGCCAGACATTTAAGACCGGTTGTGGGCACAACCAGTCTTAAAGGTAAGACATTTAAGACCGGTTGTTCCTACAACCGGTCTTAAATGTCTGACCTTTAAGACCTCTTACGGGCAGAACAGGTCTTAAAGGGCAGACCTTTAAGACTGGTTTTAAGAACAACCGGTCTAAAAAATAATAGACTTTTTAGACCTGCTGTATCAAGACCTAATACAAAACCAATCTAAAAAGTCATTTTTAACTAGTCTAAAAAGTCATTTTTCTACTAGTGACTACTATATACATGTCAAAAAGTTGCTCTTACTCACCTCTTCCTCCTTCTCTAACTTGTTCTTTGCTTCACCAATCTCTAGTTTTTCTTGAGTTCACCAAACAACACCTCTTGAAAATCGAAAACCATACAATTGAAGTTTTCAACAAGGGAAACAAGATTAAAGAAGATGATTTTGACAATAGAAGCCATTTTCAAGGTCAAATCTCAAGGAGAAGGATTTGATTTACCTTGAACTCTTTCTCTTTCCTTCGCCACCTTGCTTGCACGACTTGAGAGAGTTTGACAGAGACAATGAAGTATGAAATGATTAACAATTCAGCCCCTCTAAACCTTGACAGTGGACTTTAAGAGAGGAGAGGAAAGAGAAATCATTTGTTTGACTTATTAAATCCTTTGCTTGGCCTATATAATGCCACAAGTCACAATTTTGGGACCTCTCCTAAAGCAAGTAACTATCTAGTTACTCTAACCAATTTTCTTAGCCATTTAGTCATGCTTCTCATTTCTTTTAGCTATTAGTCAATTTCTTCTTCGGTTGCAGACTAATTGGCTAGTAAATTTCCTTCTTCCCGTTTTGCCCCGAACTATGGTAATTTCTTTTGAATCACCACTTAACACATTATTTGATTCCACTTTCCTCTTCCATGCACCATTCCCTTCTAGTTTAATTCAATTTAAGCTTTGCCACCATACTTGAGAAAGGGTTCATCTGACCCAGTGTGTCACCATGGGGAGCTCGGTATTGTTTGTAAAAAAAAGATGGGAGCTTGAGGCTTTGTATAGATTATAGAGAACTTAATGACCTATTAGATCAATTGTTTGGCTTATGTGTATTCTCTAAATTGATCTAAGGTTGGGGTATCATCAATTACGTATGAAGGTAGCAGATATATCATCAATTGTCTGGCTCCTTGTAATGCCCTCTGGTTTGACTAATACACCGGTAGTATTCATGGATTATATGAATCACCTCTTCTAACAATATCTTGATCAGTTTGTTATGGTATTTATTAACAACATCTTGATTTACTCTAAGAGTAATGAAGAATATGAGTAGCATTTGAGAATTGTGTTGAGAATCTTGCAAGAGAAGCAACTCTATGCCAAGCTAAGCAAGTGTGAGTTTTGGCTTACGGAAGTGAAGTTTCTTGGCCATGTTATCTCACGAGAAGGGGTCTTGGTGGATCCCAGTAAGGTGGAAGCACTACTTGACTAGAAGAGGCCATAAATTGTTTCCAAGATTCACAGTTTTTTGGGTATTGCTGGTTACTATCAGAGGTTTATTCATAACTTCTCCCAGATTGCTTTGCCGATGACCAAGCTCACGAAGAAGGATCAACCGTTTTTGAGTGATAAACGTTGTGAAAAGTGTTTCACGGAGCTGAAGGAGCGGTTGCCTATGGCACCAGTATTGATTATATCTGATCCTAGTATGACTTATGTCGTGTACAGTTATGTGAGTAAGTAGGGGTTGGGGTATATCCTGGTGTAGTAGGGACAAGTGGTGGCCTATGCCTCCCGACAGCTGAAGCCTCATGAGATGAATTATCCCACTCATGATCTGAAGCTTGCGGCAATAGTGTTTGCCTTGAAGATTTGGCGTCATTACTTGTATGGAGTGATAGTGGAATTATACTGTGACCATAAGAGTCTTCAATACTTGTATGATCATAAAGAATTGAATATGAGACAATGTCGGTGGATGGAGTTGCTGAAAGATTACAACCTAGAGATTAAATATCATCCGGGTAAAGCTAATGTTGCCGCAGATGCTCTTAGTTGGAAGACAGTACTGGTGGCAATGATGATGATCCAGGAAAGGAAATTGATAGAGGATTTTCAGGACTTCAATCTCTCAAATGACATCATGTGTGCCAATTATGGTGTTGTCTAAGGGGAGAATGACCTGAGGACTGAAATTGAAGAGGTTCAGATGTATGATGAGCGAGCCCAGTCCATCCAAGCTATAATTGAGCAAGGAGGGACCCAAGATTATGATTTGTCACCTAGTGGACTAGTTTGTTACCATAAGAGAATTGATGTTCCACTGAAGGCTGACTTAAGATAGAGAATTCAGGATGAGGCTCATAAGAGTAAATATACTATTCACCCAGGAATGACCAAGATGTATCACAACTTGAAGTCTATGTAGTGGTGGCGAGGGTTTAAGAGTGACATGATTAAGTATATGGCATGGTGTCTTACCTGTCAGAAGGTGAAGATTGAACACCAGAGACCACTAGGAATGCTTCAAAGTCAGGAAATTCCATAATGGAAGTGGGAGAGTGTGTGACCATAGATCTAGTAGGGGGTCTGCTATCAGGAACTATGATGCGATCTGGGTGATTGTTGATCGACTCACAAAGTCAGTGCACTTTATCCTTATCAATGCTAGCTACTCTCCTAATAAATTGGTTGAGATATACATCAGAGTGATAGTAAGACTCCATGGTACACTAAAGAACATCATCTCTAACAAAGATCCTTGGTTTACTTTGAGATTCTGCATGAAGCTATGGGTACACAATTGATGTTTAGGTCGGCCTACCATCCTTAGACAGATGAATAGTCGGAAAGGACCATTCAAATGCTAGAAGATATGCTGAGAGCGTGTGTCCTAGACTTCAAAGGAAATTGGCACTACTTCCTTCCACTTGCCGAATACGCCTACAACAACAATTATCATGCGAGCATTCAGATGGCGCCATATGAAGCACTGTATGGAAGGAAGTGTTAGTCACTGTTGTTAGATCTCATGTTTTGATGATAACAAAAGAATGGTTTTAAAAGGAAATGTTTTATAATCAAGCTTGATCTAAGTAATGACAGGAATAAGCTTACTTGAAGTAAGCATGGAAGTAATGAAGATTGGCCAAGAGAAAATGCTGAGGAACTTGATCAGAAGTGCATTTTCTAAGGCATTACTCGAGGCACTACTCGAGTAATGAGCCAAAACTTGAAGTAACCAGGCAAAACTTCCAGTTACCTGCCACCATTACTCGAGGCGTTACTCGAGTAACCAGGTAAAACTTTAAGGTTGCTCTCGGCCTGCCAATGTTACTCGAGGAGCTACTCGAGTAACCATGTGAAAACTTCCAGTTGCCTTCAAGTTTTCCCCATGATACTCGAGGAGCTACTCGAGTACCTTTGTATCCTAAAATGTGGACCTCTCAGCAGTTTGTACCACTGCGAATGTTACTCGAGGAGCTACTCGAGTAACCAGATCAGAAACTTCCAGTCAGCTTTCAAGTTTTTCATGATACTCGAGGAGCTACTCGAGTAACCATGTATTTAAAAACGTGCAGCTCTCGGCACTTTGTACCACTGCCAATGTTACTCGAGGACCTACTCGAGTAACACACTAAGGTGAGTGAAAACTTGAGGTTTGTACCCGATTAACTTGATTTCTCTCTTTCATATTCCCCGAGTATGTATCCCAATATGCTCAAATATTTTCAAAGGAAACTTCAAGTTATTACCCGGGTAAGTTATGTTCAAATGTCTCAGTTACTCGAGGTGCTACCTGAGTAACCTATGCAAGAATGAGTGCATTACTCGAGGAGCTACTCGAGTAATGAGGTAAGTGCTCTCAGCATTTTAATCCTGCCAACATTATTGGAGTAGAGCATCGAGTAATCAAAAGTTTTCCAAAGGATTACTCGAGGTGTTACCCCAGTAATCCATAAAGTTGCAGAAGCATTACTGGAGGCACTACCCGAGTAAATAACTGTTCACAAAGGTTTGAAATTTAGTTTACTCCATGCACTACCCGAGTAATCTTGTTTGTCTTCATTAAATTTCAAACAAACAGTGATTTCACGATGTTACTCGAGGAGCTACTCGAGTAAACTTCAAGGGTTACTCTAGGAGCTACTCGAGTAAGCATACCCAGAAATTTAGAAATCATTCAAACGTTCATTGATTTGTTTCCTATATGATTAACCTTTCATTGTATTAGTATTCTTAGTCTATTTACAGATAAACAATGAAGGAATCACTTCAAGAGATGAAAGTCAAATCAAACGTTCAAATGCCAACCACCACCAACGGATATTTTTCAAAAACATGAAAAGTCAACAGTGGCTGCGCACTCACCAACGGACGAAAGGAAAACGTTCCAACGGTCATGCCCATCATATCTATATATATGGGAACCTTCAAACAGAGAAGTACACCCAAGCATTCACACAAACGATTCATTAAGTTCATTGCTCTGTTTTTCACGTTGAAATTGTATTCATATGCTTCAGTGATTATCATCTACTCTTTGTGAGAGATATTTCATTCAAACTCAATATTTGTTATTGAGATAACTTAAGGTTGTGGAACCTTGAGTTGGGATTGGATTACAACCTGTAAGGGGGAGCGAGTGTCCAGGTGTAAGGAACTTGCTTGTACTGAGGTGCCAAGAACCCACTGAATCTTGGAAGTTATAGTGAAACTCTCAGAGAAGCTCTGAGGACTGGACGTAGGTCAAAGTGGTTGTGACCGAACCAGTATAACTCCCGGTGTACACTTCGGTGATATTTCTCCTTACTCATTACTGTTTTAATTCTTTTGTCAAAGTTTTATATTTTCGAAAGAAATTTCAGTATCACCCAATTCACCCCCCTCTTGGGTGAAACGCTTGATCTTACATTTGGTATCAGAGCGTAGGTCTTCTTGTTAAGGTATAACAACCTAAGAAGGATCCAATGGCAAGCATGGGTGAAGGAATTCTTCCCGACGGAGCATCCATCACTAGACCTCCCGGTTTCAATGGAGAACACTTCTCTTTCTGGAAAGCAAAATTCAGAGTGTTCGTGATGGCTACTGAATATGGGCTATGGGATGTAATCGAGAGTGGAAATTATCAACCTACAAAGACTGTAGATTCTCAGAAAATTCCAAAGACGCCAGCGGAATATGATGAGAATGACAAGAAACTTATCACTCTCAATAGCAAGGCAATTCTGATGTTACAAAGCTCTTTGAGTCAAAATGAATACTTCAGAATTTGCACACTCCCAACAGCAAAGGAAATGTGGGAAGCTCTGGAAATAGCTCATGAAGGAACTTCGGGAATAAAGGAGAATCGAATCAACACCTTGATCACAGAATTCGATCTACTTCGAATGAAATCAGGTGAGTCAATTTCTGAATTCGAACTTAGATATACTCATCTTGTTAATCAACTTGCAGCACTTGGTAAAGTCTATGATCAAAATATCCAAGTACGAAAGATTTTGAATATTCTTTCTAAAGAGTGGGAGGCCAAAGTCACTGCGATAGAAGAGGCAAAAGGAGAATCAATGAGATCAGTTGCTTCTCTATTTGGAAGCCTTTCTGAATATGAAAGCAAGTTAAAGTTCAAACGGGAACTAGACGACATCAGTGACAAAAGAAAGAAAGGTCTAGCTCTAAAAGCAAAAGAAGAAAATCAAGATGAAGATGAGGAGTTTGATGATGATGAAATGGGTTTAATCATAAAACGATTCAGAAAGTTCTACAAGAAAGGTCAAGGCTTCAAACACTTTCAAAAAGGAGGAACTAGCAACAAAGACCATATCATTTGCTATGAATGTGGTAAACCAGGACATATCAAATCAGAATGTCCAGAACTCAATCAAAAGAGCAAAGAAAAGAGAAAAGGCAAATTCTTTAACAAAAAGAAGGCCTTTGTATCTGCTATATGGGGAGATAGTTCCTCAGACGAAGAAAGTGATGAGGAAGAAGTAGCCAACATATGTCTTGTTGCTCAAGAAGAGACAGAAGAAGAGGTAAATGATTCTGACCCTACCTATGATGAATTATTATCCGAATATAATGCTTTACATTCTGAATTCATCAAAGTAGTTAAAGAACTAATTGTTTTCAAAAAGAAAAACAAAGCTCTTGAAATTGAGCTTAAAGAAAGTTCAGAAAAGAATTGTGAAAATTGTTCTTCCTTGAAAAAGAAAAACACTGATCTCACAAAAACTCTTGAAAAGATTACCAAAGGAAGTGAGATGCTAAGTGTGATTTTAAAAGAACAACGATTTGTAAATGACCGATCTGGTATTGGATATGATCCAAAATCAGATAAAAGGAAAGGTAGAAAGAAAGCAGGAGGTAAGTCATATTTGAATTATTTCCAGCATTCTGTGTATATATCAAATCCTTTTGCATTTTGTAATTACTGTAATAGAAAAGGTCATTATACCTCCTCATGCATTCATAAGAAGAGAGGAAACATAGGAACCTACAAATGGGTACCTAAAGGCACATATGTTCAGAAAATCATTTCTACTAACCCAAAAGGACCCAAAAAGAAGTGGGTACCTAAGACTTAGTCATTTGATTGCAGGTATGTCTTAAAGCATCCAAAAATAACAAGTGGTTCATAGACAGTGGATGCTCTAGACATATGACCGGAGATTTCGAAAGTTTTACCACATTGCAACCTAAGGAAGGTGGGAAGGTAAAATTTGGAGGAAATCAATCCAGAAAAATAGCAGGAATTGGTGAAATAAAAAATGACAAAGGCATACAAATCAAAGATGTATATTACGTTGAAGGCTTATGTCATAATCTGCTGAGTGTAAGTCAAAGTGCAGATAAAGACAACTGGATAATATTTGATTAAGAGGAATGTCTAATTATCAACAAGAATGACTTACAGCTTGATAAAAAGAATATCAAGGCTAAGCTCAGAGCAAAAAGGGAAGGTAATTGCTATACCTTAGATATTAGTAGAAATGAATCTGAAAACTGTTTTCTGAGTAATGCCGATGAAAGTTGGCTATGGCATAAAAGGTTGGCTCATGTCAACATGCATCAACTAGGCAAACTACTCAAAAAGGATTTAGTTCTTGGATTACCCAAAGTAAATTTCAAAAACGATTTGATTTGTGACGCATGTCAAAAGGGTAAACAAACCAAATCATCTTTCAAATTGAAAAATGAGATCTCAACAAATAGACCATTACAATTATTGCATATGGATTTAGTTGGTCCAGCAAGAGTAAAGAGTCTTGGTGGCAACTTGTATTCATTGGTCATTGTTGATGATTTTTCTAGATTTACATGGGTTATTTTTCTATCATCAAAAGATGAAACCTTTGAAGAATTTATTGTTTTTGCCAAGAAAGTGCAAAATGAGAAAGGTATGTCTATTGCAGGCATTAGGACTGATCATGGTGGAGAATTTGAGAATCAAGCCTTTGAAGAATATTGTGATACTAATGGCATTGATCACAATTTCTCTGCTCCAAGGACGCCCCAACAAAATGGAGTTGTGGAACGCAAGAATAGAGTACTTACTGAAATGGCTAGAACAATGTTGAATGAAAAGAAGATGTCTCAAGTTTTCTGGGCTGATGCCATGAGTACAGCATGCTATATTTCAAATAGAGCCTATATCAGAACGAAACTTGGAAAGACACCATACGAGCTATACAAAGGAAGGAAGCCAAACATTGCTCATCTACACATCTTCGGTTGTAAGTGTTTCATTCATAATAATGGTAAAGATAACTTAGGAAAATTTGATTCTAAAACTGATGAAGGAATTTTCCTAGGATATTCTAACCGAAGTAAAGCATATAGAATTTTCAATAAAAGAACTTGTGTTGTTGAAGAATCAATTCATGTTGTATTTGATGAATTTGAATCCTCTGACAAAACCATTGATGAAGAACAGGAAGTTGTTTTAAATCAAGAAAATGATCAATCTATTTCTAAGTCTCTTATTCCAGAGGTTGATGAAACTAAGGATGAAGAGCAATCCCTAGGTCAACCTAAAGCCTGGAAATACAATAGAAGTCATCCCTTAGATCAAGTCATAGGAGATGTGAATAAAGGGATCAAAACCAGAAATAGAGTTTTCAATGAAGTAAGTTTTTCTGCATTCATTTCTGAGATTGAACCTTCTAACATTGATGAAGCCCTATCAGATAATGATTGGGTCATAGCGATGCAAGAAGAACTAAATCAATTTGAAAGGAATCAAGTCTGGGATTTGGTACCCCGACCTAAAGATCATACGATCATTGGTACTAAATGGGTATTCAAAAACAAACTTGATGAATCAGCAATTATTGTCAGAAACAAGGCAAGATTGGTGGCCAAAGGCTATATAATCAGGAAGAAGGAATTGATTATGAGGAAACGTATGCTCCAGTGGCTAGATTGGAAGCTATACGTGTACTCTTAGCCTTTGCATGCATCAAAGGATTCAAACTCTATCAAATGGATGTTAAGAGTGCTTTTCTAAACGATTACATCATGGAGGAAGTATATGTAGAACAACCTCCAGGTTTTGAAGATGTAACTAAACCAGACCATGTTTTCTAACTTAAAAAGGCTTTATATGGTTTAAAACAAGCTCCTAGAGCCTGGTATGAAAGGCTTAGTAAGTTTCTCATCGATCAAGGTTTTGTACGAGGAAAAGTTGATACAACATTATTTATAAATCGAAAACATGATGATATTTTAATTGTTCAAATATATGTTGATGATATTGTTTTCGGTGCTACTAATGAATCTCTATGTAAGGAATTTTCTGAGATAATGCAGGGAGAGTTTGAGATGTCAATGATGGGAGAATTGAATTTCTTTCTTGGTTTGCAAATCAAGCAAAGAAAGAATGGAATCTTCATATCTCAAACAAAGTATTTAAAAGAGCTATTGAAGAAGTATGGAATGGATGAAGCAAACGGCTCAGATACGCGTATGAGCTCAACAACGTTGCTTGATGCTGATGTCAAAGGGAAAGAATACAATATCACAAAATATAGAGGAATGATTGGATCATTACTCTATCTCACGGCAAGCAGACCAGACATCCAATTTAGTGTTGGCATATGTGCAAGATATCAATCGGCGCCAAAGGAATCACATGCTGAAACAGTCAAACGAATCTTTAGATACCTTGCAGACACACCAGAATTGGGTCTGTGGTATCCCAAAGGAAGAAGTGAATATTTAATCGCTTATTCTGATTCTGATCATGGAGGATATAAGACAGACAGAAAGAGCACCAGTGGACAAGGACAATTTCTTGGAGGATCTCTTGTCTCGTGGTTCAGCAAGAAACAAAATACAGTGTCTCTTTCGTCAACGGAAGCCGAATATGTTGCAGTCTCAAGTTGTTGTGCACAAGTGATTTGGTTAAAACAACAACTACAAGATCTTGGTATATACCTCAAGGAAATACCAATCTATTGTGACAATACAAGTACGATAAGCTTGGCAAAGAATCCAGTTCAACACTCTAGAACCAAGCATATCGATGTCAGACATCACTTCATCAGTGATCATGTTCAAAAGAAAGATGTGAAAGTGATATTCATCCCTACTCATCTTCAATTAGCCGATATCTTCACAAAACCCCTTGCAAAAGATCAATTTCTATATATTAGAAGAGAATTGGGAATGGTAAATCCCAATGAGTTATAAGTAATTTCAGCATTTCATAATATTAGATGAAGTCATTTAATAATGTTTTGATGATTACTAACTTAAGCATCGGAGTATGTAGAAATGTGTTTTGCAGGAAGAAAGAAACTCTGTTTTGGGAAACAAAAACAGAGATAATCAGAGGACACATTTACTGGAGTACCAACTTGAAGTAATGTGAGACAGAAAAGCAATACCCGAGGAGCAACTTGAAGTAAAGAAGCACTTTACTCGAGTATGTACTCGAGTAATGGCCCCCAAAACTGGAAGTAACGGATCAGGTTACTTGATTTTCAAATGTAACGGTTCAGATTTCAAAGAAATGAAGAGTCAGAAGTGGAGAAGCTATTTACTCGAGGCAGGCCTCGAGTAAACTTGAAGCTTACTCGAGGAAGGCCTCAAGTAATGACGGAGCTCAGATTCTCAAAAGGTTAAATAATGACTCAAATCTGAATCAAATGGACTATGAATGATTGAGGGAACATCCATGGATAATTACTATATTATTCATGCCAGGTACGCAATTTAAATGAATTATTTTTGAATTTTTCTGTATGATCACCCGAGGAAGGCCTCGAGTAACGTTGAAGGTTACTCGAGTAAGGCCTCGAGTAAAGTCGGGATTTAGGTCTTTATCTTGCGCAAACTCGGTCATTTCCACAAAATCTCCTCGAGTAAATCACTATACACCCTTTCAAAACTTTTTCCAAATCGATTCCTTGCCCCATTTCCGTCAAAACCCAACCGATTTCAAATCCAAAAACTTCCTATTTTGCTCAGAATCTCTTTGCCCTAATTCGCGCTAAGTGTCTCTGTTTTTCAGAAAATCTCAATTTTTCAATCTTTCTGAAAGATGAGAACTAAAAACCTTACTCCCATTGAATCCTCTGAATCCCAACAACATTCTGATCCTCTTTCTTCTCATCCCAAGAAAAGAAGAAAGTTAACCCCGAGACCAAAAGCAAAAATTCCTCTTCAAAGGAGTTGTGATTAAAGAGCCCATGGTGACTAGGGCTCAATCCAAAAAGAGTTCATCTACTGGAAGAAGTAAAGGTGTCAAAACTCCCTCACCTTCTCACTCAGACTCATCCACACCTTCTTTTACTCCAAAACCTCCCAAGAAGCCAAAGTATGACAAAAATGTGGCTAAGGCAATGGCTGGGATCATTGACCAATTGGATAAGGGTCAATCATCCAAGAAATCCAAGATTCCAGAGGCAGAGATCACTACCCCTCCAAAGGGATTCAATGTGGGGAAACTGGTGGAGTCTCTCAAGTACCAGACACAGTTCTCCAGAAGGAAAGTGTGTAAAACACACTACGTTGATCTGAAGCTTCTTCAAGAGGTAGTGAAGCATGACTTAAGTCCTTATTTAGAACCATTTATGCCTTGGCTATCTATTAGGTTACCATTTTGTACTAAAGTAATTACCCATTTCTACTGCAACCTAGAGATCATAGATGAGCCTAATCGAACCTCAGTTGAGGAAGAAATGACTACCACAGTGAGAGGACAAAAAATTCTTATATCTCCCTCTAGGATCAATTTATGGTTAGGAATTGAGAATCCCCCGGATGATATCTATTCTGAGCTTGAGCCAAACCAAATTTTCACTATCCTTAAGCCCGGAGAGTTAGTTGGCCCACTCAACTTTAAACCGAGTGATATGTGTGATCATCACAGGGTCCTATGGTACATTTACTCTAGGTCCCTAGTGAACAAAGCCAACAACTATACCCACTTCTCGGATAGGGACTATAGATGGTTTGCTTCGCTCCTCTTGAAAGAAGAAAAGGATCTGGGAGAGTACATATTCTCAGAGATGAAGAGGTATAAGGTGGATGGGAAAGGGACTACTCCAATGCCATATCCCCAAATTGTGTCTCTTATCCTAAAAGAGAACAAAATATGGTACTTGGACAGTAAGGAGCCAATTGAGAGGGTAACCCCAGTGGGGAGAAATCAAATTGGTAAACTAAACATCGACATCCCTCTTAAAGGCCCGATGGAGTCTGGGTCCAAGAAGAAGAGAAAGGCTCCTAAGACTGAGACCAGTAGAATGGATGACACTCAGTCATCGGCTCCAGCTGCTACCACATCTTCACCATCTTTCCTGAATGCCACTCTCCAGCACTTTATGGAGAATATGCTGAGAGGCTTTCATGTGGACATAGCCAACACTAATGCTGAACTCATTACCCACATGAACATCAAAATGGGAGAATTGGTTGAAAGAATGGATCGAAGGCACGAGGAGCTTCTAGCTGAGCAACGTGCCCAGGGAGAGACCTTAAGATTGATACTGGCACGGTTGGATTCTCTAGGTCCTGGATCTTCTGCCGGTCCCTCATCATCTGCACCACCACCTCCAGAAGAACCTCCTTCAGACATTCCCATTCCTATTCCTACTTCTGAGGCAGAACCATCTACTCCTCTGGTTTCTGATCCACTTGAGCCCCAAGAGAAAGATGTTTTATTCACAGTGGATGATCCTGATACCCACGAAACCACTCACATTATCCTTGATGATTCACCTCATAAGCCACAGCCTGAGACCACTCCTAAACCTATTCCCTCTCCTACCCAAACAGAGGTAGTATCATCTTCTTCTTCTGAACATCTCACTCCAGCATTTGACACAACGCCAGAAGCTGAGACCACTATGGTTGTCTTCCAACCTTCTCCTTTCTTGCCTAGAAATGACATCCATATTCCTCCACTTAATCTGCCTGATCCAGTACCTTCTAGCTCATTTGACTCTTTGGACTCAAATGATTCTATGGTCTTTCCTGTAACACCCATTTCCATGGCCAAGCCTCCTAGCCCTCCACTTGATTGATGAAGCCAAAAAGGGGGAGAAGAGCTTGAGAATGATTTTGTGGATGTGTCCTAGCTTATTTTGGGATATTTAGTTGTATTGGGTTCTAGGGTGCATTTGTTGTTATTAGTTTTAGTTTCTTTGAACTTATTTTACCTTGTAATTTGAAAGTTTTAAGATTAATGCAATTATGACTTCATTTGATATCATTTAAAACTTTGAATTATGTTTGCACTAATGAAGTTGTTATGTATGCAAGGTATATTCAATCTTAATAAGAAATAATTAATTAAGAATCCAATTTGAAAAACCATGTTCAAAATCACCAAGTTTTGTCATCATCAAAAAGGGGGAGAATGTTAGATCTCATGTTTTGATGATAACAAAAGAATGGTTTTAAAAGGAAATGTTTTATAATCAAGCTTGATCTAAGTAATGACAGGAATAAGCTTACTTGAAGTAAGCATGGAAGTAATGAAGATTGGCCAAGAGAAAATGCTGAGGAACTTGATCAGAAGTGCATTTTCTAAGGCATTACTCGAGGCACTACTCGAGTAATGAGCCAAAACTTGAAGTAACCAGGCAAAACTTCCAGTTACCTGCCACCATTACTCGAGGCGTTACTCGAGTAACCAGGTAAAACTTTAAGGTTGCTCTCGGCCTGCCAATGTTACTCGAGGAGCTACTCGAGTAACCATGTGAAAACTTCCAGTTGCCTTCAAGTTTTCCCCATGATACTCGAGGAGCTACTCGAGTACCTTTGTATCCTAAAATGTGGACCTCTCGGCAGTTTGTACCACTGCGAATGTTACTCGAGGAGCTACTCGAGTAACCAGATCAGAAACTTCCAGTCAGCTTTCAAGTTTTTCATGATACTCGAGGAGCTACTCGAGTAACCATGTATTTAAAAACGTGCAGCTCTCGGTACTTTGTACCACTGCCAATGTTACTCGAGGAGCTACTCGAGTAACACACTAAGGTGAGTGAAAACTTGAGGTTTGTACCCGATTAACTTGATTTCTCTCTTTCATATTCCCCGAGTATGTATCCCAGTATGCTCAAATATTTTCAAAGGAAACTTCAAGTTATTACCCGGGTAAGTTATGTTCAAATGTCTCAGTTACTCGAGGTGCTACCCGAGTAACCTATGCAAGAATGAGTGCATTACTCGAGGAGCTACTCGAGTAATGAGGTAAGTGCTCTCGGCATTTTAATCCTGCCAACATTATTGGAGTAGAGCATCGAGTAATCAAAAGTTTTCCAAAGGATTACTCGAGGTGTTACCCCAGTAATCCATAAAGTTGCAGAAGCATTACTGGAGGCATTACCCGAGTAACTAACTGTTCACAAAGGTTTGAAATTTAGTTTACTCCATGCACTACCCGAGTAATCTTGTTTGTCTTCATTAAATTTCAAACAAACAGTGATTTCACGATGTTACTCGAGGAGCTACTCGAGTAAACTTCAAGGGTTACTCTAGGAGCTACTCGAGTAAGCATACCCAGAAATTTAGAAATCATTCAAACGTTCATTGATTTGTTTCCTATATGATTAACCTTTCATTGTATTAGTATTCTTAGTCTATTTACAGATAAACAATGAAGGAATCACTTCAAGAGATGAAAGTCAAATCAAACGTTCAAATGCCAACCACCACCAACGGATATTTTTCAAAAACATGAAAAGTCAACAGTGGCTGCGCACTCACCAACGGACGAAAGGAAAACGTTCCAACGGTCATGCCCATCATATCTATATATATGGGAACCTTCAAACAGAGAAGTACACCCAAGCATTCACACAAACGATTCATTAAGTTCATTGCTCTGTTTTTCACGTTGAAATTGTATTCATATGCTTCAGTGATTATCATCTACTCTTTGTGAGAGATATTTCATTCAAACTCAATATTTGTTATTGAGATAACTTAAGGTTGTGGAACCTTGAGTTGGGATTGGATTACAACCTGTAAGGGGGAGCGAGTGTCCAGGTGTAAGGAACTTGCTTGTACTGAGGTGCCAAGAACCCACTGAATCTTGGAAGTTATAGTGAAACTCTCAGAGAAGCTCTGAGGACTGGACGTAGGTCAAAGTGGTTGTGACCGAACCAGTATAACTCCCGGTGTACACTTCGGTGATATTTCTCCTTACTCATTACTGTTTTAATTCTTTTGTCAAAGTTTTATATTTTCGAAAGAAATTTCAGTATCACCCAATTCACCCCCCCTCTTGGGTGAAACGCTTGATCTTACAACTGTTGTACTAGACAGAACTATCTAAGAGGAAGTTGTATGGGCCAGATCTTGTTGATCAAACCTCAGAGCATATTAGAATTATCAGGAAGAGGCTCCTTACAGCATAAAACCGACAAAAGAGCTACACTGATAAGAGGAGAAGACCTCTAGACTTTGAAGTGGGGGATCACGTTTTCTTGAGAGTATCTCCGGTTACAGGCATCGGAAGAGCAATCAAGCGGAAGAAGCTGAGCCTGAGGTTTATTGGTCCATTTGAGATTCTTGCAAGAATTATACTTATAGCATATCGGATAGCCCTACCCCCAAACTTAAGCAGAATTCTGATGTGATCCATGTCTCGTAGCTTAAGAAGTACCAACCAGACCCGAGCATATCATAGAATATGAAGATGTTAACTTGCAAGACAATATTACTTATGCGATAGAGCCAGAATGAATCATGGATCGAGAAGAGCGACGGCTCAGACACCGAGCTTACTATTTATGAAAGTGGTTTGGATGGGAATATCGCCAAGGGAAGCAACCTAGGAAGCAGAAGCAGACATAAAAAGGCGATTTCTTGAGTTTATGCCCCAAGATGTGTAACAAATTTCAGGGACGAAATTTATTGAATAGGGGGAAAATTGTAATGCCACATATTTGGATTAAGGGCTAATGACCTTTTAGTGGATTGTAATGAATGATTTTTTGAATTAAAGATATTTGAGACATGAAATAATTATTGGAAATGTCCAACACCCTGTATTTTAACAATTATTGAAATAATTATTTTAAATAATTATGTGACAAAATAATTATTTGTGATAAATATGAGGAAAATTGTGCATGAGGATGAGGAAGAAATGTTTAAAATATGTGTCATATGTCAATTCAGGTGAATGTGCCTATCAGGGAAAAATTGAAAGAATGGAAGCTATTGGGTAATTAGTCAGTGAATAATGAAAAAATTAATTAGTAACTAAGAAAAGAAAGGAGAAGTGTAACTAAATGGTTAAGGGAGTAGTTAGTGTAACCATGTGGTTGCTTATTTGGTGAGAAATAAGGGAGTTGGAGCATGTGACAAGCAAATATGATGATGGTTGTTGAGAGAAGTCAAATGCTACATTTTAAATGATTTTTCTCTCTCTTCCCTCCCTTGAATTCAGCTGAAGCAATCATGGCCTTGGGAGTTTCATCACTTATCCTTCTTCTTCACGCTTTCATCACTCTCATCTCTCTCATTTCTCTGTCCCATTCGGCTGCCATTGGAGACCAAAGAAGAGCAGGAAAGCTTGGGTTAAGGTGAGCATTTTTGACCCTCAAGATGACTTCCTATGCCAAAACTCTCTTCTTCAATCTTGCTCCCTATGTTGAGGGCTTTGATTCTATGGTTTTAGATCTTCCATTGGAGGTGTGTTGGGCACTCAAGGAGATCTAGAGTTTGGAGAAGCAAGGAACTTATTTGAGAAAGTTAAAGAGGTGAGTGAGTTGAATACTTTGATATAGGTTTTCTGGCCATTTGGTTAAGTTTTGGAATTCATGAATATTGCCTTATTTTTGAAAATTATGGTCTTTGTGTGTTTGAGTTGTTGTGGTCATGGATATGATGCTTTGAGATGTATTTTGGATAGATAGAGTTGAATTGAAGCTTAAATGTCAACTTTGGCAATTTTGGATTTTGTTTTGAATATATGCCAAAAACAGAACATATAGATGGAGTGGAAATTTGGTTTTTTGATGTTTCCATTGGTTTCATTGTGGAAAATTGTGTGGGAGTAGTGTTGGATGTGGATTTTGAACCATTGGAAACTTAAGTTTAAAAGTTGCAAGTTTTGGTTAATGAGAACCCTGTGCAGACAATTAGTTTGAATGGATGTTTTGAATGGGTAAATGGTGATAAAAAAATCTAAAAATTTCTAGTCATAAATTTCACATTCCAGGATTCAAAATGGATACATAATTCATGTCATTTCAATTTGTGAGCAAGGAGTTATGATTTTCCAAAGTTTGGGGTTGAAACTGGAAGCAATTCTGGAATAGCAAGAAGAATTGTTGAATTATGTAATTTTGTGGTTATAGAAGTCAATGATTCATGTTTTTGTTGTAAATAAGACTTAAAAATATTTAATTAGGACTTGGGATCACCTCATTTCGATTTTTTTATAATTAGTTATGATTTTTGAAAGCTAAAACACAAAAGTCTAATTTTTCCAATTTTTTCCTAAACTTTTGGCCAGCACTGTTCTGTGGGTTAGGAGCTGGATTTTCTTGAAATAGATGGTTCCATTAGATTCAGTGGTAAAAAATGGATGGGGTTACAGTTGGTCAGTTTTTCGAAAAAGGCCGAAAAAGCATAATTACAAAAACGTCCTTAAAATCCCTAAACTGGGGCTATCAAGGGTATTTCGTAATTTGAACCAGAATAGGATTCCTTGGGAAAAAATATGTCAGGATAGCCTTAGTCAAAATCTTGGGAAAACGTGCCATCGGGCCGGGTACGGCGGAGCCAGGCTAAGGTCCTGGGGGCATTTTGGTAAGTTTTCACCATAGACTAATATAACTACAAGAAGCACTATGAAAGAGTCTAAAATGATACTTGAATAGGTTATGATATATTTCTTGTACATTTAATATTTTAGGACCGAGTCGGAAGCCGGAAGCGGCACGTTTTACGAGACACACTACAAAGGGTGGTATTTGAGATAGTACTTCCCAACCCTTTAGGCAGTTTTTTGGGGTTCTAGTAGCCATCTAAGGGACTTTAATGATGACCAAATCTAAGTGTTTTTGAAGTCATTCGTGTAACCCCCTGCCTTAATTAGCGTAATTATAATTCGATATCACTTAATTAAATTGGTTTAGAGACTGTCGAATAATGCAAAACTCATTTAAAACTCCCTTTTATAGTAGGGACTTTACAAAATTTTCAAAACTTCTTTCCTATTCCGGTCTCAAATTCACTTATCGAATATAATTACCTGTGCAGTTAACTTACATTCATTCATATCAAAATATCTAATAACAATCCCGGCAACCCCCGAGTTCCATTCATTCACTAGAAGGTTTACAATTCCCATATAGGGGATTACACAACTGTATTCAACTACCAATTACAATCCAAACATAATCTACAAATTCCCTGTCCAACAGGTTTAACCAACACATTCAAAATAAATGTCCCTACAGGGTTCTAACCGCTCCGGTTCGTACGCTTCTCCTTAGAGCCACTCGCCCTGTCTGAAAGGTTAGTTAAAGGAAAGAATGAGATTCAAGAGAATCCCAGTAGTAACAAAACATTTATACCACACATAAGCACACAACATGTGAGCAAATCATCATACAGCAGCAGCATCACAAATCACACTCCACCCTCATCCCCTTTCTCCACCGGGAAGGCACACGGTCCTAACCCGAACCGTTGTTAGCTACTCAGGGACTATTGGCGTGGCAGTGCATACACATAGCCTTATAGCTCATATAGCTATCTGGCTTTCACAAATGGCCCGTCGGCCTTCACAAATAGCCTTTCGGCTCACATAATCACATATATCACACCTCATCCTCATCCCCTTTCTCCGCCGGGAAGGCACACCGTCCTAACCTGAACCGTTGTTAGCTACTTTGGGACTATTGGCATGACGGTGTTTACACATATTCACAATGTCGCAGCATACGAATTTATCACTAAGCAATGATATAACACACATACAATGCATCACATATGGTACAAAGGAAAAGTCACTACCTCGTTCCTTCCTGACGTTAACTGGCTCAGTGGGCCCCCGAGGACGGCAGATGTCAAATCCTATAAACTAGAATAGGGACAATAGGTCAATCTCTTTTCCAAATTTCTAAATTTTGTAATACTCTATGTTGGTTATTGTTTAGACTCTTTGGGTGGCTATAATAGGCCTAAATATATCCCCAAAAGATTGGAAGAAACTTCCCTAAAGATACCTTTTCGGATACCACATTATCACTTTTGGGCTACCTCACTCGAGCACGCCCATGCTTACTCGAGTGATGCCCACATATGTGCTCGAGCACCCTCGAGTGAAACACAGAAAGTGTTTACCCGAGAGCAATCCTCAACATTTTCCCCCATACTCACTCGAGCACAAACATTTGCACTCAAGCATTGACCCCGAATTTACTTGAGCACCAGCGAGTGAACCGCAGAAAGCATTGGCCAGAGAGCACAACCCACCTCCAAGCAAAACTTCACTCGAGCATAGGGAGCTACACTCCAGCAGTGCCTTCAGGTGCACCCGAGCACCAGGAAGTGAGGCTCAGCGAGTGATTGCCCGAGAGACATCTCTAAATTCCAGAGTCTCAAACTTACTCCCTCACTCGAGCACACTCGTGCTCACTCGAGCATGTTCATACCTCACTCGCAAGTCAGGAAGTATGCTCACAGTTTTTGCTTGAAGACCTAGGAAAATTTCCCAGAAATTCATATCATGCTCGAGTGAGACCCCTTCTCACTCAAGTGATGCTCATCAGAAGCCAGATCGCAGCGACTGATAAGATTTTCCAGAATTGACCAAATGAAGTCCAATGGTCCTAAAACTTGTGTCAACACTTATTCTCACTTATTTTAACACAAGGAACCCATTGACAACCAAAAACAACTCAAATTCAACTCATTCAACATATTCTCACTCTAGATCATAAAACCACACAAAACCTCATTTTAACAAATTTCCCTTATTCAACTTCAAATCAATCCTAATCAATCCCAAGTGTCACAACTGACCAAATGAACAGTGACACTCTATTCAAATCCTACCCTTCACTTAACATCATATTTTGGTTAAATTTCCAGAATTCTCATTGGTTAACCAAAAATCATAACATATATACCAAAATTCATCACAAACCTACCTCTTAAACTTGATGAAATCAAAACCTTGATTCCACCAACTTTCAGATTTATCCAACAATCAAACACCACTTTTCACAAATCTGAAATTATAGCAAGGGAGTTCTTAACCATTTAAAAAAAATCAATGAAGGTAAAGTGAGAATTTAGAGTCAAATACTCACCTAGAATTCAAGCCTTTTCTTTCTCTTTCTTGCTTAGCTTCAGCGAAAATGGAGAGAATGGAGAGAGATGAGAGATATTGATCAATGACTCATGGTTCAATGCTCACACACACACACAGCCGACTTGAGAGGGAGAGAGAAAGAGTTTGAAAATGTTGACTCATCCAATGGCTCTCATCTGGACACATGGCAACATTTCATCCTTCCTCCTATGAGTGCATATGAACTCATCCACACAAGATTACACCTCTTGTTCTATCAATCCTAGCCATTGATCATGATTACCAAGAAGTTTCCTCTCCAGTAACTTACCAGTCGATTGGTAAATTTACCGTTTTACCCCTGATTAGCACAATGCTTACTAAATCGTCGTCATCATCACAATGGTATCTCCATACACATTATTTACTTCAAAAGTGTTTAATTAACATTAATTACATCACTTTGAAGTCATTAGCCCTTAATTACAATTTGGGATATTACAATTCCCCCCCCCCCCGAAAATTAAATTTCGTCCTCGAAATTTGTTACACAACTTGAGCCATAAACTCCGGATACCTTCTTTGCATATATTCCTCTGCTTCCCAAGTTGCCTCTCTCTGAGTCATACCCTTCCAGATCACCTTCACATACGGAATGCTCCGATGTCTGAGCCGTCGTTCATCTCGATCAATGATCTGCTATGGCTATATCGCATATGTGAAGTTCTCTTGTAGCTTAATCTCCTCATACTCAACTATGTGAGATGGATCTGGTTGGTATTTCTTCAGTTGGGAAACGTGAAATATGTAACCCCCTTCTGTAATTATATCCGAAATACTCAATTAAAATGAAATAGAGACCAATAGGAAACAAAACTTATTTAAAATCCCATCTTCACGACAGAGTTTTCATAGATAACTTTTGAAATATAATTTACTTGGTCTCATATTCAATTTCGAATACAATTACATTACGCGGAATATCACATTTATAAAAATATCAGAGTGTACAACAATAACTTCCCGGCAACTCCCGGGTTCATACCTTTACATAGAATTCATAGGGCACATTCGCCCTTTTACAATTCCTCAAACGGGGATTACACAAATCTCAACTCCATACATGCATACTTAATACTCATCCAATATACAAATACAATATCCAAATATACATCCCAACTATCATCCGAACATATACAATTATCCCAGCATATAACGATAACCAACTACCAAATACAAATACCCATAAGGGATTCTCGCCGCCCCTAGTCACTTGCTCCTTCCTTGAGCCACTTGACCTGTCTAAAATGTTGGTAGGGGAGGGTGAGATTCTAGAGAATCCCAGTAGGAAACAGATACCAATATGCATGCAAGATAAGTGTTTAATGCATGACATGCTTGCATCACAATAACTCATGTTCACATAATGATATATTCGCATGCTCAATGTTTCAACAACATACTCATGGCCATAGCATAAATAGAAACAGAGCTTCAATCATTCATATATGTTTCACATAATCAAGCAAAGCAATAACATGCATCAATACACAAACACAAATATCAATACATGCAGGAGAGGTAAGTTCCCTACCCTTTTCTTTCCACGTATGCTCCAGCTCCGCTTACTCGCGAACCAAACGAATACTGAACCCTATAAACCAAATCAAGGATATAGGATCAATCTCAATTCCAAATCCTTACTTTTATATCACTTAAAGTTGGTTACCATTCACACCCTTTAGGTGGCTAAAATAAGCTCAACGAAAGCTTAAAGGATTAGGACGTACTAGGTTGGAAATCACCTTTCAAAATCTCAAAATGCTGAAAATGGAGGTTGGCTGCAGCCAAGAATCCTCTGGCTGCAGCCAGAACACGCACAGAAGGTTTTTGGCTGCAGCCAAGAATTTCTGGCTGCGGCCAAAACGCGCACAGAAACTTTTGCGCTGCAGCCAAGGCAACTTAGGAAATTCATAACTAATTCCACAAAAATCGAAACGAGGTGATCCCAAAACCAAAATGAAATATTTTTAAGTCCTCTTCATAGGAAAAATATTGGCTAATACTAGAAATCACCACATAAATACAGAATTCCCAAACATTCAAGACTGTCCTAAAACAGAATCCATTTTCGACCTCAAACATTGGACAGCTATAACTCCCAGTTCCAAAAACGAAATGGCACAAATCATATGTCCATTTTGAAGCTTGGGATATGGTCTTTAAGACTGGAAAGTTTCAGAATTTTCTAACATCATTTGCCCATTGAAAACGGCAACACAAACAGACTACCCAGACAGAATTCTCACTGGACAGAATTTCCAGTTTTTTTCAACCATTGTGTCCAATCCAATTCAAACCAATTCCAGTGATTAAATACCACAATATGACACTATTTTCAACACAAAACAACATCCAATTCCACCATTCACATTCCACACGAAAATACCATAAAATCAGGGCAAAATTCACAATTCACAATACTCAACCATAATTCACAAAACTTAGATCAAAAGGCTTTAAACACTCACCTCTTCCTCTTTCCCAAACCAATTTCTTGATTCTTCATCTTTCCAAATTTGCTCAAGCCATCAAACACCTTCAATCAAGAATCTAAAACCATAGAGATGAAGCTCTCATCACTATGACCAACTTTATAGAAGGTGATTAGAGCATTAGAGGACAAGAAACAAGCCAAATCTCACCTTATTCTTTCTCTTTCCTTCTCTATTTGGGACGCCATGGAGTCTTGAGAGAGAGAGGGAGTGAAGATGAAGATGATGAAGAGAGAATCAGTTTTTTCCCCTTTTTCTCATGTGTTGGCCGACAATGAAAGAGAGAGGGAAGAGTTTGAAATGTTGACCAAGATCCAAGGGCTCACAAAGTGCCAAGTGTCACCATCTTGACAAACCTCACATGAGCTCACATAAGCTCACACACATGTGATTCCACCCCTTGATCTCTTGTACAAATCAATCCTAACCATTGATCTTGAAGTTACCAATGAGTTTCCTCTTCGGTAACCGATCAATTGGTCGGTAACTTTACCATTTTGCCCCTGATTATGGTAATCTCTCTTAGATCACTACCAACACTTCACATCTTTTCATTTAGCCACAATATGTGCCTTCCCTCTATTTTAAGTCAATTTAGATGTTAATCTATAATAGAGCTTAAATACATGATTTTGGCTCTGCTCACAGCACATACGAATCACATCGGGTGCCAACTCACACTATAATCTCCAAAAGGGTTCATTTATCACTAACCACTTCCACTTTTTGGAGTCATTAACCCTTAATCACAATTTATGATTTTGCTAAACTGGGGCTTAGCAGTCCACTAATCTTAGGCTTATTCTCTAGCCTCAAGTCTCAAAATTCAGGGTATTACAAAATACGTCATGGAGCCTGCTCAAGATCGGGGGTAGGGCTACTCGGTAAGCGACAGGCCCAATCCTTTTAAGGATTTCAAAAGGACCAATATACCTCGGGCTCAGCTTCTTTCTTTTGATAGCTCGCCTAACGCCGGTGATAGGAGATACTCTCAGAAACACATGGTTACCAACTTCAAACTCTAGAGGCCGTCTTCTCTTATCTGCATAGCTTTTCTGTCGACTCTGCGCTGCAAGCAACCTCTTATGAATAATCTGAATCTAAGCTGAAGTTTGATCAACAAGATCCGGTCTATAAAGCTTCCTTTCCGATAACTCATTCCAGCACAAAGGCGATTGGCACCTCCTTCCGTACAACGCTTCATACGGAGCCATCTGGATGCTCGCATGATAGCTATTGTTGTAGGCAAACTTAGCAAGTGGAAGAAAATGATCCCAACTTCCTTTAAAGTCGAGAACACACGCTCACAACATATCTTCCAGCATCTGAATTGTTCTCTCTGACTGTCCATCCGTTTGAGGATGATAAGCCGTACTGAACCTTAATTGAGTACCCAAGGCTTCATGTAATGCCCTCCAGAACCTCGAAGTGAATCGTGGGTCTTGGTCGGAAATGATGTTCTTCGATGTACCATGGAGTTTCACAATCTCTCGGATATAGATCTCTGCTAGTTTATCAGGTGAATAACCAGCATTGATTGGTATGAAGTATGCCGACTTCATTAACCAATCCATAATTACCCAGATCGCATCATAGTTTCTTATTCTAGGCAATCCTACAACCAAATCCATGGTCACGCTTTCCTATTTCCACTCCGGAATCTCCGAAATCTGAAGTAAACCAGGCGATCTCTGGTGCTCAATCTTTACCTTTTGGCAAATGAGACACCTTGCTACGTATTTGGTCACATCACTCTTCAAACCTGACCACCAATACACAGATTTCAGATTATGGTACATTTTGGTTATACCAGGATGAAGAGTATATCGACTCTTGTGCGCCTCATCCAGAATCTTCTGCCTCAACTTCGCCTTAAGTGGAATGCAAACTCTCTTCTGATAACGAACTAATCCACGAGGTGATAGGTCGTAGCCTGGAACTTCTCCCTATTCGATTCGAGCCAGATTATGCTGTATCCAGTCATCTTGCCTTTGAGCTTCTTCAATCTCAGCTCTTAGATCACTCTCCTCTTGAGAAACAGTGTAATTGGCACAGATGATATGGTTTGTCAAATTCAAATCACGAAAATCTTCAATCAATTTCCCTTCTTGTATCATCATAGCTGCAACGAGCACGGTCTTTCGACTAAGAGCATCAGCGACTACATTTGCCTTACCCGGATGATATTTTATTTCCAGGTCATAGTCCTTAAGTAATTCCATCTAGCGGCGTTGTCTCATATTTAGTTCTTTTTGATCATACAGATATTTGAGACTCTTGTAGTCGCAGTACAATTCCACAGTCACACCATACAGGTAATGACGCAAAATCTTCAAAGCAAATACAATGGCCGCAAGCTCCAGATCATGAGTAGGATAATTCAATTCATGAGGTCTGAGCTGTCGAGAGGCATAGGCCACCATACGTCCCTGCTGTATAAGGACACACCCTAATCCCTGCCTACTAGCATCAGAATACACAACGTATGTCAAACTAGGATAGGGGTAAAATCAATACAGGTGCCGTAGTCAACCTCTCCTTCATCTCTACAAAACAATTTTTGCATTTCTCGTCCCACACAAACGGCTGATCTTTTCTTGTGAGCTTGGTCATCGACAACGCAATACGGGAGAAATTTTGGATAAATCTCTGATAGTAACCAGCAAGACCCAGAAAGCTGCGTACTTTCGCCACAGATTCTGGCCTCTTCTAGTTCAGTACTGTTTCCACTTATATATAATTAATATTTGAAATTTTGGATAAATCTACGATAGTAACCAGCAAGACCCACCCAAATTTCTTGGACAATTGTATAAACATATTGACCATAGAATTGTAGTTGTTTTGTAATCCCCAGTATAGGAAGCTTAGATAGGCAAAGATTCCCTATAAAACCCTTTGGTTATCGAATATATCCCAAGTGAATGTCGGGAAATTTGCTAGTGCTATGATATTTTGTATGTGGTAAACCAAACAGGCCAAATTGTTTATGTGTAATATAGTTGAATGATTGAAAGTTTGTTTTCTATTGATAATGTGGTCATATGTAAGAAATGTGAAGTATTGAGCATGCAAATATGTCATTATGTTAACATGAGCCTATGTAAGGCAAGCATATCATGCACTAGCATTTATCTTACATGTATTGTTTGGTATTGTTTGCTATTGAGATTCCCCTGAATCTCACCCTCCCCCAACCATCAATGCAAGCATGTAAGAATAGAAGAGGAGTGCAGGATAATGTGCCAAATAAAGAAGTTGCAATGAGGAAGTAAAGACTAAGACATGCTAATCCGTTATGTATAATTAATATTTGAAATGGTTAATAGTATAACCCGCATGACGGATGGATGTTTTTCAAAATGCGATAATTGAACTAAGATATTGGTAATCGCAGTACAAGCCTATTAGTTAAGTAAACTGAGGAATTAATAAGCAAAGAAAACTCTGATTCAATGAATGGAAGAATTGAAAAGTTGAAGTGAATAGTAACCCCATGAATAAAGTTAATTAATTTGGTAAATATGATTTTACCGAATAAAGTAGTGCTCTAAGAATAAAGGTGTAAGTCTTTCACTAGGATTTTTATTTATTGATTCTTTTGATCCATAATAATAAAGTTAACACTTCCGATTCATAATAAAGAGGCATAAGTAACCAGTATTACAGATGGCTAATCAGAACGAACCACACAAATACTGGAAGACATGTTGTGAGCATGTGTTATAGATTTTAAGGGGAATTGGGATCATTTCCTTCCATTTGCTGAGTTCGCTTACAACAATAGCTATCATGCAAGTATCCAAATGGCTCTGTATAAAGCACTTTATGGAAGGAAATGACAGTCACCTCTCTACTGGATAGAATTATCGAAGAGAAAATTGTATGGGCCAGATTTGTTTGATCAAACTTCAGAACAAATAAAGACTATCAGAAAGAGGCTCCTTGTAGCGCAGAGAAGGTAAAAAAGCTATGCTGACAAAAGGAGAAGATCTCTAGAATTTGAAGTTGGGGATCATCTGTTCTTGAAGGTATCACCTGTCACCGGAGTTGGTAGAGCAATAAAAGGAAGAAGTTGAGTGCTCAGTACATCAGACCTTTTGAAATACTGGTGAGAATTGGGCCAATAGCTTATCAAATTGCCCTAGCCCCTAATTTAAGCAGACTCCATGACGTATTTCATGTCTCAATTGAAGAAGTACCAACCGAACCTCAAGCATATGATCGAGTATGAAGATATTAAGGTACAAGAGAATAATACCTATGAAGTATAGCCGAAGTGAATTATTGACCGACAAGAGAAATGCCTCATAAATCGAAGCATACCGTTCGTGAAGGTGGTCTAGAAGGGTCTGTCTCCAAAAGAGGCAACATGGGAAGCATAAGAAGACATAAAGAAACGTTACCTGGAGTTTATGCCTTCAGATATGTAAATAATTTTAGGGGGGAAATTTTTTATATGGGAGGAGAATTATAATATCCCAAAATTCATATAAGTGCTAAGAATCCCAAAAGCCAGTGTAAATAATATTAGCACAATCACTTTGGGAATTTTGTAAGGAATTAATTTCGATTAATTAAGGAAAAGATTTAATTCCTTTGAAATGTGTCTAATGAGATACAAAACAAAATTTGAACCTAGAAAGAAAAGAGAAAATGGTGTATAGAAGAGAAAAGGGAATTTAATAACATAGCTATGGGCAATTTAATTATTATTGAAATAATCAAGGGTGAAAGAAGCAATTGCTAATTGATCTTGAGGTTAAAAATTGGAACCCAAGATTAAGGGCCAAGATTTTTCTCTTAGAAAGTGGAGTAATTAGGAGGCTCAAAAATTAAATTATTTTCCCCTAATTAAGCTAATTATTTTGGCCAATTTGGAAAGAAGAAAGAAGAAATAGTTGAAATCTAACCGAATGGCATTCCAATAGTTTTTACCCTAACAAGGGCATTTTGGTCAATATAATTTCCCTCCATATTTTTTAATGGATTTCAGCCAGCTTAAGGAGATAGAGATTAAATGAGACAAAACACTCTAATACTCTCTTCCTCACTCATTTGAACGGCAAACCACAAGTAAGAGAGAGAAGGATAAGTTCAAGAAGACTAAGGTAACTTCTCTCTAGATTTTCACTAGTTTCCTCACATTTCTAGCTCAAATGTTCTCTATGAACATTGTTCCCCTCATCCTAAGCTTTAACTCTATGGTTTTTGTTTTTGAAAAGGAGGTGTCTTGAGCCATTTTCCAAGACCCAAAGTTGTAGAATCAAGAACAAAATCCTAAAACAAGTAAGAGGTCAGTTAGGGCTTTGTTTTGAGCTAAGTGTTGTAATGATTTGTGGAATCTTTTAGTTTCTCATTTCTGCCCAAGTTTCGGTTCATATGAGAAAGTAGGGTTTGATGTTAGTTTGGTCTTATAAATGGTTAAATATGGTGTTAAATGATAAGTATAGAGAAGCTATGTGTAATATCCTGAATTGTATTTGAGGGCTAATGACCTTACAAGGGATGTAATTAATGTTAATTAAGCACTTTTGAAGTATATGATGTGCAATATGATATAAAAATGTGCTCGGTGATGGTTTAGTAAGCATTGTGATAATCAGGGGCAAAATGGTAAATTACCGACCAATTGGTCAGTTATTAAAGAAGAAACTCCTTGGTAATTGAGATCAATGGCTAGGATTGAAAGGGGAGAGGCGGAATCCTACGCGTGTAAGTCCATGTGAATCCATGATGGGGAGAATAAGATGGTGACATGTGGCAAGTTGTGGATCATTGGATCAAAGTCAAAGTTTCAAACATTTTTACCTCTCTTCTCTCTCAAAATCAGTGGTAAGCTTGGGAATTAGGGAAAACTTATGATCATCTTCTTCATCATTATTTCTCTCTCCTTGTCCTCCATTTTTGCTGGAACTAGCCAAGAAAGAGAAAAGCAAAGGTGAGTTTTTGACTTGGGAAATGATCTCCTTGGCCCAAATGTTATGTTTTAAAGTTGTTAATAATAATAAGGGCTTTATGGCTATGGTTTCAGATTTTTGAAAAGTGGTGATTTGGTGTGTGCACAAATTTGAAAGTTGGGAAAATAGGGATTTGATCTTACCAAGTTGAAGAGGTAAGAATTTGATGCATTTTAGTATATTTATGGTGATTTTTGGTTGAGCCTTGTAAATTCTGGAATTTTTGCCCTGATTTCATGAGAATTGAATAATGAAAGAGTTTGGAATGGTATGGTATAGAAAATGATGTTAGGATGTGTTATAATGTCATTAAGTTTGATTTGAAGTTGGATGAGGAAGTTTAGTAAATTATGGTTTTGTGTGGCCTTAAGATTACCAATAGGTTCCTTAGGAGATTTTGTGTAGGGATGAGTTTTGGTATAGGTTTTGGAACTATTGGGATCAGTTTTGGCCAATCTGGAAACCTTATCAATTGTTGCGATTTTGGCTTCTGATAAATAACACTCGAGTGAGGGAAGGGTTCACTCGTGTGCTACGAGACATTTTCCCTTTTTCCCTTTTTGCCTTCGGTTTCGCTTAGATTCTCAGGCAAAGCTCAAGAGTGCACTTTCATTCCCGCGAGTGATATAGGTTATCACTCGAGTGATCTTAGTTTCACTCAAGTGAGGGAGTGAGTTTAAGCTTTTGGGACTTATGGTTGCTCTCGGGTTGTCAGTCGCCGTGTCTCACTTTTTGGTGCTTGAGTACATTTGAGATCATCACTCGAGTGTAGCTTCTTGTGCTCGAGTGAGGGTGTAAGACATATTAAGGGTTGCTCTTAGGCAAACACTTCCAGTGTGTCACTTTTGAGGACTCGAGTGAATTTGGGGGGTCATCACTTGAGTGAGGTAATCTCCACTTGAGTGAGCCGACCAAAAATCAATGTATTTTTTTCCAAAAAGGCATCTTCGGGGTAGTTTCTCCCAACCATTTGGCCTATGTTTAGGCGTCTTTTAGCCACCTAAAGAGTTTATATGAATACCAACTTAAAGTATTATAGAATTAAGAATTTGGAAAAGAGATTGATCTATTGTCCCTAATTTGATTTATAGGATTTGACATCTGCCATCCTCGTGAGCCCACTGTGCCAACGAATGTCAAAAAGGAACAAGGTAGTGACCTTTCTTTTATACCATATGTGATGCATTGTATGTATGTTATATCATTGATTTGTGATGAATTCATATGCTGCGACATTTGTGGATATGTGTAAGCACCGCCATGCTAATAGTCCCTGAGTCGCTAACAACGGTTCGGGTTAGGACGGTGTGCCTTCCCGACGGTAAAGGGGATGAGGGTAAAATGTGATTTGTGCTGCTGCTGCTGCTATATGGTGATTTGCTTACATGCTGTGTGCTTTTGTGTGGTATGAATGATTTGTTACTACTGGGATTCTCTTGAATCCCATTCCTTCCTTTGACTAACATTTCAAATAGGGCAAGTGGCTCCAAGGAGAAGTGAACAACCCGGAGTGGTTAGAACCTTGTAGGGACATTTGATTCGGGTCATGTTGGTTATTCATATTGGATAGGGATTACTATATGATATTTTTGAGTTGTGAATAGTTTTTGAATACATGGTGGTGTAATCCCCTAATTGGGAACTGGAACCTTATAGTTATATATATAAATGAAACCCGGGGGTTGCCGGGGATTAAGTTATATACTCTGATATGTTTAAATGTGATATAACTGCACAGGTAATTATATTCGATATTTGAACTTGAGACCAGGATAGAGAAGCTTTGAAAATTTTATGAAGTCCCTACTACATGGAGGGAGTCTTAAATGAGTTTTGAATCATCCGACGGTCTCTATTCCATTTTATTATGCATTATCGAATTTTAATTACGCTAATTAAGGCAGGGGGTTACACTATGCACTAAAGCTTGAATCTTGGTGATTGTTGTTTGTGGGTAGCTATTTGGTTAGAGGGCAAAAGAGGTAAAAGGAGTGATATTTTGTTATATTAGAGTTCACCAATGGCTTCTACATAAAAAAACTATGTGAAATAGCATGTGGTTGTGATTTTTGGGTGATTGTGTTGAAAATGTCACATTTTGGAAGTTAGGATTTTGTGCCGCTAGAAATTGTTTTCTGGAGGCAAAAATGTTTTATCGCATGTTGGAATAATCAAACCGAGTCCAAATGCTTTGAAACTTTCTAGAGCCAAAGTAGACACATTAATCTTCATTTTGATAAGTAGAATGTAATTTTTGGATTAGTAGATTTAAAGTTATGGTTTTTCAAATTTGGACTCTGTTTCTAGAATCAATTATGGAATAGTTAAGGTTTGCTGAATTTATAGAATTTGTGTGGCTAAGTTTTCCAGAAAATTATATTTTTATTGAAAATATACTTAAATAGGTTTACAATGTACTTGGAATCAGACAATATGGAGTTTAATAAAATTAATTATGATTTTTTGAAAATTGGGCATTAAATCTAGAGGTTGATCTAAGGCAGATTAATTATGACATGTATGTATCTGGTCAAATGAGTTCTAATGTCCATGAAATTTTCCAGAAGTAAAGTAGACCCAACAAGTTTTAATTTGACAGGAATTTGTAATAATTGGACAAGTACATTGGGAGATAAAAATTTTTGAAGTTTGGTAACAATTGTGGAAGCTGTCTTATGACAGAAGTGAGTAATTATGAAATTTGGGATCTGGTGTATGTGTGTGTGCTGCAAAAGTAATCATTTTTCCTTTAAAATAGGCTAAATAAGGGCCACATAAGATTTTGAACCACTATAATTGGTTTTCTAGACAAAGTTATGATTTTTCTAAGTTAAGAGAAAAATCTACCAATTGTCTGGAATAATGCGAATCTAGTGGCCTTTAGGCCTAAAGTCATGATTGTGAACTATAAGGGTGAATAATATAACTTGGGCCTAGTGTAACCACATTAATTACTTAATTAGACCTAGGCACTAACCCAACTGATGACCAACTAAGTGTCTTAAGTAACCAAAGAATTGGATAAGTAATAACTTGCCCATAAATTATAACTTGTAGAATTTGACATTTGCCTGGGATGCTCAAAGCATGTCAACTAAGGTCAAGATTTGGAAAAATTTGCCAAGTAGTAACTTATTCCTCACATACTATATGATATATTATATGCATGCTTGTACCATCGTGAATTTAAAGCCTTCATATGAGAAGGGCTCAGGCCTAGTAGAATTTCCCAGTGCTATGGTAAAGGATCATTGTCCTTGAATTACCCGAACTTTATGCTTGCTGAATATCATGAATTAGTAACTTTATGCTTTCTACATATCGTGAATTTATTTCTAAATGTTAAATATGATGCTCGTATTGCAACTTTGGTTGACATGGCATGTTACATGTATGCATTTTATATGAGTGATATCTGTTACTACTGGGATTCTTTTGAATCTTACCCTATTTTTCCAAAAACCAATTTTCAGCTTGGGCATACAATTCCTTAGGCAAGAAGGTAATCATAGCTAAGTGAAGCTAAGGAATTAGAATTTAATTTCCTATTGGTTATCTATTTTCGGAAAGTGTACTTAATCTATATCTAAGCAGAGCCAGTCCTGTACTGGGAACTCTGTAGATATGTAAGCAAAGTGCCTATATATAGGTAATGAATAGTGACATCTGAACCAGTAGGGGACAACATCTAGGGCCATTAATTAACCATAATAATTTGGGTTCCAATAGAGAACGTATCAGTAAAACTCTGATATGAAGAAATGAAACTAAAACGGATGGCTTATAAATGATTCAAAAATTAATATGAGAGCAATTTGGAAATGTTTTCGAAAGGATTTCTGAAAGCCTACTCAAGTGCAGATCCACACTCTTCTTTAAAGTTGTGACCCATGCTATTTACAAAAGATTATCGGTCTCCCTTTACGAAGAATTTATTGCATTTAAGCCACCCATATCCTTTGAAAACGAAGGTGTTACATTGTATGTCTCTTGTTCAGCTTGCCTTGGCCTTTAATATGCTTCAAGGATTGATGATTGCTGTGAATCAAAACTTGTTTTAGCTAAAGGTAGTATTGCCAATTCTCTAATGCTCTTCTAGGTGTATTGAGCTCTTTGTCATAAGTTGGATACTTCAAGGTTTATCCTTTTAATGTTTCACTAAAATAAGTAATTGGCTTTCCTTCATGTATTAAAATAGCTCCTATCCCAATTCTAGATCATCATATTCAATCACAAAAGTTTGCTAAAGTCAGGCAATACTAACACAAGTGCATAACACAACTTATCCTTAAGTTTAATGAATGCATCATCTTGTGCCTTTTCCATTTAAAACCAATTGACATTTTAATGACCTCAATGAGTGGTGCAACAAATGTGCCAAAATTATTCAGAAAGAGCCTATAAAAACAAGCCAAACCTTTGAAACTTCTCACCTAAGTTATGCTTTTAGGTGTTGGATAGTATTTTATAGCACATATCTTTTTCTCATCAATTTATATTTCTTTAGCACTCACCTCAAAGCCAAGAAAAACAATTTATCTATGCAAGAGTTATACTTTTCATATTTGTAAATAGTTTTTCCATACTCAAAACTTCAAGTACACAACTCAAATGATTCAAATGCTCATCTAGATTCCTGCCATAAATCAGAATATCATCAAGTTAAACCATAACACATTTTCAAATGACAGCATGAAAAATATGGTTCATTAATCTCATGAAAGTGCTAGGTGCATTAGTTAACCTAAATGATATAACTAACCATTCATACAATCCATGTTTGGTCTTGAAAGTAGTTTCCACTTATCCCCTTCCCTCATTCTAATTTGATGGAATCCAGATTTCAAATCAATCTTAGAAAACAATAGAACAATGTAATGCAACAAGCATATAATCTAATCTAGGAATGGGATGTCAATACTTTACAATGATATTGTTGATAGCACTACAACCAATACACATCCTCCAAGTTTCATCTTTCTTGGGCACTAAAAATACTAGAATGGCATAAGGGCTCAAACTTTCTTTAACATATCCTTCTGGCATGAGCTCTTCCTCTTGCTTTTGAGGCTCTTTTATTTCTTCAGGATTGCTTCTACATGCCAGCCTATCAAGAATTGTTACCCTTAGAATGAAATCAATCTGATGTTCAGCTCCACTAATAGGTGGTAACCCAGATGGAATTTCTTCAGGGAACACATCATTAGATTTCCACAATAAAGAACCAACAAGTTAGAAATTGTGCCATAGGGACCAATCATTATACTTTCAATATTGTTATTCAATGAACTTCTCCATTTTGTTATCATATTATCTGCATGTTTAATTTGATAACTATCCTTGGATAATCATAATGATTGTCCTAAATGTTCGTGGTTGCTCGTCTATATGGGAGCAAAGATGAAATAAGACCAATATGACTTTGAAGAGGTATAGAGATACGAATCAAAGTCCTAGGCACTTGGAAGAGTACAAGGTGCTGAACTGACCCGCTATGAGAAAGTTGCATAGTTCAAGTTATAAGATTGTCTCATGTATAACCACGTCACTATGCCCTTTGACCTGAGATCATTATGGATTCCTACATGAGAGTACTCAGCTTTGACCTAGTTAAAAGCCACCTTTGACCAGGTCATGATAAAGGCTATGTTTAGGCTTGGTGGTTTTCATGCAGAGGAATGTGAGTGGTTAATATGAAATTTGTCCCTCTCATTAGTAGAGAGATATTATTGGCCCCCTCGATGAGTGAATTTGAGAAATGTATGGCCATACTATAATGGAAAGGAGTCTCCATTTCTATAGTAAGACTACTGAGAGATTAAGAAAGTAATGGTTAGGAATACAAGGATGACATTGTTCATGCCTCATCCTTGACTGAAATATCATGTGACAAAAGGGACGTGATATGGTTTTATGAAAGATTGCATCGGTTTATCGATCCTCATATGAATTGGTTAGTCATAATGTCTTGCTAGAGGCCATTTGCGAATTGTGGGTTGGTATAGTCATTAGCCCATTACTAACTTCATGTGGGCCTACAGGGTCACGCACAAAAATAGCCCAACATGAGGTATAATGTCCATACTTATTAAATCTAAGATGTGTCTAGATTTAATGAATGTAATGGTTAATCTATGGTGGATGAATATATATTTATATATATATATATATTCAAAAAGAAAATTAATAATATTATATATACATGTATGTATTTTTGAAATACATATATATATATATATATGTATATTATATAATATTATTATATTGTATTAGTTTTAAATTTAGTTTTATATGATAAATTAAAATTACTAACTAACATAATAAAGATACAGTATCTCAGATTTAATTTATAAAGATAAATTAAATCTATTTCAATTAGCTATTTATTCAAATTAAATAAATAGGTTAAATTAAAACTATTGGATGGATTTTAATTAAACCATATTTATTTAATTTGCTTATAAAAAGACAATTAAGTGTTAATTGATATGACATGGATTTTGAAATTAATTAAGATTAATTTTAAAAATCCAATATCCATCATAAAATATAAAGCCTTAACTACTTATTTAAAAAGAGTGAGCTAGGGTTTTCTATGTGTGATAAAAAAAAGCAAGATAAAGAGCTGTGAGAAAAAAAAAACTCCAGAGAGAGACATTAGTGGCTTTAGCATCCTATTCGTGTTGGATTCCTATTTGTGTGGATATCGGTAGAGGGAGTTGATCCGACTTGTTAGCTCCTTGAGATCGAAAAGAATGATTAAACACATAAGAAAAGTGTACTTCTCTACTACTCGATTTAAAAGTCATTGATAGATCCGCATTAGGGCTTGAAAAAATTTTGAATTTTAATTTTTTCACTGTGCCTACCAATCCCAACAGTGACATCAGAGCCAGATCAATTGTGCATTTAAGTTGAGTTTGAGGTTTCGTCTTGATTATAAATTGTATATGTGATATATAAGTTGTATGTGATATATTGCTTTGGATTCGATTGATGGTGATTAATTGAGAAAGATAGGAGACCAAGGAAAACCTGGCCTAGCATTGGTACTCTTGTGTTATGGGGTTGTTAGATTCAAATCTTATGGGCAGTGTAACACCCCTTACTTATTCCGATAATAACCAGAGTAGCAATATGCAATTCAGCGGGCACACAAGAATATCATAAATATACTGATAATAAGTATATGATTATACTATAAGAAATTTCCCATAGGGATTGTACATAATATGTGTAAATATGCATATGAATATACAGACAGGGTAGCCCCACAGGACTACCAAAATGTCTAAGTCTCAAATAAGAGCAATAGACACCTCCTTGAATTTGTTCTACCTCTGTATTTTCCTCACACAGTCCTCTTCTCTGTCTCAACATACCTCATGTGTTCATCTGTCTAAATGCTTGGCTGGGGGAGGGTGAGATTTGGGGGAATCTCAGTAGTAAACAGTTACCATAATGACTTTTCTGCTTGCTCAATGATTCATGTAACATACTTATGACCATGGCATAAATAGAAGTAGAGCTTCTTCATTTAAATATGCTCTACACAATCAAGTAAAGCAATTGCATGCATCACTACATAAGCATAACTATCAAATACATGCAGTTAGGGTAAGTTCATTACCTGGGTTGCCCTGCTCTGATCCATTGTTTGTTCTACTTTCTGTTCGAGATCCTGTGTCCAGCTTGGGCTATTGCCAAGTCCTAAAATTTCAAATTTACAATAAATAAGTTATTACTCATTCATGTATTATTCTAGACTCATTTTGTTAATTATCTTTGCTAAAAAATACAGGATGACCAAAATGCCCCTGAAGACCAGGTCTAAGCCCTTTTATACCGGTCTTACTATACCTCACCAAAAATTAAGACCTGGGTTATTCTTACATAATTTTGCATGCAAAACCCATTTTTTACCTCAGATTTATCAAATTCACTGACAAAAGATGAAAATGCCCTTGGAAGCCCTAACTTAGGTTTTTAGGGGTAGTTTTATCATTTCACAATCTAGGGCCTTGTACTTCATAATTCACATGTGCCCTGCACAATTTTTCCTTCTAAACTGAATGGAATGATCAAAAACACCAAAATCCATTCCAAACACAGTGAAAACAGCTACTGGACGAAAATCGCAATAAATTGGGAAAATTGGAGTTTCTTTCCATTTAATTAATCACCTTCATTTTACCTTTAATTGCTTGTTTAACCTTTTAAATACCTATTGAACATGATCAATAGAAAGTTGGGCAGCACAACCCCTTAGGGTTTGGCATTACCAAACACAAATTCAACCAATACAAAACCTTAAACCAACCAAAACAATAACAACAACCTTAAATCCATAAAGATAACAAGGTTTTATGGCTTTACCTTTGATTTCTTTCTTTCTCTCTCTAACCCATCCCCTCTCTCCTCCTTCACTTGTTTTTGCTTGCTTCACATGCTATTCAAGAAGGAATAGAGATTAGGAGGTGTTTCCATGAATTAGAAGGCAAGAACAAGTGGATTTTACTACTAACTTACCTTGATCTTGCTTCTTGATCCTTGCTCTTTCCCTTTGTTCTTGTGTCTTCATAAAACTCTCCCTCTCTCTTGTTCTATTGTTTTGGATGAAATGAGGCCTTGAGGAAGAGGATAAATGCTGTCAAAATATCCTCATCCACCTCCATAAAAATATATTATTTTAATGCTATTATTCACATGCCACTTTAATTAAATCATCATCTGTCAACTTGGTCAAGATATGCTTCTTTTTTCTCTCTCTCTCTCACTTGACGTAAATAAGGCTGTTAGAGGGATCAAATAAGCTGTTGAATTAGCTTTATCCATCTCCTTGAAATTAATATGTAATGGCCATTCATTACAAACTTTGCTTTTTGATTTTTCAAACCTCAATTTGCTTGGCCAAATATGTGTGTTATTTATGTGATGCATTGAGATTCTATATTGTTTATATATTGTTGATTAATTAGATAAAGAATATATGCCTGTGTTAGAACATGGTGATTTTATATTATGAACCGACATGTATGAGTATGTGAATATGAAAACCCCTTGAGAATAATGTGATATAAATGGTCGAGTTAGTGAATGCGTTGTGATTGATAAAAACTGAATACCATGAGGTAGGCTGCTAGTTTGATTATTGGTTACAATTAGATGTCATCTATTTTATAGGGTCTTATTCCTTGATACGATACTCCAAGGGCTTTTGGGCAGTATTCCCAGGGCCCGGGCATTAACCCTATTGCAGGAACCTATGGTACCTTGTGTGATTTGTAGTACTTTAGCCAGTTTACATCATACTTGCAAAGAGCTTATGATAGTGACCAGTAACATGGAATGTACTTAGCCTATGTGTTCAATCGTAGAAAATAAGGAGAATATAAGGATAGTAAGGGGTTAATGAAAGATAAAGAGCAATCATACATGATGACATTTTGTGAAATAGTATCTAGTGTTGTGAGTAAATGTTCTCTGAGGATATGAATGGATATTATCATGCACTTAATTCGTATATCTGATTGCTAGCTCGTAATACTCGTTCCTTATGACTCTTTATTATGCATCAGAAGTGACATCATTATTATTACGACTCAAGAGAATCAGTAAATAATCTCCTAGCTAAATTTTTTTGCGTTTATTCTTAGGGCATTATTCATTTGTTAAATGACGTATTTACCAAATTGTTTAACTTTATTCACGGGGTTCTTAATTCTTTTTATTCCTTATTATCTGAGTATCTCTTTGTTTATTAAACTGCTCTGCTTACTTAACTAATGGGCTCATACCGTGCGATTACCCATTCTTGGTTCAATTATAGTGCTTTGGAAAAATATCCATCGGTTATGCGGATTATACTATTAACCATTTCAAATATTAATTATACATAATGGATTAGCGCTTCTTTGTCTTCATCTCCTCATCACTACTTCATCTAGTGCATTGTCCTTTACTCTTCTTCTATGCAACATGCCTATCTGGTTGGTTGAGGAAGGGTGAGATTCAGGGGAATATTAGTAACAAACAATACTACTTAGCATGCAAGATAAATGCTTAACGGATGACAAGCTTGCCTTACTTCAATTTATGCTAACACAAGGACATATTTGCATGCTTAATGCTTCACATTTCTTACATATAGCCATAGTATTAATAGAAAATAGAGCTTCAATTATTCAACTATATTACACATAGACAAGTAAAGCAATCATGCATATTAACACAAAAGCATACATATCAATACACGTAAGTAGGGTAAGTTCACTACCTTTTGTCTTCGGTCCCCTTTTTATACCTTTTCTTCCAACCATTGAAGTTGCTCAGGACCCTTTAATTCCCTCTTCCTTATCAACTCATAACACTAGGCATATGATTATACCATTAGAGTGATAAAAAATGAATATCATATGTGGCTACATTATCTTCTAGGACATGTCCCTTATCATTGGGCCTATACTTGTCCCAATTTTTAATAATTCAGAATGTAATATCCCAATTTGTGATTAAGGGCTAATGGCATTGAGATTGATTATAATTTGTGTAATTAAATATTTTGAGAGAAATATGATGTGATTTTGGTGTAAATGTGTGTGGTATTTGAGATCAAGGGTTGAGATTCAATATTGATGGGTCGGAATCCTATGCATTGTGTCTATGTGAGCTCATAGTGAAGGGAGGAGATGGTGACATGTGGCATTGTAGAGATTGTTGGATGAGCCACTAGAGGACAAAATTTCTCTTTTTCCCTCATTCTCTCTTTCCTATTCGGCCAAGAGGAATAGGCAAGGAAAGAAAAGCTTCTTCATCATCATTTCATCTCATCATCTCTCTCACTCATTTTCTCTTTCTTTCTTCCTCCATTTTTTCGCTGAAGCAAGCTTGGATAGAGAAGAAAAAGCCTTGATTTTGAGTAAGTAATGCTCCTCCTTTGCTCAAAACCTCTTCTCTAAAGTTGTGTATCTCATTGAGAGCTACATTGTGGTGGTTGTAGAATCTTGAAAGGTGTTGATTTGTGAGTTTGAGAAATATGAAAGTGTGAGAATCAAGATTCTGAATTTGGCAAAGTAAAGAGGTAGGCATTTTGAGCATTTTGATATATTATTTGTGATTTTTGGATAATTTTATGAAAATCTGGAAAATTGCCCTAGCTTATGTCCATTTTTGAATATATGAGTTTCATTGTGTTTGATGTTGGAAATGGTTCATTATGATGATATTTGAGTATTGGAGATAGTTTTGAATTTTGGAATTGTGTTGATTGGAATTTGGACATTGTGTGAATCATAGAGACCATAGTGTTTGATTGTAGTTAGATTGGTTTTGGGATGTTTTAGAGGTTGCCATTGTGTTCCTTATGGAAAATTGTATGGGAATAAGCTTGGTTATTGATTTTAGAGTCATTGAACACTTTGGTAGAAAGTTGGAAATATGTCTTGTGTGAGCTCTGTTCTAGGCAATCAGTTTACACGTAAGTTTTGAATGATCAAATGGTGTCCGAAAATTATGAAACTTTCCAGTCTTAAATTTCACATCCCAAGCTTCAAAATGAACATATATTTTGTGTCATTTCGTTTAGTATTCTAGGAGATATGATTGTCCGAAAATCTGGGATGGAAACAGAACTCTGTTTTGGAGTAGTGTTGAGTTTTGGGTAATTCTATATTTTTGTAGTGATTTCCAGTTATGAACCATATTTTTCCTAGGAAGAGGGCTTAAATACCTTTCATTTGGCTTTAGAATCACTCCGTTTCAATTTTTCTACAATTAGTTATGGTTTTTTGAAGTTCAGCCAAGAATCAGGAAATTTCTTGGCCGCGGCCCATGAGTGGCTGGCCGCGGCCCAAACCTTTCTGCCCTGATTCTGGCCACGGCCCACGGGTGGCTGGCCGCGGCCAGTGGCCTTCTGACCATATTCTGGCCACGGCCCACGGGTGGCTGGCCGCGGCCAACCCCTGTGTTACAGCACTTTGTGTTTTTGAAAAGTGACTTTCAACCTATTGTTTCCCAACCTTTTAGGGCTTTTATTAGAGGCATTTGTGGCCTCTTAAGAGTCCTAAATGATAACTAACTTAGTGTATCATGGAAATAAGTAATTAGAAGAGAGATTGATCAATTATCCCTAATTTGGTATAGGATTTGATATCTGCCGAATGCGTGAGCCCACTGTGCCAAAGATTGTCAGGAAAGATTCAGGTAGCGACTCCTCTCTTATACTTTGGGTAAATGTATTGTATGTTTGTTTATCATTCATTGTGTGGATGCTGCTGCTATTGCTTTGTGATACCTTGTGCATTGAGATACCTTGTGGAGTTTAGTGATACATTGTGCTTTGAGATGGTTTGTGATGCTTTGTGCTTCGTGTTGCTACTACATAGTGTTCACCGCGAAAGTGGGCGTTCTGCATAGTGATTACAGCGAAAGCTGGCATAGTATTCACCGCGAAAGTGGGTGTAGTGCATTGTGATTACAGCTGTGAGTGCTGTCGTATGTGGCGCGAGCCAGAGATCATTTTGAAGCTGCTGAACATGATGAACATACATGCTTTATGTTTATATATTATATGGTAACTTGTTGCTACTGGGATTCTTTAGAATCTCACTCTTTCCATATGACTAACCTTTTCAGACAGGGCAAGTAGCTCGAAGGAGAAGCGACCAACCCGGAGTGGTTAGGATCTCTTAGGGACATTCAGGATTTTGGGATTGTTAGTTATCTATTGTAGATTTGGGATTACTGTATATAAATTGTTCATAGTGAATTTTTGATTTGTAATCCCCATTTGGAAAATAGTAAACCCATTCGATATATAGAGTAACCAGGGGTTTTCCGGGATTTTAGTTTCCACACTCTGATATTTCTTATGTGATTTGATTTCTGTATCACCCATATCACAGAAATTGTCCTACACAGATACATAAACCTTATTAGCAATACATATGAGAACAATGTACAATGTAACGTTGGATTCAAAAACTCACTATTTTTGTAATAGCTCATACATGAATTCAGCACAACATGTGTGAATGAAATCAATATCTTCTTCAAGAAAGGGATCAGCAAGATCAAACATCTGTAACACCAAAACAAGATGAAACATTAACTTAGTAACTTAAAAACAATAAAGTAATACAAAAGTTCTGAAATATAAATTTACCTCTTGAGTAAAATCAGTCGTGCCTAGAGTGATAATATTGTAAATATGTCTCAAAACATAAAAACCACATAAGTTGGACCCCTGTGGTTGCCTACGACTCTAAGAAAAAACATGATATCATTAAAATAAATATAAAGGCATGGCTTATTACATTCTTTGAACAAATCAATATGTACTAACATTTGGCATGATCCATGTAGGGTCCTTTAAGTCACAAACATGTTTACCACAAGTAGTATGTAGGAATGTCCGCATAGCCCTATGATCATCACAATTACAAAGTTTATTGGTTTTACACAAATTCCATAAACTTTACACACAAAAGGTAATAATGCAAGAAAACTAACGAGTTCATGGTCTTTTTCAAATCATTCCCTGGTTTGAAGTGGAGGGAACATAAGAAGATGACAGTGTAACTACTCTTGCATAGAAGAACCAACTGCCAATGATCACGGAAAAAAAGAGAAGAATATTAAGCAAACATAAAATATTATATAAATTATAAAGTATCAGTTTGTTTCTTACCCACGCACATATGGAGCCAAGAAACACTCAGTTCCAGGAGAGGGGTTTGTAGGCGATGGAGAGGGGTTGGTGTATCTAATTTCTTGTGTGGATTGAAAAGGTTCACTAGTTGTGGTCCATTAAGAAATCAAATATAGAGAGAGGTCCTAATTCTTTTTAGGAGAGGTCCTGTAGGGGTTGGGTATTGTAATACCCCGAATTTTGAGACTCAAAGCTAGAGAATAATCCTGAGATTAGTGGATTGCTAAGCCCCAGTTTAGTAAGATCCCAAATTGTGATTAAGGGTTAATGACTTCAAAAGTGGATATGGTTAGTGATAAATAACCCTTTTGGAGAATATGATGTGTTTTGGCACTCGAATGTGATTCGTGTGTGTTGTGAGTAGTGCCGAAACCCTGTAAAGTTCAATTGTGGATTAACATCCAAATTAACTTAGAATAAAGGGAAGAATTAAATGTGAATTATGTTGACATGTTGAGATTGTTGTGAAAAAATGTCAATGTAATGTGAATTTGATTGATTTGGTGTTTCCAATGGATTCCTTGTGAAAATTTATGTGGGAATGATGTTTGGTATGAAAATGGAACCAATGGAAGCAAAGATGCAAAATTTGAAATTCTGTCCAGTGAAACTCTATTCTGGGCAGTCAGTTTGTGTGAACGTTTTGAATAACCAAATGTGTCTAAAAATTCTGAAACTTTCCAGTCTTATAGTTCACATCTCAAGCTTCAAAATGGACATATAATTTGTACTATTTCGTTTTGTGAACTAGGAGATATTACTGTCCAAAGTTTGGGATGGAAACTGAACTCTGTTTTGGGGCAGTGATGAATTTTATGTAATTTTGGAGTTGTGTGGTGATTTTTAGTAATGGCCAATATTTTTTCTATGAAGAGGACTTAAATATCTTTCATTTGGCTTTGGAATCACCTCATTTTGAGTTGTCTAGAATTAGTTATGATTTTTCAAAGTTTGGGCGGAAAATCTGCCCGAAAATCCGAAAATGGGAATTATGACCTCATTAAAATAAAAGATGACATCAGCATGGAAATTAAAACATTTTCTCATCATCTTCAGCTCTCATTTTCGTGCTGAACCAGAAGCCAAGAGAGAGAGAAAGAGAAGAGAACTTACAAGGTAGGTTGACTTCTTTGGTGAATTCGTACCTAATGCGTATAACCTTATTCCTAAGCTTCTCTTCTATGTTATTTAAGGTGTTTGAGAAGCAAATTTGGTGTTCAAGAGGCTAGGGTTTTCAGCCAAGTCAAGGAGAAGCTATTAGGAGATTGAGGTAACTTCCAAACTTTCATATATTGCTTATTCTGGCTGTTGTGGGCAATTTAATTGGTGAAATTTCGCCGGATTGCCATTGGTTTTAAAGTTTGGAAATATCATGGCCTAGGGGTTATGCTACCCAAATTGGGTCTTAATGTTAGTTGTAACCTAATGTAATGGTTAATAAAGTGGTTAGGAGTAGAAAAAAACACGTTTATGGAGCCGAAACCGAAAAACCCCAATTTTCCCTAGAGTATTTGTATATTTCGGTTATGGCTATAAATGGGTCTTAGAGTTGGACTTTCAATGATTTGATGGTTCCATTGAGTTCAGGAGCAAAAATTAGATGGGGTTACAGTTGGTCACTTTTTCGGAAAAGGCCGAAAAAGCATAATTACGAAAATGCCCCTAAAACCCTTAAAGTGGGGCTGCCAAGGGTAAATTTGTAAATTGACATTGATTTTGATAATTCAGAGTCCGGAAATAGATTCCTTGGGCAAAAATATGTCAAAATAGCCCATGTCAAAATTTCAAGAAAAGTACAGCCGGACCGGGTACGGCGGGGCCGGGCAGAGTCCCCGGGGGTATTTTAGTAATTTTTCAATATAGCTTCATATAACCCCCAGAAACACTATGGAAGTATCTAAATAGTACATTTGACATTATAGGATCGAATGTGAAGCCCCGAGTTGTTGGCACGTAAATCGAGGAGAAAAGACTGGAGGTAGGGAACTTATCTCTCTTGCATGCTCTGATAACTGTATTAATGTGTTGATGCATGTTATTGCTTTGCTTGATTATGTGGAACATGTATGAATGATTTGAAGCTATGTTTCAATATATGTTATGGCTATATGTGTATCGTTCGAAGCATTGAGCTTATAAATTTGTCATTGTATGTATGCATGAGTTATGTGATGCAAGCATGTCATGCATTAAACACTTATCTTGCCTGCATATTGATAATATTTCCCTACTAAGATTCTCTCGAACCTCACCCTTCCCTACCAACAATTTAGACAGGGCAAGTGGCTCGTGGAGGGAGCGGCTAGGACTCCTTCGAGATGAGAGTTGGTAGTTGGTTATCAATGAGTCGTGAAGACTGTATATGATTCGGTTGAATATAGGGTTATGAATTTGAGATGAGATTGTGTAATCCCTATTTGAAGAATTGTAATGGGCAATTGTGACCTGTGTATCTTTAGCGAAGGTATGTACCTAGGATTGCCGCGATGATTATATTGTGCACTCTGATATTTATATGAATGTGATTTATCTTCGCGTAGTAATTGTATTCGAAATGTGAATATGAGACCAAGTTAATTAGATTTTAAAAGGTATTTTTGAAAACTAAATCTCAAGGATGGGATTTTAAATGAGTTTTGATTATTATTGGTCTCTATTTCATTTTAATCGCGTATTTCGGATATGATTACGGAGGGGGTTACAGGTATGTCCTAACCCACTCATCACGCTTAGTTGACAAAGAGGGGCTCTTTTGTTTCAGTGTTCACTGGCATGCACGGATACAACTTGCTTCCAGACATGTAGATCATGATTTATTTTAAATAAGAGCAATACATATAAAGGACATAAATAAGAGCAATACATAGGGGCCCCTCGCCCTATTATCTATAAACATAGTTAGATCCAGCTCAAAAGAGAATTCACAATCATTATTATATAGCTTTGCTTGTAAGTCATGCGGCAAGAAATGGAATAAAATTGATCTTTTGCCCAAATCCACTTGAAGCAATTTATTAATTTATAAATTATAAATCAGTTTTACACAGAAAAATTACCTGCACTATAGCTAGCGAACAAAACCCAAAGGAGGAAGGTCTTTTCTTCCTAGCTTATGTTGCTTATTGATTTCCAGATTCACTCTCTCTCGTACCAATTCCCAGCATTTATCGGCAGAAAGATGAATGAATACCTCACTTGGTTGATGTTCCAAGGATACTTGAGGGAGAAAAACAAGCTTGTTATATTATGTCTTTAACTTCATCCCACTGAATCGCACTTTGGAAATCTTAACAAAACAACCAGTTCTTCATTTAAATTAAGGCTTTCAAAGTTCAAACTAAGTTTATTCATGAAAACTAATTCTAAAAATTGAAATCCCAAGTAGGGCATAGTTTCAAAATATTCTTTTTAAAGGGCTAAGAAAATGGTACAATTAGTCTGTGGAACACATGAAAACCAAGACTAAAATTCTATAAAACTGAACTTTGCTGGGAAAAAACATTAATTGCTCTGGTATCTAGTTAAGGTAATAAGAAAGTGCAAGTACCAAAACCCCTACTGCCCTCTCACATCCACGAAAGGGCACAACAGAATAAATTGTCCCAACCATTACTGAAGTCTAAAGAAGAAACTCTCCAGCCCAGAGAGAGAGAGGGTGAAAAAGAAATAGTTTATGCAATTTTATCATTTAACTTACAAAAGTAATTAAACTTGAAAGGATTCATATGCAGTCTCTATTTTTCTTCTCTCGTTTGTGGGAGGTACCCTACAACTTGCTTATAGTCACAGGGAGGCTAGTATTCCAAGAATGGGTCATCTTTTTTCTTCAAGCATAAACAAGAGTGTTAACTTTTTTACTTCTTTGAAATATAAGAAATATTTTGGCCACAAATTTATATGAATGGGGTTGATGAAGTTAGATCTCAACCCCATTCATGCATATTGAATGTGTGATGACAAGAGCTGGCAACATTGCTCTTATAATTAATATTCTAATTGATTAATTAAAGGCACGTATACACTAAACTAATATTAAAGGAACACAAACTCATGTCGCATTGCCCTTTTACGTATCCCTCCATTATATATATGCTCATAAAAAAGAAATAATGATTAATATAGCACCCGGATCATTACCTATATGATATATTCCTATCCTTCCCAATTATTTATGTTCCTATATTGTATTCATCATAATGGGTCCAAAAGTAGTACATAAAAACATAAAACAAGTTTTTTAATAAAACAACTGTAAATGGTCCCACTAGATCCAGCACTTGCAAGCAAATAATTAGATTAATGTAACTAATCATATTGAAGAATCGTGCCTTATGACTTAACCCCTAATATTTATGGATATAATTATAGAAACTAAACACATGTTAATAGTGCAGTGACCACCACGAAGAGACAGCAGTGTTGGTTTATAATTCCCTCATAATAATTATAATTTAACTTGTCTGTTATAATCATTTTCTATCACACTCGCACTTCAAGGCCAAAAAATAGTCAAATTAATTGCAAATGTTAAATTTAAGGTAAGGCACTAACATTGGCATTCAAATAAATTCACTAATTACACAATAGTTTGTAATACACTAAACCAAATCTTGCCTGAACAACTATTCAATTTTCACCAAAACTTCTGCTCATACAATCGTTGCCAGAACTAAGCAAGATTTTTGTGAGAGGGTTTTAAACACCAAACACACCAGAAAATTTATATCAAGCTACTATTTAGTTGATCCCCTTGCTAGCCTAGGCCGATGACCAAATCTGGAGGTAATAGCTTCTATATAGTAATTGTAGAGGGGGAAATGTAGAGGACAATGAAGCATACCTCAAAAAAGAGGATGAAGATGAAGATGTCCCAGAAATGCAATGAATAACGGACGACAGCACCCACGACGACAACCACGAGTAGCTAAAGCAATGTATGACAGCGACCGAAGAGTGACGACAGACTCGATTCATAATGGGATCAGGTGAGGGACGGGGAGTCGACGGCAGAGGAGAGAAAAGATTGGGATCAAAGTAGCTAGGCTGATTCAAAATGGAAGGGATTTCAAAATGGAAAAGGGCGGGAGCTATGAGGCGCGGCACAAAAATAATATTAAGGAAGACTTTTTAGACCGGTTGATAGGATAACCGGTCTAAAAGAATGTTTTTAAAACCGGTTCCCTAACAACCGGTCTTAAAAACCATTCTTTTAGACCGGTTATCCTATTAACCGATCTAAAATAAATATCTTTTAGATCGGTTCTGTCAATAACCGGTCTAAAAAATAAAAGGCTTAATTTTTTTAAACCGGTTAGTGTAGAACTGATCTAAATGATATTTTTTAAACCGGTTAATATAATAACTGGTCTTCCAACTTGTTTATAATTATGAAAATGTCACTGCGCATTTCTTTAGACCTCATCTACTACAACCAGTCCAAATGTGCCGGTCTAAAACACCTTTTTTGATCTAGTGATTAAAAGTCCAGATAACTCTTGTCAGGTTCTTATAAAAAGAGCCAAGTCGATTTAAATTTTGAGCAAAGGAGGAAGTATTTATTTAATAAAAAGACATTGTCCACTTTCCTTCCATGTGTTTAGGGATCACTTAATAAACAAGACAGACTACTATAGATATTTCATCTGAGAATTTACGAATAAAACTTGCTTTTGTTGATATTTCAACTTTCTTCCTTAACAATCATTTACAGGCTTCTCTTCCTTTTTCTAAAACAAAAATCATTTCAATTTATAAATTAGTAATTTTTTGTCCAAGTTAAAATAACTTAGTGAATTGAATATACAAAAATGGAATATATATATATATATATATATTAACTAGAATAATGGAATAGATTGACAGATGGATTGATAATGTTCTCATTATCCATCGGTATATAAATGGATAGATTAATAGAGTGTGGGTAAACAAAAAAAAGGATAGATTAATAGAGGATTAGATAAATAAATATTCACTAATGTGAGTTTAGTTGGTTACATAGCCTTTAAAACAAATCATTTTTTCATTAGGCGCGAAAGTGCTAATTTCAAAATGAACAATTTCTCTATGAGCACTTACAGGAATGAACTATTTTTAGGTGTAAAAGTAGACATAAATAATTTTTTTGGGAGCAGATATAATAACACTATTAAGAAGACTTAACTTTCATTATGTTTTTGTGCTGTGGGTCCCACTAATCTTCTGTCTCTCTATTATTTTAATATTTCTTTAATGGAAAAATATCACTTATACCCCATGAAAACAATTTCATTTCAATTAACCATCAAAAGATTCTGAAATTTAACTACACCCCTAGGTCAAAATGAAATTAAGTTTCGTCAGTAAAAAGACAACAAGACTATTATTTTATTTTTTTCATAAAAGCATTTATAAGAGAAATATAGATATTTTCAAGACAAATAAAGACATTTACAAGACAAATATGTGAATGGCCAAAGAATTTAAAAAGTTTGGTCTTTCACATATTTATCTTGTAAATGCCTATCAACACCCGTTTCCATTTTGATATGTACAGAGTAATAGAGACCAAGTTTCACAGGCATACAGAAAAGTACAAATATACTGATAAAAGTGTTTGTTTACAAACCAAAATCAATCACATAGATTTTGAAGATATTTATAACTTTGTACAGAACTATCAAAAAATATTCCGATTTCATACTATATATAATCACGGTCTTCATCTCAGGAAATGTGCCCGTCAGTTTTCCATATCCATGTCCCTTCCTTTAGAACCACTGGCACCCGCTGATATGTTTTGTTTAGAAAAAGGGGTGAGATTCCAAGGAATCCTAGTAGAAACATACTATCGTTCATATAAAATGCAAAAAGTAAATATGATATGCTTCATGTATGCACCAATTAATGAACAATATAACACATCATCGTAACACATCATCATAACACATCATCATATCATATCATCATCATATCATCATCACATCATCGTCATATCATCATGAGTAGGGCCCAGCCTCACTAATATACACCGGTTGGATTCTTACCCAACTCCCAGATAAGCGCACCTCTGGCACTAACTGCCCCTTTCTAGGCAAATCATGTTGATTAATACCATCGTGATTAGACCCGGACCGGACCGGCCAGTTCGGACCGGGAACCGCCGAACCGGCCAAAAAATCGGACCGGGTCACAATATGAACCGGGGTCACACCGAACCGGTCGACCCGGAAAAACCCGGTGTGACCCGGTAATAACCCGGGAGACTCGGCGGGTCAGGCGAGTCGCCCGGGTTGCCTTTTTTTGCCTCTGGGAAGGACGAAACGACGTCGTTTCATCCTTTTTTAAAAAAAAAATTGAAAATTTTGACTAAACCGATGCCTTTTCTGCTTTTCACTTTCAGTTCTCAACTTCTCATTCTCAATCCTGACTTCGAGCATCCATCCACGGTCCCATCGGCCACCACGTAAAGCCTTCTTCTTCTTCTCAGTCTCGCTCTCAACTCCCTGTCGAACGGCCAGTGAGATTGCCTGAGCAACCATAGTCTGCCGATGTTGGTTCGCCGTTTGTGTCGGTGGAGTTCGCTTCGCCTTTCTTCTTCCCCGTCGCTCGACCCGCCGCCGTTCTCTGGTGGTCTTCTCAGCGTGGGTGTCGCCGTCAGACGCCATGGCCGGTTGCAAGATCTGAGCTTTAGGGTTTCTCCTTCATTTGTTTCTTTAGCCGATTTAAAAGAAGGGTTTGGCCGATTGGGTTTAGCCGTTTCGGTGAGCAGTGAGCCATGGTTGATGGTTGATCTGAGCTTTGTGGTTTGCTTTGTATGTTCTTTGACCTCTATTTCAGTATTTCTAATGATAGTTCCTACATTCCTTATTTTTCATAGTTTTGGTTTGCTTCAGAAATCGATATCTATGGCTGTACGGTGATGCTCTGTTTTTTTTGTGAGCCAGAAGGACGTAATGAAGGAGCTGAGAATGTTCTGGTGATTAAGGTCAGTGTTCTGGGTTAGCCGCCGGTGTTTAAGGTCAGTGTCGTGTTCTTCAAATCTGAAATTTCAGTTTAATCTCTCTGTTTCCTGCTTTGCATTGTTACAACTTTTTATCAAGACTTGTCAGCTGTAAGTAGATATCACATTGTCCAATTGAACTGGTTCTTTATTTTACTGATACTCTGCTGATGATATTTAATTTATTCTTGTACACTTTGTTATGATTTTGTGTACTTTATGATCAAATTAAAGTTCCTAAACCTTTGCATGTGATAGATTATTTTTTACTCCCCGTATATCTTTGTTGTTAACGCAGCTCAATAAAAATATTCGTGGCAGCTGAAAACAGAGAGATGTGGTACTGAGATGGTTGTTTATGTTAATTGCTTTCATTAAAAATATTTTGGATGCATTGCTTTCATTAATCATTGTGATTGTATTAGTTTGCTATTGCTTTAAACTTTAAAATAAAATGAGAATGGTTGTCGGCTGATGTTCTGTACTTTTTCTTGTTGGTTTGGTTGGTTCTTTTGTTTCATTGTAGCTCTCAATCCTCTGATAGTGATTATTAATCAACTGGGGTGCTTGTGGTTTGTAAATTGAAAGGGTTCATTTGCTGTTTGCTTTGGTTTTGGTTTCTTAATGGAGGGAAATAATGAAGCACCTGAGAATATTGCTGCCAACCACAATCCCGATACTACCAATCCTCCTAATAGTAGTTTACCCCCTCCACAGACATCAGGGACTTTAAAAAAAAACAGACCCAGCTTGGCAATACGTTTCTCTTAAAAAAGAGGGAAAAATAAATGTTTTCACATGCCTCTTATGTTCTTCAAGTTATAGGGGAGGTGGGATAAATAGGTTGAAACAACATTTAGCAGGTGTGAGTGGTCAAGTGAGTTCATGCAAAAAAGTTTCTCATGATGTACGTGCTAAAATGAAAGAATCTTTGTTAGAAGGTTCAAAGAAAAAACATGTTGTTGAGGAGGAAAATGAAGCTAGAGAGGTTGAGGAACCACTTGCTTCTTTAAAGAGGAAAGCTCCTATAGTTGGGAAGATTGATAGTCATTTTGCATCTAGGACAACTCCTGGTAGCCAACCAAGCATCAAGAGTGCTTGGGCAAGTCAAGAAGCACAATATAATGCAAAAATGGCATTTGCTCATTAGGCTTATATTAATTGTTTTCCATTTAATGCAATGACTTATCCCTTATTTCAAAAAGCTATTGATGCTGCTACTGTTAGATCTCATGTTTTGATGATAACAAAAGAATGGTATGAAAAAGAATTGATTAATAAATAAGTTTGAACAAAGTAATAACAGGGATAAGCATCACTTGAAGTAAGCATTGGAGTAATGAGAAAAGACCAAAAGAAAATGCTGAGAAACTTGATCTGAAGCAATTTTGGTAAGGCATTACTCGAGTACGTACTCGAGTAATGAGACAAAACTTGAAGTAACCAGAGGCACCTTCCAGTAACCTGCCAATGTTACTCGAGTATGTACTCGAGTAATAGTGTAAATGTTTTTCAAGTGCTCTCGGCCTGCCAATGTTACTCGAGTAGCCACTTGAGTAACCAGGTAAATACTTGGAGTTGCTCTCGGCCTGCCAACATTACTTGAGTAGGTACTCAAGTAACCATGTAAAAATTTTCAAGTTGCTCTCGGCCTGCCAATGATACTCGAGTATGTACTCGAGTTACCTTGTTTCAGTAAATGTGGTGCTCTCTGCATTTTGTACCACTGCCAATGTTACTCAAGTAGCTACTCGAGTAACTCAGTATGGTAAGCAAAAACTTGAAGGTGGTACCCGATTAACTTGATATAATTTTATTTCATTTTCCTCGAGTTATTACTCTAGTATGAATGGATTTAATGTTTCATTTTAAGTGGATTACTCGAGTATGTACTCGAGTATGCAGAGTTATTTTGAAGGAAGACCTCAAGTCACTACCCGAGTAAGTTATGCATAAAAAGTAAGTTTACTCGAGTATGTACTCGAGTAACAAGGTAATCTAACTTGATGTGCTCTCGGCCTTGAAATCCTGCCAACATTACTGGAGTAAAGCATCGAGTAACCAAAAGTTTATTTGAAGGTTTACTCGAGTTGGTACCCGAGTAACCCATAAAGTTGTGAGTATATTACTCGAGTAGGTACCCGAGTAAACATACATTTCCAAAGGTGTGAAAATTGGTTATTCCATGCACTACCCGAGTAATCTTATATTTGTCTGTTAACTTGCAGTTGATCAAAGTTTTTCCCGATGATACTCGAGTAAGTACTCGAGTAGCTACTCGAGTAAGCAAACCCAGAAATTCAGAAATCATTCCAACGTTCATTATTTTGTTTCCTATATGATTAACCTTTCATTGTATTAGTATTCTTAGCTTATTTATAGATAAACAATGAAGATATTATACCAAATATGGAAAGTCAAAAGCAACGTTCAAATATCACCCACCGCCACCTACCACAAACGAATGTTTTTCAAATACTGGAAAAGTTAATAATGGCTGCGCACGCTCCAATGAACATGAAGAAAAATGTTCCAACAATCATTACCAATGTATCTATAAATGTGGGAACATCCAAACAGAGAGTACACAACAAGAACACACACGAACGTATCATCAAGCTCATTACTCTGTTTTACATCATATTTGTAATACTGTGCTTCAGTGATTCTTATTTACTCTGTGAGAGAGATATTTCATTCAAACTCAATATTTGTTATTGAGATAACTTCAGGTTGTGGAACCTTGAGTTGGGATTGGATTACAACTTGTAAGGGGGAGCGAGTGTCCATGCGAAGGAACTTGCTTGTACTGAGGTGCCAAGAACCCACTGAATCTTGGAAGTTATAGTGAAACTCTCAGAGAAGCTCTGAGGACTGGACGTAGGTCAAAGTGGTTGTGACCGAACCAGTATAACTTCCGGTGTACACTTCGGTGATATTTCTCTTTACTCCTTACTGTTTTAATTTCACTGTCAAATTTTATATTTGCAACGAAATTTTAGTATCACCCAATTCACCCCCCCTCTTGGGTGAAACGCTTGCTCTAACATTTGGTATCAGAGCGTAGGTCTTCTTGTTAAGGTTTAACAGCCTAAGAAGGATCCAATGGCAAGCATGGGTAAAGGAATTCTTCCCGACGGAGCATCCATCACTAGACCTCCAGGTTTCAGTGGCGAACACTTTTCTTTTTGGAAAGCAAAGTTCAGAGTATTCGTGATGGCTACTGAATATGGGTTATGGGATGTGATTGAGAGTGGAAACTATCAACCTACAAAGACTATAGATTCTCAGAAAATTCCTAAGACGCCATCGGAATATGATGAGAATGACAAGAAACTTATCACTCTCAACAGCAAGGCAATTCTGATGTTACAAAGTGCTTTGAGTCAGAGTGAATATTTCAGAATTTGCATACTCCCAACAGCAAAGGAAATATAGGAAGCTCTGGAAATTGCCCATAAAGGAACTTCAGGAATAAAGGAGAATCGAATCAACACCTTGATCACTGAATTCGATCTACTTCGAATGAAATCAGGTGAGTCAATTTCTGAATTCGAACTTAGATATACTCATCTTGCTAATCAACTTGCAGCACTTGGCAAAGTCTATGATCAACATACCCAAGTATGAAAGATTTTAAATATTCTTTCTAAAGAATGGGAGGCCAAAGTCACTGCGATAGAAGAGGCAAAAGGAGAATCAATGAAATCAGTTGCTTCTCTATTTGGAAGCCATTCTGAATATGAAAGCAAATTAAAGTTCAAACGGGAACTAGATGACATCGGTGACAAAAGAAAGAAAGGTCTAGCACTAAAAGCAAAAGAAGAAAATCAAGATGAGGATGAGAAGTTTGATGATGATGAAATGGGATTAATCATAAAACGATTCATAAAGTTCTACAAGAAAGGTCAAGGCTTCAAACATTTTCAAAAAGGAGGAACTAGCAACAAAGATCATATCATTTGCTACGAATGTGGAAAACCAGGACATATCAAATCAGAATGTCCAGAACTGAATCAAAAGAGCAAAGAAAAGAGAAAAGGCAAATTCTTCAACAAAAAGAAGGCCTTTGTATATGCTATATGGGGTGACAGCTCCTCAGACGACGAAAGTGATGAGCAAGAAGTAGCTAATATATGTCTTGTTGCTCAAGAAGAAACAGAAGAAGAGGTAAATGATTCTGAACCTACCTATGATGAATTATTGTCTGAATATAATGCCTTGCATTCTGAATTCATCAAAGTAGTTAAAGATTTGGTTGTTTTCAAAAAGAAAAATAAAGCTCTTGAAATTGAGATTAAATAACGTTCAGAAAAGGATTGTGAAAACTGTTCTTCTTTGAAAAAGAAAAACATTGATCTCACAAAAACTCTTAAAAAATTTACACAAGGGAGTGAGATGCTAAATGTTATTTTAAAAGCTCAACGATTTGTAAATGATCGATCTGGAATTGGATATGATCCAAAATCAGATAGAAGGAAAGGTAGAAAGAAAGCAGGAGGTAAGTCTTATTTGAATTATTTCCAACATTCTGTGCATACATCAAATCCTTTTGCTTTTTGTAACCACTATAATAGAAAAGGACATTATACTTCTTCATGCATTCATAAGAAGAAAGGAACAATAGGAACCTACAAATGGGTACCTAAAGGTTCATATGTTCAGAAAATTATTTGTACTAACCCAAAAGGACCCAAAAAGATGTGGGTACCTTAGACTTAGTAATTTGATTGCAGGTATGTCTCAAAGCATCCAAAAATAACACGTGGTACATAGATAGTGGATGCTCTAGACATATGACCGGAGATTTCAAAAGTTTTACCACATTACAACCTAAGGAAGGTGGAAAGGTAAAATTTGGAGGAAATCAATCCGGAAGGATAGCAGGAATTGGTGAAATCAAAAATGACAAAGGAATACAAGTCAAAGATGTATATTATGTTGAAGGCTTGTGTCACAATTTGCTGAGCGTAAGTCAAAGTGCAGATAAAGACAACTAGGTAATATTCGACTCAGAAGAATGCCTAATTATCAATAAAAATGACTTACAACTTGATAAGAAGAATATCAAGGCTAAGCTCAGAGCAAAAAGGGAAGGTAACTGTTATACTCTAGATATTAGTAGAAATGAAGATGAAAATTGTTTCCTGAGTAATGTCGATGAAAGTTGGCTATGGCATAAGAGATTGGCTCATGTCAATATGCATCAACTAGGCAAATTACTCAAAAAGGATTTAGTGCTTGGATTACCCAAAGTAAATTTAAAAAATGACTTGATTTGTGATGCATGTCAAAAGGGTAAACAAACTAAATCATCTTTCAAATTGAAAAATGAGATTTCAACAAATAGACCATTACAATTATTGCATATGGATTTAGTTGGTCCAACAAGAGTAAAGAGTCTTGGTGGCAACTTATATTCATTGGTCATTGTTGATGACTTCTCTAGATTTACATGGGTTATTTTTCTATCATCAAAGGATGAGACCTTTGAAGAATTTATTGTTTATGCCAAGAAAGTGCAAAATGAGAAAGGTATGACCATTGCAGGTATTAGGACCGATCATAGTGGAGAATTTGAAAATCAAGCCTTTGAAGATATTGTGATACTAATGGTATTGATCATAATTTCTCTGCTCCAAGGACACCTCAACAAAATGGAGTCGTGGAACGAAAGAATAGAGTGCTCACTGAAATGGCTAGAGCAATGTTAAATGAAAAGAATGTGTCTCAAGTATTTTGGGCTGATGCTATGAGTACAGCATGTTACATTTCAAATAGAGCATATATCAGAACAAAATTTGGAAAGACACCATACGAGCTATACAAAGAAAGAAAGCCAAATATTGCTCATCTACACATCTTCGGTTGTAAGTGTTTCATTCATAATAATGGTACAGATAACTTGGGAAAATTTGATTCTAAAACTGATGAAGGAATTTTCCTAGGATATTCTAACCGAAGTAAAGCATATAGAGTTTTTAATAAAAGAACATGTGTTGTTGAAGAATCAATTCATATTGTATTTGATGAATTTGAATCCTCTGACAAAACTATTGATGAAGAACAGGAAGTTGTTTTAAATCAAGAAAATTGTCAATCTATTTCTAAGTCTCTTATTCCAGAAGTTGATGAAACTAAGGAAGAAGAGCAACCACTAGGTCAACCTAAAGCCTGGAAATACAATAGAAGTCATCCCTTAGATCAAGTCATAGGAGATGTGAATGAAGGGATCAAAACTAGAAATAAAATTTTCAATGAAGTAAGTTTTTCTGCATTCATTTCTGAGATTGAACCTTCTAACATTGATGAAGCCCTGTCAGACAATGATTGGATTATAGCAATGCAAGAAGAACTAAATCAATTTGAGAGAAATCAAGTTTGGGATTTGGTACCCCAACCCAAGGATCATCCGATGATTGGAACTAAATGGGTATTCAAGAACAAACTCGATGAATCTGCAATTATTATCAGAAACAAGGTAAGGTTGGTGGCCAAAGGCTATAATCAGGAAGAAGGGATTGATTATGAGGAAACGTATGCTCCAGTGGCTAGATTGGAAGCTATACATGTACTCTTAGCCTTTGTATGCATCAAAGGATTCAAACTCTATCAAATGGATGTAAAAAGTGCATTTCTAAATGGTTACATCATGGAAGAAGTGTATGTAGAACAACCTCCAGGTTTTGAGGATGTTACTAAACCTGACCATGTTTTCAAACTCAAAAAGGCTTTATATGGTTTAAAACAAGCTCCTAGAGCCTAGTATGAAAGGCTCAGTCAGTTTCTTATTGATCAAGGTTTTGTACGAGGAAAAGTTGACACAACACTCTTCATAAAATGAAAACACAATGATATTTTAATTGTTCAAATATATGTTGATGACATTGTTTTCGGTGCTACTAATGAGTCTCTGTGTAAGGAATTTTCTGAGATAATGCAGGGAGAATTTGAGATGTCAATGATGGGAGAATTGAATTTCTTTCTTGGTTTGCAAATCAAACAAAGAAAGAATGGAATCTTCATATCTCAAACAAAGTATTTAAAAGAGCTATTGAAGAAGTATGGAATGGATGAAGCAAATGGCACTAACACGCCTATGAGCTCAACAACGTTGCTTGATGCTGATGTCAAAGGGAAAGACTACAACATCACAAAATATAGAGGAATGATTGGATCATTACTCTATCTCATGGTAAGTAGACCGGACATCCAATTTAGTGTTGGCATATGTGCAAGATATCAATCAGCACCAAAGGAATCACATGCTGAAACGGTCAAACGAATCTTTAGATACCTTGCTGACACACCCAAATTAGGTCTGTGGTATCCCAAAGGAAGAAGTGAATATCTTGTTGCATATTCAGATTCAGATCATGGAGGATACAAGACAGACAGAAAGAGCACCAGCGGACAAGGACAATTTCTTGGAGGATCTCTTGTATCATGGTTTAGCAAGAAACAAAATACAGTGTCTCTTTCGTCAACGGAAGCCGAATATGTTGCAGTCTCAAGTTGTTGTGCACAAGTGATATGGTTAAAACAACAACTACAAGATCTTGGTATTTATCTCAAAGAAATACCAATCTATTATGACAATACAAGTACGATAAGCTTGGCAAAGAATCCAATTCAACACTCTAGAACCAAGCATATCGATGTCAGACATCACTTCATCAGAGATCATGTTCAAAAGAAAGATGTGAAAGTGATATTCATTCCTACTCATCTTCAACTAGCAGATATCTTCACAAAACCCCTTGCAAAAGATCAATTTCTATACATTAGAAGAGAATTGGGAATGGTAAATCCCAATGAGTTGTAAGTTATTTCAGATTTTCATAATATTAGATAAAGTCATTTGATAATGTTTTGATGATTATTAATTTAAGCATCGGAGTGTATAGAAAATTGTTTTGCAGGAAGGTAGAAATTCTGTTTTGAGAAACAAAAATAGAGGTTATCAGAGGACACCATTACTGGAGTACCAACTTGAAGTAATGACTAACGGAGAAGCAATACCCGAGGAACAACTTGAAGTAAAGTAACACTTTACTCAAGTATGTACTCGAGTAATGGCCCCCAAAACTGGAAGTAATGGATCAAGTTACTTGGAATTTAAATCTAACGGTTCAGTTACAAAGAAATGAAGAGTCAGAAGTTGAAAAGACATGTTACCCGAGGCGAGCCTCGAGTAAACTTGAAGCTTACTCGAGTAAGGACTCGAGTAACTGGAAGTTCAGATTTCCAAATTGATGCAAAATTGACTCAAATCTGTTCAAAATTGATTGCAAATGATCGAGGGAACATTCATGGATAATTACAATATTATTTATGCCAGGTACGCAATTTAAATGAATTATTTTAGAGATTTTCTATATGATCACTCGAGTAAGGCCTCGAGTAAACTTGAAGGTTACTCGAGTAAGGCCTCGAGTAATGTCGTGTCCTAGGTCTTTATCTGTCGCAAAATCGGTCATTTCCACAAAATCTCCTCGAGTAAATCACTATACACTCTCTTAAAAACTTTTCACAATCAATTCCTAGCTCCTTTTCGATCAAAACCCAACAGATTTCATTCCTAAAAACTTCCTATTTTGCTCAGATTCTTGGTGCCCTAAGTCGCGACTGTGTCTCTGCTTTTCTGACAATCTCAGTTTTCAATCATTCAGAAAGATGATAACTAAAAACCTTACTCCCATAGATTCCTATGAATCCCAACATCACTTTGATCCTCTTTCTTCTCCTCCCACAAAGAGAAGGAAACTTATTCTAAGATCCAAAGCCAAAATCCAACCTCAACCGAAACCAAAAGCGGTTGTGATTAAAGAGCCTATTGCTACAAGGGCTCAATCCAAAAAGAGTACTTCCACCGGGAAAGGCAAGAGTGCTAAATCTCCCTCACCTCCTCACTCTGATTCCTCTACCCCCTCTTTCACTCCAAAGCCCCCTAGAAAGCCTAAGTATGACAAGAATGTAGCTAAGGCTATGGCAAGCATTCTAGATCAGATGGAGAAGGGGCAATCTTCCAAGAAATCCAAATTGCCAGAAGAGGAGATCACCAACCCTCCAAAAGGATTCAATGTCAACAAGTTGGTGGAATCTCTGAAGTATCTGTCTCAGTTCTCCAGGAGGAAAGTGTGTAAGACACACTATGTTGATCTTAAGTTACTTCAAGAGGTATTGAAGCACAACCTTAGTCCTTATTTAGATCTCTTTATGCCTTGGCTTTCCATTAGATTACCTTTTTACATAAAAGTGATCACACACTTTTATTGTAATCTAGAAATCATATATGAGCCAAACAGAACCTCATCCGAGGAAGAGATGACCACCACAGTGAGAGGACAAAAAATTCTCATATCACCCTCTAGGATTAACTTGTGGTTAGGAATAGAAAATCCCCCGGATGATATTTACTCCCAACTTGAACCATGTTAGATCCCAAGTTTTGATGATAACAAAATGACAATTGTATGCAAATCATGTTTTTATAAGATTAAGAAAAGCTTACAAAGTTACCAAATGCATATAGGAGTGTTTTCTGGTATCTGCTGCAAAATTAAACTGGAGTGCTCGAGCATAAGTTTTGCACTCAAGCATAGATCCCTTTTGCACTCGAGCAGGTGCGAGTGAAAACCAGAAAGTGTTCACCCGAGAGGCATGCCACTGTTATTTTCATTGATTCACTCGAGCACTGGAGTTTGCACTTGAGCAGAGAAGCCATTCTCACTCGAGCACATACAAGTGAAGGCTCGCGAGGGCTTGGCCGAGAGCAAGTGTTATCATGCTTCCTTGATTCACTCGAGCAGAGACATCAATGCTCGGGCATAAGCATTCTGTACTCGAGCAAGGTACTGCGAGTGCTTGGCCGAGAGTCATGAAGTGCAAAGAAGTGCAAGTGTGCTCGAGCACCACCTCATATGCTCGAGTGACACATCTGCACCTGCGAGTGAAAATTCTATCCCTCTCCAAATCTGATGCGAGTGCTTGTCTAAAAGGTATAATACTTGAGAATATTCTTCTCACTCGAGCAGAAGTCTATGTGCTCGGGTGAGGGCCTACATCACCTGCGAGTGATAAATTTATCTCTCTGAGTTTCTGATGCAAGTGTTGGTATTGAGAGCATATTCCTCTATAATATGCGTCTCACTCGAGCAGGAGTGTGTGTGCTCGAGTGAGGGTCCACATCACCCGTGAGTACAAAATCTCACTCTTGTCAAAATGGTGTGCGAGTGATGACCCGAGAAGTCACTCCTAGTAGAAAATGCAAGATCACTCGAGCAGGGGGAGTTGTGCTCAAGGGAGACCCCAATTCACTTGCGAGTGTGAATTCTGTCTCTCTGAAATTCCTTACAAGCACAACCCGATAACTGAAGCACAAAGAGGAAAATAGGAATATCACTTGAGTGAGCCATCCATGCTCGAGTGATGCTCTGCCAGATCATCAAAAATGCCAAGTCTCACAATGTTCAATCCGAATATGGTTTAATATTATTTATTCATATCATCAATACTTATTATCATTGCTTAACATCATTTTGAATGTATTATAAGTATGATGCAGGAAGATGAACGTTTGAAAATTAGTTGTTACGAAGAAAGTAAAACAACGGTAGACAACATGATTACAAACACGTTCGCACCTACCGCATTCAGAATATTCAAACATGCGCGTGTCTTTCAATAGTTGCAAAAGTTCCGCTCCTCAAACGATGATTTTCCAAACGGGCAAAAACTGAAGCAACTATATATATACAGAGATTCAGAGATAGTCAAGAAGAACAACGAAGCACAAAAACTCACAAGCTAATACACGAGTCTCTGCTATTCATCATTTTCTCTATATACACATTGATCTTCAGTGTTTATTCATTTGCTCTGTAAGAGAGTCTTCATATAATTCAAATTCTATGTTTATTTGATCTCAAGGTATTGGGACCTTGAGAGGGTAGTTTTCCTTACGAGAGAAGCAGTTGAGAGAATTCCTTGTTGTACCTTCCGCTCATAAGCCTTATAAGATACAAGCAGAAGAGAACATTACTGCTCGTAAGACTTACAGTGGTGTAAGCAGGAGAGAACGTTGCTGCTCATAAGTCTTGTATACATAAGCAAGTGAGAAGGGTCAAAGGTTGTTTTTCTGCACATAAGACTTGTCGTAAGGGGGAGAGAAATTTCTTATTAAGAGAATATTTCTAGTCGTAGTCCGTTCAAGGACAACTGTTGTTTTGTGGCATTCTGAGAGCCCATTGAATCTTGGAGGTATAGTGAAAATCTCAGTAGATCTTGATCTCTGAGGACTGGAAGTAGGCCTGGTTGTTAGGCCGAACCAGTATAACTCTCTGTGTTCAAATCTTCACAACTCTACTCTATCTACTATATTTTTCATATCACCACATCAAGCGAAAAATTTATAACATCACCCAATTCACCCCCCCTCTTGGGTGAAGCTTGCCTCTTACATTTGGTATCAGAGCAAGGTCTTCTCCAAAGAGCCTAACAGCTTGAGAAGGATCCGACAAATGGCAATAATGGGTGAAAACATTCTTCCAGACGGAGCTTCAATCACTAGACCTCCTGGTTTTGCTAGAGAACATTTTTCATTCTGGAAAGCTAAATTCAGAGTGTTCGTGATGGCCAATGAATACGGATTGTGGAATGTTATTCAAGATGGTGATTATGTTCCATTGAAGAAAATCGAAGATAGAGCAGTTAAAAAAGGCCCAGATGAATTTGACGAGAATGACAAGAGGTTAGTGACATTAAATAGTAAAGCCATTCTTATGATACAGAGTGCTCTTAGTCAAAAAGAATATTTTCGTATATGTACTCTACCAACTGCCAAAGATATGTGGGATGCTCTTGAAATTGCTCACGAAGGAACATCTGGAATCAAAGAAAATAGAATCAATACTTTAATTACAGAATATGATTTATTTCGTATGAAATCTGGAGAAAGTATATCAGAGTTTGAACTTAGGTATACTCATCTTGTTAATCAATTATCTGCTCTTGGAAAGTCGTTTGATCAAAATTCTCAGGTAAGAAAGATTCTTAATATTCTTACGAAAGAATGGGAAGCAAAGGTGACAGCCATCGAAGAAGCTAAAGGAGAATCTATGAGATCCGTAGCTGCTCTCTTTGGAAGTCTTTCTGAATATGAAGGTAAGTTGAGATTCAAAAAGGAACTTGAAGATTTCGATGATAAAAAGAAAAAGGGAGTTGCACTTAAAGCTATCAAAGAAGAAGAATCTTCCGAGAATGAAGATGTCCTTAATGATGATGAAATGGGAATGATCGTGGGAAAATTCAAGAAATTCTACAGAAGAGGTCAAAGGAATTTCAAGAACTATCAAGGTGGACCAAGCAAGAAAGAAAATAAAGAACAACAGATAGTATGCTATGAATGCGGGAAACCAGGACACATCAAATCTGAATGTTTCAAAAATAAAGACAAAAAGAAGCTGAAAAAGAAAGCATATATATCATCTATATGGGGTGATAGTTCGTCAGACGAAGAAAGTGACAACGACGAAGTAGCAAATCTATGCTTGGTAGCTAAAGAAGAAGAATCAGACTCTGAGGTAAGTGATTCTGAACCCTCTTATGATGAATTGTTATCTGAATATAATGCATTGCATACAGAGTTCATCAAAGTTGCTAAAGAAATGGTTAGTTATAAGAAGAAAGTAAAAGAATTAGAAAGTACTGTCATATCATCATATGAAATGTGTAAAGAGAAAGATAAGAAAAATAGAAGATTTAACAAAAATTGTTGAAAAGTTTACTAAAGGGAGTGAAACTCTCAAGGTTATATTAAATTCTCAGAAAGTGTCATTTGATAAATCTGGAATTGGATATAATTCTGTTCATGATAAGAATAAAGGATATAAGAAGAATAGTAGAGCCTATCTTAAATATTTCAGGAATTCTATGCATACATCGAATCCATTATTGTAATTATTGTAATAGGAAAGGACATTATACTTCATTGTGTTATTTCAAAAAGGGACAGGTTGTTGGAACATATAAATGGGTTCCGAAAGGGACACATACATCACATACTAACCACAAAGGACCCAAGAAAGTGTGGGTACCTAAAACTTGATCATCTTATTCTAGGTATGTCTCAAAGCATCTCTAGCAAACAAATGGTATATTGATAGTGGATGTTCAAGACACATGACTGGTGATAAAAATAAGTTCACCATGCTAGAAACTAGAGAAGGAGGAAAAGTAACATTTGGAGGAAATCAATCTGGACGTATTGCTGGAATTGGTGAAGTAGAAAAATCCGATGGTGTTCAAATCAATGGAGTATATTATGTTGAAGGATTATGTCACAACCTCCTGAGTGTAAGTCAAAGCACTGACAAAGATAACTGGGTAATTTTTGACTCAAAAGAATGCTTGATAGTAAGCAAGAAAGATCTACCTCTGAACAAAGAATCTATCAAGGCAAAGATCCGAGCTCAAAGGGACGGTAATTGTTATACTATTGATTTAAATTCAAATTCTTCTGAAAATTGTTTTCTTAGTCGATCAGAAGAAAGTTGGTTATGGCATAAGCGTTTGGCTCATGTCAATATGAATCAACTTGACAAACTGATTAGAAAAGATTTAGTTGTTGGCCTTCCCAAACTCAAATTCAAAGATAATATGATTTGTGAAGCATGTCAAAAAGGCAAACAAACTAAATCTTCTTTTAAAACAAAGTATGAGATTTCTACTTCAAAACCTTTACAATTACTTCATATGGACTTGGTAGGACCTGCAAGAGTAAAAAGTTTTGGAGGAAATTTATATACTTTAGTAATTGTCTCTGATTTTACACGTTTTACTTGGACTATATTTATTGCTTCAAAAGATGAAACCTTTGCTGAATTCATTATGTTTGCCAAAAAGGTTCAAAATGAGAAAGGTATTTCTATTGTTTCTATTAGGACAGATCATGGAGGAGAATTTGATAATCAACTATTTAAAAACTACTGCAACAACGAAGGAATAGATCATAACTTTTCTGCTCCTAGAACCCCTCAACAAAATGGAGTAGTGGAAAGAAAGAATAGAGTTCTTACAGAGATGGCGAGAGCATTACTTAATGAAAAAGAAATGTCACAAGTATTCTGGGCAGATGCAATGAGTACTGCATGCTATATCTCAAACCGAGCATATATCCGCAAATCACTTGGAAAGACGCCATATGAACTTTACAAAGGAAGAAAGCCAAATATTGCTCATCTTCATATCTTCGGGTATAAGTGTTTCATTCACAACAATGGTAAAGAAAACTTAGGTAAATTTGATTCAAAGTCTGATGAAGGTATATTTCTAGGATATTCTAATAGAAGTAAGGCTTATAGAGTTTTCAATAAAAGAACATGTACTGTTGAAGAATCTATTCATGTTGTGTTTGATGAAATTGAATCTCAGACAAAACTTATTGATGAAGAAGAAATGGATTCAATCAAGAAAAACAAATCTATTTCAAAGCAGGATGATTTTGAAACAAATGATTTTCAAAATTTAGAAGATGTCGATGATCATGCTCAACCTAAAGCATGGAGACATATGAAGGATCATCCAATTGATCAAGTTATAGGAGAAATTCATAAAGGTGTCAAAACTAGAAATAGAATCCTCAATGAGGTAACTTTTTCTGCTTTTATTTCTGAAATTGAACCTTCTAATATAGAAGAAGCTTTATCTGACAATGATTGGGTGATTGCTATGCAAGAAGAACTAAATCAATTTCAAAGAAATCAAGTTTGGGATTTGGTTCCTCGACCTAAAGATCATACAGTTATAGGGACCAAATGGGTGTTCAAAAACAAACTTGATGAATCAGCAATCATTGTGAGAAACAAAGCAAGATTGGTTGCAAAAGGCTATAATCAAGAAGAAGGTATTGATTATGAGGAAACATATGCTCCAGTGGCAAGATTGGAAGCAATACGAGTACTCCTAGCTTTTGCTTGCATTAAAGGTTTTAAACTTTATCAAATGGATGTGAAAAGTGCTTTTCTAAATGGTTATATTATGGAGGAAGTATATGTAAAACAACCTCCTGGGTTTGAAGATGAAACAAGACCTGATCATGTATTCAAACTTAAAAAGGCAATATATGGTTTGAAACAAGCACCTAGAGCTTGGTATGAAAGATTAAGCAAATTTCTTCTTGATCAAAGTTTTGTCAGAGGCAAAGTTGATACAACTCTATTCATCAAACATAACAAAAATGATATTCTAATTGTTCAAATTTATGTTGATGATATTATCTTTGGTGCTACTAACGAATCTATGTGTCAAGAATTTTCTAAGATTATGCAGGGAGAATTTGAAATGTCCATGATGGGAGAATTGAACTTCTTTCTTGGACTTCAAATCAAACAAAAGAAGAATGGTATATTTATATCTCAGACAAAATATTTGAGAGAATTGTTGAAGAAATATGGATTAGATAATGCTAACGGAGCTGATACTCCAATGAGTTCTACAACGCTGTTGGATGCTGATGTAAAGGGACCTAGCTTCAACATCACAAAGTATAGAGGAATGATTGGCTCATTACTCTATCTCACAGCAAGCAGGAAAGATATTCAGTTCAGCGTAGGAATGTGTGCAAGGTATCAATCCGCTCCTAAGGTATCACATGCAGAGACAGTAAAAAGAATCTTCAAATATCTAGGAGATACTTCAGAACTTGGTCTTTGGTATCCGAAAAGAGGGAGTGAGTATTTAATGACATATTCAGATTCAGATCACGGAGGATATAAAACTGACAGAAAGAGTACCAGTGGTCAATGTCAATTTCTCGGAGGCTCTCTAGTATCATGGTTCAGCAAGAAGCAGAACACAGTTTCATTATCTTCAACTGAAGCTGAATATATAGCTGTGGCAAGTTGCTGTTCTCAAGTGTTATGGTTGAAACAACAACTTCAAGATTTGGGAATTTATTTAAAAGAAATTCCAATTTATTGTGATAACACTAGCACGATAAGCTTGGCCAAGAATCCCGTACAACACTCAAGGACTAAGCACATAGACATTCGTCATCATTTCATTCGAGATCATGTTCAAAAGAAGGATGTCAAAGTGGAATTCATACCAACTCATCTTCAACTTGCGGATATTTTCACAAAGCCAATTGCAAAAGATCAGTTTTTATATATTCGAAGAGCATTGGGAATGGTTAATCCTAATGAGTTGTAAGTTTTCTTATTAAATATTTAATTAAATATTTATTTTGATGATAACCATACTGACTTTGGCATCGGAGTGTTAAAAACCTTTTTGCAGGTCTGTCACTCGAGCACTGGGAGTCCTGCTCGAGTGATAAGCTGGTTCACTCGAGCACAAGCAGCTCTGCTCGAGCACAGCACTATTAAAAATGCTCTGTTTCTTGACATGTAAAACAGAGGTTAACAGAGGAAATAAAGAATATCAAGAGACTGTATCTAAGGCAACAGTGAAAATCGAACTCACTCGCGAGTGAGGAACTCTCACTCGAGCATGATATGAACATGCTTGAAGTGAGGAGTGCCTGCTCGAGTGAAGAAGAAGAATTTCCTTTCAAAAGCTATCCAAATCATGGTTACTCAAATGATTTTGGAGGATTTGAGTACAAAGACACAAGATATGTCAAGAAATTCACAATCCAGGTACGTTTTACACATTTTTTTAATTTTCCAGAACATCACTCGAGCACTGATAGAACACACTCGAGCACAGTATGAACATCACTCGAGTACTAGGGTTCATGCTCGAGCACTGTCACTTATATCAGTTACGGGGGAGCTCAGAAACGTCGCACTTCCTGCTCTCACTCGAGGTGTTCTCTCACTCGAAGGGCGTAACTCTTCATCTTCAACCGTTTTCTCTTCAATCTTCTATAAAAGGTGATTATTACACTTTGCATTTCTCATTCGTGCCCTAATCTTCATTTGCCTTTCTTTCAAAAACTAAGAGTTTTGCTTCTCTTCCACTTTCTCTACAATGGCAAGAACTAAACTACCTTCTATCCCTCAAAGATCTAACTCTCCTTCTCCTACTCATTCTGCTGCCAGTGCATCTGGTACCCCAGAACCAACACCTCCCTCTCCTAAAATCTCTTCCTCACCGTCTCCACCTCCTAAGCCCAAGACCAAAAAGAGGACCCCGGCTACGAAACCTCATCCAAAACCTCAAATATCAAAGAAAGACCAACCTCCTCAGAAGAAACCAAAGGGTGTGGTATTCAAGGAACCAATAGTTACCCGGTCTCAATCCAAGGAGGTTCAAGGAAAAGGGAAGAAAAAGGAGTCAGAGCAACCCCAACAATCATCTTCTTCCTCTGGTGATTCATTCAACAAACAACTTTGGGAAGCATTGGAGAAGTCCAAACTTGAGAAGATAATTGGAAAAATTGCTTCTCAAGCCGGTGTTTCAAGTTCACAACATATTGGTCAATCAAGTGCCTCTGCTTCAGGAGCACCTTCTGCCTCACAAGCGCCAGTGGATGATCACATCACTAGTCCTCCTGAGGGATTCAATACTGAAGAACTTAAGGCATTGCCTCAGAAGGTATATGATGATGAATTTAGTCATAGACACTTCTGTCCTGTGGTATATGTGGATTTGGATTACCTTAAGAAGAATTGTCATTTGGATTTATATCCTTATCTTCAATACTATGATCCCTGGCTTAATATCCATTTGCCATACTCTCCCACTGTTGTGAAAACTTTTTATTGCAACATGAAGTCTCATAACATTAAGTCTAGATCTGGTGAATTGATTGAGGAAGCAGTATCTACTACTGTTAGAGGAAGATTTATTATGATATCTGCCAAGATCATAAATGACTTACTTGGTTACGTTGCACCTCCTCCTGATCCACCCTCTTTCTCTGCTAATGAAGCTTTCAATATTTTGAGACCAAAAGACCCAATAGGCCCCCTCAATTTCAAACCTATTGACATGCCTGATATTTACAGAGTTCTTTATTATATATATTCCTGAAGCATAGTCAATAAGTCCAAAAATTATACCCATTTTGCTCAAAAGGATTATTATTTGTTGGCTTCTTTCATTGCCGGGCAACAAAGGAATGTGGGGGAGATTATCTTCAACGAGATGAGAAGGTTTCGATTTTCTTCATCAAGATCCACAACCATACCGTACCCTCAGATTGTTTCTTTCATATTGATGAAAAATAAGATCTGGTATTTGGAAGGAACTGAAAGGGTACTCATCTCAAGGTTTGGCAAGACTCAGTTAACTCACATGGGTATCAATCTTCCGGTGAGTCAAACCAAAGCCACATCCAAGAGGGAAGCCACTCCATCCAGAGGTGATGAGGCACAATCATCTGCTCAGAGTCCTATTCCTCCACCTTCTTTCATTAAGGCCTCTCTTTCAAACCATGTTACTGAGGCAATCAATCAAGCCGTATCAAGTCTAAAGAAGGAGTTAGTGGCTGAATATGATAAGCTAGTTGAAAAGATGGAGTCACAGGTCATCAAATTGGTAGACAAAGCCAATACCAATTTTGAGTTAATGTTCAAGACTCAGGATGAGATGTCTCAGAGGATAACAAGTATGGAGACCTTCTTGCACTCACATTTCCCTTCTTCATCTTCAGAGGTGCCTCCTGAGACCACTCATACCTCTATACCACAGACTCATGTACTCTTCACCTATCCAGATTCTAATGTTGATGTTACTTTTGATCGGTCACCTTCTCTACCTCCCACATCCTCTGTACCACAGCCAGCATCTCCAATTGATCCTCTCACTTCCATGGTATCCTTTGTTCCACCTTCTGATACCTCTGTACCACAGCCCCCTTCTGATGGTGACAAAACGAGGGAGAAGGATGTGTGATGATTTCTGAGATTTCTGAGCTTCTGTGGGATGTTTTGGGAATTTGGGTAGATTGACTGTATGGGTAGGATTTATAATGTTATTATGAATTATTATGCTAGTTGATGTTATCTATTATTATGTTGTTGATCATTTTGAATTCAAGGTTAATATTAGTGAAGGTTTTCAAATTTCAAGATTTCAAGTTATTCATGAGTTTGATTATCAAGTTTAAATGATGTTTCAAGTTGTTAAAGTTGTTATTTATCTCATAATATGCTTATCTTGGTTGTTAAGTGTCCAGAGGAAGCATTGCAGGAAAACTTGAACTTGAAACTAAAACTTGATATGCATTTGGAAACATTGAACAATTTCAAAAATTTTCTATCTTAATCAATCTTTCTTAAACTTTCATCACAAAGGTTTTGTCATCATCAAAAAGGGGGAGAATGTTAGATCCCAAGTTTTGATGATAACAAAATGACAATTGTATGCAAATCATGTTTTTATAAGATTAAGAAAAGTTTACAAAGTTACCAAATGCATATAAGAGTGTTTTCTGGTATCTGCTGCAAAATTGAATTGGAGTGCTCGAGCATAAGTTTTGCACTCGAGCATAGATCCCTTTTGCACTCGAGTAGGTGCGAGTGAAAGCCAGAAAGTGTTCACCCGAGAGGTATGCCACTGTTATTTTCAATGATTCACTCGAGCATTGGAGTTTGCACTCGAGCAGAGAAGCCATTCTCACTCGAGCACATGCAAGTGAAGGCTCGCGAGTGCTTGGCCGAGAGCAATTGTTATCATGCTTCCTTGATTCACTCGAGCAGAGACATTAATGCTCGGGCATAAGCATTCTGTACTCGAGCAAGGTACTGCGAGTGCTTGGCCGAGAGTCATGAAGTGCAAAGAAGTGCAAGTGTGCTCGAGCACCACCTCATATGCTCGAGTGACACATCTGCACCTGCGAGTGAAAATTCTATCCCTCTCCAAATCTGATGCGAGTGCTTGTCTAAAAGGTATAATACTTGAGAATATTCTTCTCACTCGAGCAGAAGTCTATGTGCTCGGGTGAGGGCCTACATCACCTGCGAGTGATAAATTTATCTCTCTGAGTTTCTGATGCGAGTGTTGGTATTGAGAGCATATTCCTCTATAATATGCGTCTCACTCGAGCAGGAGTGAGTGTGCTCGAGTGAGGGTCCACATCACCCGTGAGTACAAAATCTCACTCTTGTCAAAATGGTGTGCGAGTGATGACCCGAGAAGTCACTCCTAGTAGAAAATGCAAGATCACTCGAGCAGGGGGAGTTGTGCTCGAGTGAGACCCCAATTCACTTGCGAGTGTGAATTCTGTCTCTCTGAAATTCCTTGCAAGCACAACCCGATAACTGAAGCACAAAGAGGAAAATAGGAAGATCACTTGAGTGAGCCATCCATGCTCGAGTGATGCTCTGCCAGATCATCAAAAATGCCAAGTCTCACAATGTTCAATCCGAATATGGTTTAATATTAGTTATTCATATCATCAATACTTATTATCATTGCTTAACATCATTTTGAATGTATTATAAGTATGATGCAGGAAGATGAACGTTTGAAAATTAGTTGTTACGAAGAAAGTCAAACAACGGTAGACAACATGATTACAAACACGTTCGCACCTACCGCATTCAGAATATTCAAACATGCGCGTGTCTTTCAATAGTTGCAAAAGTTCTGCTCCTCAAACGATGATTTTCCAAACGGGCAAAAACTGAAGCAACTATATATATACAGAGATTCAGAGATAGTCAAGAAGAACAACGAAGCACAAAAACTCACAAGCTAATACACGAGTCTCTGCTATTCATCATTTTCTCTGTATACACATTGATCTTCAGTGTTTATCCATTTGCTCTGTAAGAGAGTCTTCATATAATTTAAATTCTATGTTTATTTGATCTCAAGGTATTGGGACCTTGAGAGGGTAGTTTTCCTTACGAGAGAAGCAGTTGAGAGAATTCCTTGTTGTACCTTCCGCTCATAAGCCTTATAAGATACAAGCAGAAGAGAACGTTGCTGCTCGTAAGACTTACAGTGGTGTAAGCAGGAGAGAACGTTGCTGCTCATAAGTCTTGTATACATAAGCAAGTGAGAAGGGTCAAAGGTTGTTTTTCTGCACATAAGACTTGTCGTAAGGGGGAGAGAAACTTCTTATTAAGAGAATATTTCTGGTCGTAGTCCGTTCAAGGACAACTGTTGTTTTGTGGCATTCTGAGAGCCCATTGAATCTTGGAGGTATAGTGAAAATCTCAATAGATCTTGATCTCTGAGGACTGGAAGTAGGCCTGGTTGTTAGGCCGAACCAGTATAACTCTCTGTGTTCAAATCTTCTCAACTCTACTCTATCTACTATATTTTTCATATCACCACATCAAGCGAAAAATTTATAACATCACCCAATTCACCCCCCTCTTGGGTGAAGCTTGCCTCTTACATTTGGTATCAGAGCAACGTCTTCTCCGAAGAGCCTAACAGCTTGAGAAGGATCCGACAAATGGCAACAATGGGTGAAAACATTCTTCCAGACGGAGCTTCAATCACTAGACCTCCTGGTTTTGCTAGAGAACATTTTTCATTCTGGAAAGCTAAATTCAGAGTGTTCGTGATGGCCAATGAATACGGATTGTGGAATGTTATTCAAGATGGTGATTATGTTCCATTGAAGAAAATCGAAGATAGAGCAGTTAAAAAAGGCCCAGATGAATTTGACGAGAATGACAAGAGGTTAGTGACATTAAATAGTAAAGCCATTCTTATGATACAGAGTGCTCTTAGTCAAAAAGAATATTTTCGTATATGTACTCTACCAACTGCCAAAGATATGTGGGATGCTCTTGAAATTGCTCACGAAGGAACATCTGGAATCAAAGAAAATAGAATCAATACTTTAATTACAGAATATGATTTATTTCGTATGAAATCTGGAGAAAGTATATCAGAGTTTGAACTTAGGTATACTCATCTTGTTAATCAATTATCTGCTCTTGGAAAGTCGTTTGATCAAAATTCTCAGGTAAGAAAGATTCTTAATATTCTTACGAAAGAATGGGAAGCAAAGGTGACAGCCATCGAAGAAGCTAAAGGAGAATCTATGAGATCCGTAGCTGCTCTCTTTGGAAGTCTTTCTGAATATGAAGGTAAGTTGAGATTCAAAAAGGAACTTGAAGATTTCGATGATAAAAAGAAAAAGGGAGTTGCACTTAAAGCTATCAAAGAAGAAGAATCTTCCGAGAATGAAGATGTCCTTAATGATGATGAAATGGGAATGATCGTGGGAAAATTCAAGAAATTCTACAGAAGAGGTCAAAGGAATTTCAAGAACTATCAAGGTGGACCAAGCAAGAAAGAAAATAAAGAACAACAGATAGTATGCTATGAATGCGGGAAACCAGGACACATCAAATCTGAATGTTTCAAAAACAAAGACAAAAAGAAGCTGAAAAAGAAAGCATATATATCATCTAAATTTATAGACATCATTTCAGAGTGATTTCAAAGGCTATGGAATCCTTATTGAATCTAGTTTCAAGGCAAAATATAGAATTTAGCAATTTGGAAGCATATCATTCCCAAATTTTATTTTTTTAACCGCTGCTTTAGAGACTTTTCAGATTTTCTTGGCTAAATTCAAAAATTCATATCTTTTTGGATATAGCTTCAAATAATTCATATAACCTACCAAATTAAATCTTGGGATGTCTACTTTCATCCAGTAAAATTTCATAATTTTTGCTCATCATTTGATCTCCCAAAACCATATAACAAACTCACTGTCTTGCAGGCGATTTCACTAAAAACACTGTTCACCTTCCAATTTTCAATATTTAATTACTTTGGTCTTAAATATTCACCATTTTATTTAATATATAGAATAATTACAATATATTCTTGGTGAATAAAATTTGAGGTGTTACAATGCCTATATCTAACTTGTAAAATATTTTTAAATTCTTGGATTCTTTTAAATCCATTTATTTGACTTCCAAATGCAATTATTTTGCTTATAAATGCCGTTATTTATCATGTAAATTCCCTTATTTCTCTTGTGAATAGCCGAAATATTCTTGTTAATTCCTTGGTTTTCTTTGAATCTCTTTATTTGTCTTGTAAATGACTTTAGTTGTCTTAAAAATGCCATTTGTCTTGTAAATTCTTTTATGGAAAAAAAAAAAGCAAGGGCATTATTGTCTTTTCAATGAAAAAACTTAATTTCATTTTATAATTTTTTTCCAGAAATTTCATTTTATAATTTTTGTATACATTAATGATAATTGGGTAAAAGACCATGTTCTTTCAAGTAATAAAAAAACACCTTTATCCTATACAAAATGCAAACAAAAACTGAATTTTAAGAGATAATATTCTAGTACGCTCATCTATATTTTTTTAGAGTTCATTAATCTCTTGAGAAGACTGCATAATTCAAAGGTATTCAAATTATAATTAATTATAATAATTGTTGAATGAATAATTTAAATTACATGCTACAATGACAGGCCTTCCTTTTATTTTGTAAATACATAAGATTATAAAGCATTTTACATTAGATCACACCGTACTATTATACTCTATTAACATTCAAATTTTTGGATATACCAAAAGGTCTAACTCAATAATTTTATTAAATGTTTTTTCCGTCTTCCTTTACTCCTTTACAAAAACTTAGTAGTACTTGTCAACTATTTTCAACTCTATATCAAATGGCTTTCTTTGAATGTGTATGATCTATCTCAAATAATGTTCTACTATTTTCTCTTTAATAGATGTCACTCAAACTCTTCCACATATATGCTCGTTAGGAATCTTATTTTATCTTATATGTTATCCCTTTTACTTTATTAGGTCTTTTCCAATTACAAATAATTCTGTTATCTTTTCTCTAGTTAAACAACTCATCTTAAATTTTATAATTAATATCTCCACCAATTTTTCTATCTTTCCATAAGACTTATTATTAATATCTAAACTTTGACAATTATGGAGGGAGAAAAAAAAGGAATAATAATTGATTGTAGCCTAGAAACGTATTCCGCCTCCTGTTATAATAATTTTCATGCCCAGCATTGCACATATGTGATGGAATAGACAAACTTAGACGAAAATTAGACTTCTGTTTCCAAAATAATTTATTAGAAACACATTAGCCAATGACCCTGAGCTCACACGGCACCCACTGGTCCCCTGGTTCATACCTGTGTAGTGTGTGTGACTACTTTATAAATGATAATATATATGTGCGCTCTTCATTTGACCCCTATCCAATTGAAAAAACACATTACACTCACGGGTACCCGTAATCCCACATTTTTTCTTAATTTAAAAAAATGGTTAAGGGATAATTTTTCTCCAAAAGTGTCAAAAAAAGAGAGTAATTTTGCCCTAACCGTATCCAAATTAATTTTGACAGTTAGTTGACCAAATTATATATTCTGAGCTGACAGTCCACATGTCATTCGTATGGACTTCCTAGTCAAATTTGCATATTAAAAATAATAATATGAATGACATGAGGACTATCAATTCAGCATATTTGGTCAACTAACCATCAAAATTAATTGGGATAAAAGCTAGGATTCTCTAGCCTTCCCCAGCACCAAAGAAAGTTATAACCCACCAGAGGTACTACTTGGTGACCCTTCTCCCACTCTAGAGGCTGGAGAACATTACACTCTCTATTTGGATGTCTCACTACTGCATATTGTTGTAGATGCTCTAGTTCACACACAAGCTACCACCCACCATCATAAGCAAACTCCAGACGCTTCATGTAGGGTTACTGTGACATATGTTCAAGAAGGGGAGGAAGTTGTAGACGTCCCTGTTCTTGATGAAAATGTTGTCATACTAGGTCAGGAAATAGGATCTTTCATTTTTTGGCCAAAAAATCTTATTAACACAGCGGCTACATCTACAATGGTGGAAATACTTTTCTATTACTTGAGTTTTTTTGGCATCCTACTTATAATCTATATTTTATCCTTTAATAGAATCAACAATATGCGACAAAATTTTCCTTCTTGGCATGACTGCAACAGCTCCATAAAACATTGGCCAGATCGACTTACATATGCCTTATGGGATTGTGGGCGAAAGAGTGCCGTATCCCATTACAATTGATAGGAAAGATCTTAGAAAGTTCATAAAATTTGGAGGAGATAGATATAGGATGAGTTCACCTTACAATAATGTAAGTTTTTTTTTCCCTTCAATTAATGTAGTGGTTTTTGGGTTTTATATATTCATTAATTTATTTATCATTTTAATTCTATTATAGCTTCCTCAACAACATATGCATCGAAAGAGGAAGATATAGTTTATATAGATTCTCCTGTCCTACAAATACGACAAAGAAGAATAATAAGTTGGAACTAAGGATGATCTATGTGGGCTACACAATGGGAGAGACTAAATTGCCTTATTATCTAGCACCATTTCTTGAATATATGGTACGTATTTTAGTTTTGTCTATTTAAGATATTTAATAATAAATTGCCTTATTATCTAACTTCATTTTAATTTGTATATGTTGTTATAATTATCATTAGAGTCTGTGTGTTGTTTCTCCCATCATGAACACCCTCTATCGGTTTGATTCCTTGGGTCACAGGCCAAACGAAGAAATAAAATCCATCTTTAGCATGTAAGTTAATTTGTTTGTAAATCATCAATCGATTCTTGACTTAAATGAATTGTTTTAATGTCTATTGATTTTCAATTTAATGATAGTGCATTCAAGACATATAGACTACTGGGCGAGAAATGAGAAGGTAAAAGTAGAGAGCTGAAGTGGTTTTATCTGAGAGTAAGTAGTATGAATTCAAGTTCTCTCACTGACAATTTGTTTAGATATGCCTTTATTTATTTAACCATTTATTTTTAATTTATAGTGCCCTCGACAACCAAGGACAACTGAGTGCAGATACTATGTTATACTTTATATGTAAAATATCATTCAGAGTGGAGTTACTATAGATTTTGAACAGGTAATCAATCACTTTTTCATTCTCAAATAATAATATGTTTTGTATTGTATTTGAATTGTTTATTAATTCATTCACTTGATTGATTTATCTTAGCTTATTTTCCAATTTGTAGATTTTTGGTAATGACAACTCTTACATAGACGAAGACATTAATTTATTCTGAGACCTTGTTGCTGGACATCTTCTTCAACACATAGATGAGTAAAGTTTACTTTGATATTAGATAGTAGTCGTATCGACAAGTTTTGAACACTTTATGGTGATTATTATACATAGTAGTAGTAGTAGTTAACACTATGATTAGCTAGATGTTTTTGTACTACTTGTAATGACATTTTGGTTTATGAAGAGGTGCTGGATGATTTTTTGTACAGGGTTTAATTGTTGGGCAGTGAAAAATATAAAGTAATTTTTTTTTAAGAAAAAAAGACCTTTTAGCGTCCGTTGTTCAAAAGCATATGCTGGAAGAGACTTACGAAGCCCTATTTTTCCAAAAGGACGCCATAAGTTGCTTACTTACAACGTTTGTTTTGAAAAAAAGGTGTTGTAAGTGCCTTACAGCACCCCTTTTTTAATGTATGTTGTATCTAGACTTTATTATATCGCTCACATAGGAGTCCCCCAAAAAGGGACGTAGAAAGGTCCTAAAAACAAACATTAAAAGTGATTTCTGTAGTAGTGTCATGACCCTCCCACTAGCCATGCGACACTATCGGCCATGCCACACCACACCACTGTAGACTAGTTGTAACATGTCATCGTCAGTTGCCCGACCACCTTGTGGCGCCTCTAACTGTTGCCACCTTGCCTCCGCATAAGTGCCACATGTCAACATCACAAATTGGTGGATGCACTTTGTGACCAAGGGAAGGCTCAAACACTTGACCTTGCGTGCAGAAACTAGCAATGAAAAAATTCTGTCTCTAAATTTTTAGCAAGATGATGAAATTCTATCAAAAAATCTGTCATTCAAAATTAGCAAAGGAACTTCCGATTGAAAAAATGTTCCACCAATAATTTAGCTGGTAATTAATCTTTTTTTGTAGCGCATTTTTGGAACTTTCATAATAGCTTTGTGGGCCCCACCTTAAAAAATAATGGTAGTTACATTGTTTTAACAGTTGTCTTTTTTCTCTCATTTTAAACGTTTAAACGTTCACAAGTGCACTTTTACTCATTCAAAAAACATATGATGTTTGACATATATTGGTTAAATTTTTTAGGTATTTTTGCAATGTTTACCTTTTACATTCAAAAAATATATGATGTTTGACACACATTGGTAAAATTTTTTAGGTGTTTTTACACTGTTAACCTTTTTTAAGTTGAGAGTATTTTGGCACTTTTGGAACAATAACATGGGCCCACCACAAAAAAGTAACTATATTAAGTTATGTTTAATGGTTGTGTCATTTCCGCTTTCATCTTGATTCTTGTGAATACTTTTATACCTTTAAAAAGCAAATGGTGTTTATGCACTTTAGATATATAAGTTTATTGATATTTTTAAACATTTATATTCTCTTTCAAACTTTATTTTTCATCTCGTGAAATTTGAATCAGTTGTGGATAATTAATTCTAGTAAAAAAACAAACTACTCGTACTTAATTATTACTTGTAAACTACTTGTACAATTTTAAAGGCCTAGAATGATTCATTGTCTATATGATTTAAATAATAAAAGATTATCATGGTCAATAAAAGAATAAAAGATTATCTCGATACAAATAACATACGCATTATTTATTTGTTTAAATTTAAAAAGATATTTTCCACATCCCGTTCCATGCATGCATGATGTTCTATATAAGTAACAATAAGAGCTTCATGGATCCACACCAAACCAAGAGATCAGGAGAGGGTGTTCAAAGAAATTATCAAGTGATACTGACAAAATGGCTTTCTTTCTTCTGCCGGCTTTGCCACTTTTGGAACAAGACTTGCTTGTAGCCCTTGGAAATGCCGCAGCCGGAGCAGCGACAGCAGCCGTGGGAGAAGTGTTGCAACACAGACCGCAGTATGAAACACCCACATGGAGAGTAGCAAAATGGGAAGATCCACATGCAAGGGAGGAAGAGAGGAAAAGGAAGGAGGAGGAAAGGAAAAAGGAGGAAGAGAGGAAAAGGAAAAGGGAGGGGGAAAGGAAAAGGGAGGAGGAAAGGAAAAGGGATCAGAGGAGCAAAGGAAAAAGGAGATAGAAGAGAGGGAAAACAAGGCAGAAAAGAAAAGGGAAACATAAACAAGAATTCGATACGCAGCAGTAGAAGGAGCTGCAGGAGCAGTAACGACAAAAATATTATCAAAATTGTTGAGCAGCAGCGGCAGCACTGACAGTGGCAAAAAGAAGAAGAAGAAGAATAAGAAGGAGGACGAGTCGAACTACAGTGGCACTGACAGTGACAAGATGAAGAAGACGAGGAAGAAGGCAGAGGAGGAGAAAGCATACCACTGACAGTGACAAGGCAAGTCCATCAACATGAAAATTTGGATTTATCATATGCATATATGATTTGCTATATATTAGATTTTACAGTTTATATAGTGCACTGAGATGTTATTGTTTGTGTGTGTCCTTAACCTTGGTTTATTTGTATTGCTTGCTTTGGTTTCAGAAGAAGAAAAGAGAAGATTGGATTAAGAGGTGATAAATCATTGAACAAAAGGAGCTGATATATATATATATATGTATATATGCCTGGCTGGCTATAATATGGTCCACCTTAGTCATAAGAAGTTAAGAACTGTGTTAAGGAAAGTACGTGAATAAATGTACTGCCTAATTAGAAGCCAATATAGACACTTGGCTTGGCTTTACATATGTATGTGTGGGTCAGATAATGAATAAGACAGACTACAACAGACACAGATATGTGATCTATGCATTATGGTATTTAGAAATAAAACTTGCTTCCGTTGGTATTTAGAAATAAACAATCGTGTACATGCATTTTTCTGTCTGTCTCTCTCTTTCTTAGGGGGAAAAAAGTCATTTCAATTATTTATAACTTAGTGAATTTAATATACAATAATGAAATAGTTTAACAGATTGATTCATGTTCTCATTATCCATTTAGTATGGGATTAGATAAATAAATATTCAGTAACTTGTATATTAGATGATTAGTTAAGCGATAATATTTCATCGATCCTATACAAAACATAAACTAAAAATGGATTTTGAGTGATAATATTCTAGTATGCTGATTTATAATTTTAAAGTTCATTAATAAATCGAGAATAGACGAGATAATTATTAAAATTGTTAAATGAACAATTGAAATTACATGCTAAAAGGAAGGCCTTCCTTTTAGTTCGCAAACACATGAGATTATAACGTATTTTATAATAAGGGAAAAAGGAAATCATTGAATGTGTATAGCCAAAAAATATATTTTACTTTCTATATATAGAAATTTTTGTAGGAACCTGATTTGTTAAGTCATTTGTTATTTCATTACTTGTAAACTCTTAATTCAGGAATTCATTTTTTTAAGAAAAATAAAAATATGAAATATGTAAGCAGCCAATTAAAATTAATGTTAGCTGAGTTGTTGTATTTTAAATGACCATATCACAAATAACGTGACAAACAGGTTCACACAAAAATTTTGTAATTTTTCTTGCTATGCTTTGCACATGTTTGATCGAATGGACAAACTTTGACGTTTAAATACGACTAATTATTCCTTCGTGTTTCCAAATGAATTTATCAGAAACAACAAGCATAAGTACGAACCAGGAATCCCAACTCTTTTCTAAATTAAAAAAAAAAAAATCCAATAACTAAAACAGAACAGCATCAGCAAAAATATCTTCAATCGCTTTTTTTTTTTTTTTTTTTTGCAAGTTATCTTCAATAGCATAGTATCCTTCTGAACAATCTTTTGCATTTATCTCTTTGGTTCTTGGCCTGTACTAGGATTCCTACTCGGTTTTAAGTTTTCAAAGACCATACTCAATGCTTATTCTGTCACCCTTAGGTTGACGAAGTCCTGCTTCTCTAATCCATTTCAATGTAGTACTCCCATACTTATCGTGAGATCTATTTATTTAAATTGTAGAGATTGAATAAGCTAAACAAATTTCTTAATTATATATCATAGGTGACGTGATCTCTTTAAAAATACTTCTATGTAACATTAGATTATACAACATCTGGTTTTTAATATAAGACTCAATTAATTAATTTAGGAAGATTGATAAAGTTAAATAAAATACTTTAAAGTATTTTTATTTATCGTTTTTCTCTAAACTAATTTTTCTGGCTTATAAATTAATATATAATCTAATAAAACATAAAAGTATTTTAGAGAGATCATGTAACATATGCTATAATTAAATAATTTATTTAGCTTCCTTAATCTTTCAAACTAATTAAATATAATTGGTCTTATGTTAATAATCGGAGGTGGTATATCAATTTGTAAGTTAGACATATTAATTAGTTTGTAGAAAAAATGATACATAAAAGAGATAAAATAAAAAAGGTTTAACATTTGGGAGTAAATTTCACTCCTAAACTAGATCATGTATTTAGGTCAAGAGGAGTAATATCTACAGTTGGAAAATATTAATTTAGTGATCTTGTAAAGCACTCTCGAACTAATGTACTAATAGTCCTACCCGGATTGTTAACAGCGAGATCAATAGTCTTACCTAGAGTGGTGATAAGAGTGTGTTAACTAACCCGTCCTCTCTACTCAATTTCTTCATCATTAGATCAAAGTTTTAATGATTGATATTTATTTTGTAAGATTATTATTAATATAATATTAAATTTTAAATGACAAAAATAGATAAATAAATTTATATTGTTAAAATTTGATGTGAATAGCTTACAATTGTATATTTTTATTATACTCTTTTGGTTCTTAATATAAAATATATTTAAGGAGTTAACATTGATCCTAAATATAAGACATAATTTTTATATTTGTCAATCTTTTTCTAATTTACCCTTATTAATGCTTCCTCTCAAGAACAAGAGGGAAGAAGAAAATTAAAGAAGATAAATATGGTGTTTTAGAAAATAAATGTCATATTAATCAACTTAATTAACTTTCTTAATATAATTAATTTAGGTAAATATGTATGAAATTAAGGACCGGAAAAGTATTTACTTTTGAAATAATATTTCTTAACCATTAGGAAACACATTAATTATCAGCATAATTCGATTCCCACTTTTTTCTGAATTAAAAAAAAGAATATCCAACTAAAGCGGCACAACAGCAAAAATATCTTCAAGGCATGGCAAAATATTTTGTTGGGTTTTTAACGCAACGTTAACGTTTAAATAATTCATTAGGACACTTGAAATTGATATCTTTTCTTCAAAACACGCTGGGTGTGAATAAAATTAAAGCAACTTTGAAATGTGTGAGAATGAGTTAGAACCAAGGTATTAAAATCAGGATCGGGTATTGAACCGGTCGGGGTACTGGGTTAAGGGTCAGTGGGTCAAACCGGGGCCAAACCGAAGCTAAACCGGGACCAAACCGGTGAGAAATTGAAGATTTTAGGCTTATAGTATGAAATTCTAAAGGAAAAAGTTAAAAAAAAAATTCTTTTTGAAAATTGGGACCCGGACGGGACCGGTCTACTGACCGGTTCGGCGGGTTCCGGACCGGACCGGCCGGTCCGGTCCGGGTCTGAGAACCCTCATTAGTGTTAGACCTCATGTTTTGATGATAACAAAAGTATGGTTTGAAAGAGAAATGATTAATAATCAAGTTTGAGCTAAGTAATGACAGGAACAAGGTTTACTTGAAGTTAGCATGGAAGTATTGAAGATTAGCCAAGAGAAAATGCTGAGGAACTTGATCAGAAGTACAGTTTCTAAGGCATTACTCGAGGCGCTACTCGAGTAATGAGACAAAACTTGAAGTAACCAAAGAAAACTTCCAGTAACCTGACACCATTACTCGAGGAGCTACTCGAGTAACCAGGTAAAAACTTGGAGTTGCTCTCGGCCTGCTAATGTTACTCGAGGAGGTACTCGAGTAACCAAGTGAAAACTTCCAGTTGCCTTCAAGTTTTCCCAATGATACTCGAGGAGCTACTCGAGTACCTGTGTTTCCAAAAATGTGTAACTCTCGGCATTTTATACCACTGCTAATGTTACTCAAGGAGCTACTCGAGTAACCCTATGAAAACTTCCAGTTGCCTTCAAGTTTCCCCATGATACTCGAGGAGCTACTCGAGTAACTCTGTTCTGAAAATATGTAACTCTCGGCACTTTGTACCACTGCCAATGTTACTCGAGGTGCTACCCGAGTAACATACTAAAGTAAGTAAAAACTTGAGGTTGGTACCCGATTAACTTGATTTCTCTTTGTTTCATCTTCCTCGAGTACTTACTCTAGTATACAAGTGTTTCATGGTTTAATTTAAGTGGATTCCTCGAGTAAGTACCCCAGTATGCTCAAATATTTTCAAAGTAAACTTCAAGTCACTACCCGGGTAAGCCATGCTCAAAAGTCATAGTTACTCGAGGTGGTACCCGAGTAACCTATGCAAAAATGAATGCATTACTCGAGTCCCTATTCGAGTAACAAGGTAATTGCTCTCGGCCTTGAGATCTTGCCAACATTACTGGAGTAGAGCATCGAGTAATCAAAAGTTTTTTAAAGGATTACTCAAGGTGTTACCCCAGTAATCTATGAAGTTGCAAAAGCATTACTGGAGTAGCTACCCGAGTAAATAACTATTCCCAAAGGTCTGAAATTTAATTTACTCCATGCACTACCCGAGTAATCTTGTTTCTCTTTATTGACTTTCAATTAAACAAAGATTTCTCGATGTTACTCGAGGAGCTACTCGAGTAAACTTCAAGGGTTACTCGAGGAGCTACTCGAGTAAGCATACCCAGAAATTTAGAAATCATTCAAACTTACATTATATTATATTCTATATGATTAACATTTCATTGTATTAGTATTCTTAGTCTATTTACAGATAAACAATGAAGAAATCATATCAAGAAATGAAAGTCAAAAGAAACGTTCAAATGCCAACCACCGCCAACGGATATTTTTCAAAAACTTGAAAAGTCAATAGTGGCTGCGCACTCACCAACGGACGAAAGAAAATGTTCCAACGGTCATCACCAACATATCTATATATATGGGAACATCCAAACAGAGAAGAACAATCAAGCACACATACGAACGTATCATTAAGTTCATTGCTCTGTTTTCACGTTGAAATTGTATTTCTATACTTCAGTGATTATCATTTACTCTGTAAGAGAGATATTTCATTCAAACTCAATATTTGTTATTGAGATAACTTAAGGTTGTGGAACCTTAAGTTGGGATTGGATTACAACCTGTAAGGGGGAGCGAGTGTCCAGGTGTAAGGAACTTGCTTGTACTGAGGTGCCAAGAACCCACTGAATCTTGGAAGCTATAGTGAAATTCTCAGAGAAGCTCTGAGGACTGGACGTAGGTCAAAGTGGCTGTGACCGAACCAGTATAACTCCCGGTGTACACTTCGGTGATATTTCTCCTTACTCATTACTGTTTTAATTCTTTTGTCAAAGTTTTATATTTTCGAAAGAAATTCTAGTATCACCCAATTCACCCCCCCTCTTGGGTGAAACGCTTGATCTAACAGTTAGAACTTAGAACAAGATTATATATTCCAAAACTCAAGAATTTGACTTTAAAAAAATTAAAATCAATTTTAATACTTTTTGAAAAGCTAGAACTAGCTAGCACTCATTTCTGGCACAAAAAAAGAAACTTGCTAGCACTCATACCAGATTAAAACTTCTATTCTAAAAAAATAAAAAAAATATATTATTTTATTGATATTTTCCTGCAAACCTAACTTCCCTTGAGCTTTATATAAAATCATCAAAACAAGGGATCCAACACATTGTTAGAGAGTAGTTTTTGTCACGCCCTTATCTTAATTTCAACCCTTTTCAGAGTATTTGCGGAAAACGATATGCGGTTTGGTAGGCAACACAGAAATAGCATAACTATACTGATAATATGTGCATGATTACATAAATTCCCCATAGGGGTTTGTACATGATACTTACAATTAAGGTAGTCGCACAAGGTTATTAGGGTGTCTAAAATCATCCCAGTGAAACGGAAACTTCTTCCCGTCTTCGTTCTACTACTGTAATCCCCTCGTACGATACTCTGCATTGTTGTTTACATATCTTCTGTCGTCTCCTGTCTAAATTATTGGTAGGGGAGGGTGAAATTCAAGAGAATCTCAGTAGGAAACAAATACCGTAATGCATGCATGATTGATGCTATGTGTATGACATGTTAACTTTATCTAGATGTATGCCCCATAATGACATTTCTGCATGCTCAATGTTTCATACAACAAGACTATGGCCACAGCGAAAATAGAAACAGAGCTTCATTTATTCAAATATGCTCTACACAATCAAGTAAAGTAATCATATACATCATTACACAAGCAAAGATATCAAATACATGCAAATAAGGTAAGTCCCCTACCTTAACCCTTTTCTGCCTCGAAACGCGTGCCTCAATCTACGTGCAAACAGCTCGGGGCTCCATGTTCGATCCTACAATGTCAAATGTACTATTTAGACACTTTCATAGTGTTTCTGGGGGTTATATGATTTTATCTTAAAAAATTACTAAAATACCCCCGGGGACCCGACCCCATCGTACCTGGTCCGGCTGTACTTTTCTCGAAATTCTAACATGTGCTATCCTGACATATTTTCACCCAAGGAATACATTTCTGGACTCGGAATTACCAAATTCACTGCTAAAAGACGAAATTGCCCTTGGCAGCCCTTATTTCAGTGTTTTAGGGGCGTTTTTGTAATTATGTTTTCTCGGCCTTTTCCGAAAATGTGCCCAACTGTAACCCCACCTAATTTTCCCTCCTGAACTCAATGGAACCATCAAATCATTGAAAATCCAACTCTAAGACCCATTTACAATGCTGGCCGAAATATATAGGTTTTAAAGGGAAAATCAGGGTTTTTCGGTTTCGGCTCCGTAAACGCGTTCCTTTCTACTCCTAACCACCTTATTGACTATTCCATTAGGTTACAACTACCATTTAGTATCAATTTGAGCATCATAACAGCCCCACACACCCATTTTCCATTTTTACAACCAATGACAATCTGGCGAAATTTCACCGATTAAATTGTCCACAACAGCCAGAATAGTCAATATACAAGAGTTTGGAAGTTACCTCAAGCTCCCACTGGCTCTCCCTTTATATGACTGAACCCTAGGTCACTTCAACAAGCAAATTTGAGCTTCCAACCCTTGAATCACATAGGAGAATAGCTTAGGAACGGAGTTATACGTATTAGGAACCGATTTACCGAAGAAATCACTTACCTTTGCAAATTTTTTCCTCTCCTTCTCTCTCTAAAAATCTCAACTCTTCTCTCTCTCTAAAACTGAAAATGGCGTCAGTTATGGCTGCTGGAAGGAGATGATCACTTTTTATTTTAATATCTAATATCATATTTCATTTATTTGATAATTTCCCAATTTTCGGATTTTTACAAAATTCTGGCAGATTTCTGCCCAAAATTTGAAAAATCATAACTAATTCTAGAAGAATTGAATTGGAGTGATTCCAAAGCCTATAGAACCCTGATTGAGTCTAGTTTCAAGGAAAAATATATAATTTTTCTGAATGAAATCACAAAATTCCCAGAATTTCAATCTTTGCATATTGTTCCAGAAACTTTTCAGTTTTTCTGGGCTAATTTCAAAAATTCATATCTTTTTGTATATAGCTCTAATTGAGTCATATGACCTATCAAATTAAATCTTAGGATGTCTACTTTCATCATGTAAAATTGCATAATTTTTTGTCATCATTTGATTATTTAAAATCACATGATAAGCGCACTACCTCATAGGCGATTTCACTGAAAACATAATTATATTCTCCAAAGTTCACCATTTTACTTTCTTAATACCCCAAAGATATTAGAATCATTAGGGGATAAATCTGTGCTCTTGCTAAATTGGGAATTAGCAGTCCACTTAATTTAGGCTTATTCCCAAACCTCAAATCCTAAAATTTGGGGTATTACAGTTTTGATGAGAACAAACATGTACTTCCCGTGCTTTGTATGAAGAGATTATTGTCCTGTTAGGTTTCCTTAAATACAGTAACAATAACCATTTGCATTTCCATTCTTTTCATATTAGTGCATTGTACATAAGAACAATGAACAAAAGAACTTGTAACATGACATTTCAATGTTTGAAAAAGCACATTGTCAGTTGTTCATTTTCACACATCACAATTGCATACCTATGCATTTACGTTTCTAAATACTTCTTCGTATACTACATTCTTTGTAGTGTTAGTTGACCCAGAATGGTCATCCCCTATAACAATCTTGAGCTAGAGCCGGTAATATGGGCCCAACCCATGGGCTCAACCCGTGAGCCCACGGGTTTTGACGGGTTAGAGTTGGGAAAATTCCAACCCGCAGGTTGATGCAGGCCAGCCCGCGGGTTGATGCGGGTTGGCCTGCAAAATTTTTTATTTTTTATTTACATATAATAATTTTACAAAACTTATAAGTTTTTCACTTTTATCTTGGTACCCCCCAATCCAAAAAGAAAAAATCTTAGCTTCTTCCGTTCTTTTTTAAACAAAATTATTATATCTTGATTGCTTGGGGATGAGTTTATGTTTTGTTTATAAACTTTAACAAATTTGATAACTTTATCTCTTAAATTGTAGATTATGTTTTTAAATTTTTATAAGAGAAATGATTGATACTAGGAAGGTAAATTTAATTACTCATATATATGTGTCTTATATTTTCAATCCTCTTTAAAAATATATGAATTTTATTTTTCAAAAAAAAAAATGCGGGCCCGCAGGCTGGCCCTCAACCCGCACACTGCGGGTTAGGGTTGGTATTTTGCCAGCCCGCAGAAGTGCGGGCTGCACAGACCCGCACAGCGCGGGCCGCGGGTTGGTGCAGGCCAGCCCGCAACCCGCGGGATGGCCCGTATTCCCAGCTATATCTTGAGCCCATCAATGCTTCTCACTCTAAACAATGCAACTGTCCATGAGTGAAAATAGGGTTTGACAAATACAATCTAACATGACGCAATGATTGTCCTTGACTTTTATTGATTCTAATCGCAAATGAAAGTGTAATTAGGAACTGTCTCTTTTGCATGCGAAATGACCATCTAAATTAAAAAGGATTCATATTCATTCTATGTATCAGAACCTTCTCATTTGGTTTAGAACCATTAAGAGTAACTACCTCAATGACCTTCAGCCCAACATTGTAAGATGAAGACGTGTTCCATTGCATAAATCAGATGCTTGGTCAATATTTCTCAACAGCATTATAGGTGCTCCAAACATTTTTAAGAGCCTCATATTATATTTCTTAAACTATGGAATCAGGGGAGAGAAGTAAACATTAGCATCTAAATGAAGAAAATGAAAGTTGGTATGACCCTATAAAGCAAACAAAAGATGTATAATGAGACACGTATAGCAATCAAGATACTTGTCATCAATACCACTATACATTGCTAATGCAAGCAGGTCAAGCATTGCAACAAAACTAATCAGCCTGCCATGAATAAAGGGTTACTTTGTACTCAGTGGAAGGTCAAAGAACATGCTTTAGCTGTGACATCAAAGTACATATTTATAGATGTGTAGCTACAGCATGTTTGGTAGTGGGTGGACTGTAACCCCCTGCCGTAATTATATCCAGAATACGCAATTAAAGTGAAATAGAGACCAATAAGAAACAAAACTACATTTTACAAACCATCTACCAGACGGGGTTTTCATAAATACCTTTCGAAATCATTCATAACCTGGTCTCACATTCACATTCCGAATACAATTACTACACAAAGATAAATCACATTTAAATATATCAGAGCACGCAATGTAATAAGTCCGGCAATTCCGAATTCCATTTATTAACTCAAGCTTTATAGGGCACATTCGCCCATACAAGCCCTCATATGGGGATTACACAACAAATCTCAATACAAATAATCAAATCTTCATCCACATGTATTCATCCAAATAACCAAATACAATTATCCAAATATACATCCCAACTAAGATAACCAACTACCAACTTCAATCCCGAAGAAGTCTTCATCGCCCTTAGCTACTCGATATATCCTTGATCTACTACCCTGTCTGAAAGGTTAGTAGGGGAAGGTGAGATTCGAGAGAATCTCAATAGGATAACAATATCAATATGCATGTACAATAAATGTTTAATGCATGACATGCTTGTATCACACAACTCATGATAACACAATGACAATTTGCAAGCTCAATGCTTTGAACAATATACCTATGGCCATAGCATAAATTGAAACATAGCTTCAAATTACACAATATTATGCAAAGCTAAGACATGCACCAACACACTAACACATATATCAAGTACAAGCAGAAGAGATATGTTCCCTACTCTCTTTCCACGTAAGCTCCAGCACAGCTTACTCACGACCAGGCGAATATCAAACCACGTTCAGGGCGAACATCATCCCTATAATCAAAGTAATGACATAGGGTTATTCTTTATTCCAAAATCTTACTTTCATATCACTTAAAATTGGTTACCATTCATGACCTTTAGGAGGCTAATTAAAGCCCAAACATATGCCTAAAGGCTTGGGAAAACACTTGACCAAAAACCATCTTCGGAAGTCCAAAATGTCATTTTTGGGGGTTGGCCGCGGCCCATAAATCCACTGGCCGCGGCCAAAAACTGCCCAGAAACATTTGGGCCGCGGCCCAGAATCCGCTGGCCGCAGCCAAGAAAATCCAGTTTCTTGGCTGAACTTCCAAAAATCATAACTAATTCCACAAAAATCGAAATGAGGTGATCCTAAAGCCAAATTAAATATATTCAAGTCCTCTACATAGGAAAAATATTGGCCAATGCTGGAAATCACCACATAAATACAGAATTCCCCAAAACTCAAGACTATCCCAAAACAGAATCCATTTTCGACCTCAAACTTTGGACAGCCATAACTTACAGAAGACAAAACGAAATGGCACAAATTATGTGTCCATTTTGAATCTTGGGATGTGAAATTTAATACTGAAAAGTTTCATAATTTTTAGATATCATTTGCTCAGTTAAAACGTCCACAACACCAGACTGCCCAGACAGAACTCACACTGGACAGAATTTCCAGTTTTGCACACAATATATCCAATTCAATTCAAATCAATTCCAATAATTAAATACCACAACATGACACCATTTTCAACACAAAACAACATCCAATTCCACCATTCATATTCCACACGAAAATACCACAAAATCAGGGCAAAATCCTCAATTCACAATACTCAACCAATAACCACAATAGTTAGGTCAATAGTCATCAAATACTCACCTCTTCCTCTTCCCAATGCCAATTCTTTGATTCCTCCACTTCCCAAATTCTTCAAGCTCTCAAACACCTTCTCTCACAAATCTTTTGATTTCTCTTTCTTCCCTCCTCTTGCACGTCCATGGATTGTGCCAAGTGTCAAGATCTTGTCACACCTCCATGAGCTCACCAAGGCACACATACATGGGATCCCACCCCTTGATCTCTTGCACAAATCAATCCTAACCATTGATCTTGAAGTTACCAATGAGTTTCCTCTTCGGTAACCGATCAATTGGTCGGTAACTTTACCGTTTTACCCCTGATTATGGCAATTTCTCTTGAATCACCATCAAATACATTTTCTCATTCATTTTCTTTCACAATGCGCCCTCCCCTCTATTTTAAGTCAATTTAGAGGTTAATCCATAATTGAACTCAAATACAGGGTTTCGGCGCTGCTCACAGCACATACGAACCACATCCGAAACTCAAATCACATCATATTCTCCAAAAGGTTTATTTATCACTAACCACATCCACTTTTGGAGTCATTATCTCTTAATCACAATTTAGGATCTTGCTAAACTGGGGCTTAGCAGTCCACTAATCTCAGGCTTATTCTCTAAGCTCAAGTCTCAGAATTCGGGGTATTACATGGACAGGTGAAGTTAAAAAGGTTAACAACTGTACCTTTGCTAGTGAATTGAAAGAGCAGACTTAAGTTTAAAGGAAAATGAAGAGCAACATATGGAAATGGTGCCCTGACATATATTGATGAAGAGCAATAGATGGAATGGTGCCTTGACATATGAAACTGAAGATCAGACTTGAGTAAAAAAGATTTTTCATGATCAATACTTTAACATATATTTTTCAAAGTCACATCGTTTAACAAATTGACAATGTTCAACAAATGTTGACTTGCTTTCAATCTTATTTCTTCTAAGGAATATAGATTAAAAGTGACATTCATACAAAAATAAAAGGATCTGGACGATTGGTGACAAATCTGTTTCTGCTCACCATCCGACATATGTCACCAGTGCTGACATTATTATATTTGCATCAGTTCCCTTCTTCTTATGACTGAAAGCATATCTCCAGAAACATTAGTCCTAGAAATGAAAGAATGAAAGAAAGGCCTTGTAATATTTACAATACTTGTAAATGTTAATTAGGAGCACAAGAATAGATGGAAAGCAACATAAAAATTAAAAAATCTATAAAAATTTTCTTTTGTCATCTAATTGGAGGTGTCTGAACTGGTCAGGCAATATTGAACACATGAGCACAACAAAGTAAAAGAAGGAGAATTCCAAACACCAGAGGCATGAGAGTACAACTTGCTTTTGTTGATGTAGTAGTTAAGATGTGAGCAGTGGCAAAGAAGTGGCCTCTGAGTCAAAGATGACATTTAGGGACGTGCCCAACTTTTACAGTTATATTCAGGAAGTGAGGTTCTAAGAACCTTTGCATCTTGATGTGCACAACCTGTGCATCTGCTGAGAATCAATGCAAAGTCACTATATATGATTATAAATTTGCAATCCTATGGATAAGGAGTAAAATTGAAATGACATACTGCAATTAAAACAATGATGTGGATTGTTGGACTGGTGAAGTTGTGGTTCAATTCAGAAATTTGGTTGCACCTGTTATTTTATGCACCTAATGTTGACAAATGTCCATATGTTTTTTGCATTGATGGTGATCTTTTATTCTTCATTTTACCTCCTACATGTTGTTTTCAACATATTGAATGATTAGTGGAGGAAGTAAATAAAATGCAGGAATTATAACTTAAGGGTACGTGGATTTCAGAAGGTTTCCTCTCAATAATACTACTATCTGACAACCCATGGAGTGGACAGTTATATTTCTTTATTGGTTGATAACATATAGAAGAAGAATGGGTTTCATGTGTTTGTACATGTATACATCTTCGTATAACATAAAGCGTGCTGGTAACCACTCAACAGCAGTGATAACCTGTGTTTGAGAAAAGATGTACCTCTAATATGTGCAGTGCCTTATCAGAAAATTGAAGTTTCATTTCAGTGATATTTTCACAAAGGTAACATAACTAATGCATGTAATAATGAAACATAATAGTCCCAGGAGTACGTAAAGGGAAAGGCTTTTTAATTAATGCATGTAGATGAATCTTACTTCCTTCTCCCTTAAATTCTCGGTCCTTTTCTTCATATTGCTACTGAAATGTACTTTATAGAGTCTCCCAAATTGTCACTTTGGCTACCTCTAAATAAAAGATCATCAGATGTTGTCCACCTACTCTCCCTCAAGATTGTGAAGTCCATTTTTTTAAATTCTTTTTTCCACAAATAAATATAGAGAAAAGCATATAAAATAAAATAAATATTAATAAAATTATATTTTTTTAATTATATGTATTATTTAAATGTCAAAATTATATCGATTGATCATCAATTACATATTATACTAATCATTGATCCTCATAGGGGCTTTCCTTGAAATTTCGATGGTATTGACATAGAATTTTCCAAGTCAAAAAGGGCTTGAACAGGAGATTAGATATCTGTCTTCACTTTCCTCGGTGTTTAGTGAGACTTTGAGAGGGTGTGTGGAGAACACGAAAGACAGATGCTAACAAATTGAAATGTTCTTTATAGATTTGTGCAATTATAACACATAAAGAAACCGAGTTTGGCACTAAGTATTTACAATCTGCTCCTTCATCAACAACGCTTGACCAATTTAAATATAAATGACAAACAAAATAAATTCAGAAGCAGGACGTTTTAGAAACAGACATGTTTATGTGTGGCAGTAGTAGAAATAAGATAGCCAATAAGAATGCACACCGATTTATTTCTTTTCCTTTTACAGTTTCCTTCCAGGCAAGAACTCTGAAGATAGCAAATGACACATGGTCGTGAGGCCTTCAAAGTCAAATATTAATATAAGCTTATTTGTAATTGTCACCTCCTTATCTTATTTTAACTTACAATGGAATATTACTGCGTGGTTCAATGGGTAACATATGAATAGCATAAATATACTGATAATATGTACGTAATTACATAATTTCCCCCTAGGGGTTCATACCTGATAATTTCAAATAATGTAATCACACAGGGCTAGTAGGGTATCTAAACCCATTTCAGTAAAATGGAAACATCTTTCCGTCTTCGTTCTACCACTGCAATGCCCTCGTACGGTTCTCTTCTTTATTCTCATCATATCTTTTGTTTTCTCCTGTCTAAATTGTTGGTAGGGGAGGGTGAGATTCGAGAAAATCTCAGTAGGAAATAAATACCATAATGCATGCATGATAGATGCTATGTGTATGACATATTAGCTTTTATCTAGATGCATGCATGCCCCATAATGACATTTATGCATGCTCAATGTTTCATGTAACAAAACTATGGCCACAACAAAACAGAAACAGAGCTTCATTTGTTCAAATATGCGCTACACAATCAAGTAAAGAAATCACATACATCACTACACAAGCAAAAATATCATTGACATGCAATTAAGGTAAGTCCCCTATCTTGTGTCTTTTTTGCTGAACAGAAATAGTTCCTCAATCTATGTGCAACGATCATATAATGCCAAATGTACTGTTTAGACACTTCCATAGTGTTTCTGGGAGTTTTACGAGTCTATATTGAAAAATCACTAAAATACTGTCGGGGACTGGCCTGGCCTCGCCGTACCTGGTTTGACTATACTTTTTCTGAAATTTTGACATAGGCTATTCTCACATATTTTTGCTTAAGGAATCTATTTTCAGACTCAGAATTATCAAATTCATTGCCAAAAGACAAAATTGCCCTGGGCAGCCCCACTTTAAGGGTTTCAGGGGCATTTTCATAATTATGCTTTTTCGGCCTTTTCTGAAAAAGTGGCCAACTATAACCCCACCTAATTTTCCCTCCTGAACTCAATGGAACTATAAAATCATTGAAAATCTAACTCTAAAGCCCATTTACAGCCTTGGCCAAAATATGAGTTTTCCAAAGAAAATCGGGGTTTTTCAATTTTGGCTTCGAAAACGCGTTCCTTTCTACTCCTAACAACTTTACTAACTATTAAATTAGGTTAAACTACCATTTGAACCAAAATTGGGTAGCATAACACTTAGGCAACTCAATTTCTGAAATTAAAACTAATAGCAATCCGGTAAAAGTTTTTCGATTAAATTGCCCACAGCGGCCAGAATAGTTAATATACGAAGGTTTGGAAGTTGCCTCAAACTCCCACTAACTTTTCTCGACTTGGCTGAAAACCCTAAGCTCCCAAGACTGAAATTTGAGCTTCAAAATCTTAATCCACATAGAAGAATAGCTTAGGAGCGGAGTTATACACGTTAGGTAGAGATTTACGAAGAAATCAACCTACCGTACAAATTTCTCTTCCCTTTCTCTCTCTAAAAAATTGTTGTATTTCCTCTCTCATCCAGCTTAACTTCAAGTCAGTTTATGAGAGCAAAAGGTAGGAGATGAAGTTTTATTTCATTAGCTTATGTCATATTTCATTCATTTACTAATATCCAAAAATTACCAAAAACCAATTTTGTGTGCCTAAACCTATGTACATGTAACTTTGCTCATTAAGCCAAACCAATATTTCCTTCTTCATGTCACATGTAAGAGACACCTAGGGGTCCTACCCTTTGGTCTTAATTGGCTTCACAACTTGTTCCAGTTACATATATACACAAAGTCTCAATTTTGGTCAAAATTGCACTCTTTGCTTAAATTTTTCATAAATTCATATTAAATTGATAAAAATATTCTAAATATATTTTTCCCTTTTATTTTCCTTAATTAATTGAAATTAACTTCAGTTAATCGGAAAATAATTAATTTTGTGAACATTTAACAAAATTATGATTTTGCCATTACCTTTTCTTTTCATTTTCGGATTTAATGACAAATTTTATGTCCAATCTTGAAATATCATAACTAATTTTGTAGACATCATTTTAGAGCAATTCCAAAGGCTACATAACCTTTATTGAGTCTAATTTCAAGAAAAAATATATCATTTTGCTAGATGGAAGTATATCATTCCTAGATTTTAAATTTTTAGAAGCTATTCCAGAAACTTTCCAGTTTTTCTGGGCTAATTTAAAAAATGCATAACTTTTTGTATATAGTTCTAATTGAGTCATATGACCTATAAAATTAAAGCTTATGATGTTTACTTTCACCTTGTAAAATCTCATAATTTTTTCTCATCATTTGGTTATACAAAATCACATGACAAGCTCACTGCCTCACAGGAAATTTCACTAGAAGCATAATCACATTCTCCAAAATTCATCATTTTACTTTCTTTAATACCCCAAAGATATAAGAAACATTAGGGAATAAATTTAGGGCACCTAATAAACTAGGGTTTAGCAGTCCACTTAATTCAGGCTTATTCCCAAGCATCCAATCCTAAAATTCAGGATATTATAATAATAATAGAGAAGTTGGTTGAGCTAATGTTACCCACCTTTTCAGCATCCTTCTTCTAACTCTTACGCATTGAACTGAAGTCTTTCTCCCAATAACCCACGTACCTTAGCATGACCACCGATGATAACTAACGGCCAAACTCGTGGCGATCGGTACGGATGAAATAAGAAATACAACAACATTGTATACTGTGATAATCATAGGAGTGCCCAGTAAGTTGGAACTACAGGTCTGCATAAGGAAAAAATGATTAACGGTGTACATTGGCAGCGACGCAACAAACTTACCATCTCATCGTATATGTAAAAAAGATCAAATAACTACTTCCTTCATGGCCCGCACTCCTATCTTCAAGGTCAAGCTTATCCCTGGTGAAGAAGCTCAAACCACAAACTACAATGTTTTTTAAGCAATTGAGGAAGGTCCAAAATCCGCACTCCTATTCTCGATGGTGTAGACATTTTTTTGAAGCAACAAAATGGTGTGGGACACACATTATATAGAAGGAACAACATCATGGTCATATGTATTCAAATTTCAAACAAACCTTGGCGCCAACGATTTGCCTAGTATTTCTCGTGCTCCAGCACTGGGTAGGAGTTTTTTACAAACAGTTATATCACTTTCAGCTACCACGGAGCCCGAGGGTGTCGGCTAAGGCTTAGTAACAGTGGCAACAGTGGCTTATGAATAGTTACTTTGCCTCTCATTGAGGAGTTTTTTACAAACAGTTATATCACTTTCAACTACCACGGAGCCCGAGGGTGTCGGTTAAGGCTTAGTAACAGTGGCAACAGTGGCTTATGAATAGTTACTTTGCCTCTCATTGAAAGAGAACTAGAGTGTGCTCCCCCGTGCGTTGCACGGGGAGATTGTAAATCCAGAGTAATTACAATAATTTGGAGCTATTGTTATCATTTAATGATTTGAGATACTTTAATAACCAAAATTATATATAGACTTTCTTTAAATTCATAACCAAGCATGTAGTAATAAAAGACATTTGAGTAACAAACCCAACCCACAATGGTTTATAGATTGACCAAATATAAAAATGCATTCCCCCAACTGGATAAAAGAGGTCAATTTCTGTTAATATCTAAAATATGAAATTTCATATTGCAAACATGTGCATATATGTTAACAGAAAGACAAAGTGAAAATGACTTGAAATAATAAAATGCAAGATGAAATCATAAAGGGTGAAGTGTATCCCTAACAGTTATCTCACTCTTCTTTTAGCTTATTGGTGATATATAACAATCTCATCATGATATAATGGGTCAATGGGGATTTTAGTAAATAAAACACAATAATAAAGGCTCAAGAAAATTCAACTGCTTGATTTTGTTTATGGGTAGGTGATAGAACAACTTTTCTAGTGATACTATCCCTTATGTGTTGAACATGAAATTTCAAATTTGTAGTTGATTATGACATATGAGAATCTATCTGAGAACAAATTTTGTGTGAAACCAATTTTCATATGATAATATATACTATTCATTTACTTCATTCTAATTGTCTTACCCTCCCTGCACATTCATTACCTTTCCAGTTCAAGGTTAAAACTATCGTCCCCTACTGAATCAAATATTCTGACTTTTAAAACATCTGCTCAATTTGTGAGTTGAGAAAAGGGTTTTTGGGAATGGGGCATTAGAGAATTAGGGAAAAGACAAAAATAAAGGAATTCAAGTGCTTTGATTTAATATAGGAAAGTTATTATCGCTTCTTTAATTTGTCTCAGATCACTCAGAAGGGACACATCACCTAGCCCAATGATTCACATGGCCACTGTAATAAAGAAATTCAAGAGCTTTGCTTTAATAAAGGAATTAAAGTGCTCCTCACATAGCTAAATGGTACAAGAAAGATTTGGGAAGGGAGAGAATTGATACAAATTCTTTCATTTGATAAGTAATTTTGGCTCAATCTTTTTGAGAACTTAAATTCCCTGTCCCACTTAGGGCCCACCAATATTCCCTTATTCATGGGAAGATGAGATCCCACTAATTTCCTTTAGTGGAGGAAGATCCAAAAGACAAACACGCCTCCAAAAATATTTAAATTAAAAGGAAGGAAATTCAGATTTACTATAGAATTTGCTTATCATTTTTGGATTTTTGAAGGATTCCCACCTTACAAATTTGAATTTCATCAATAAATTTGAATTTTTCAATATTCACGCCTTGCAAATTTGCATTTCTGCAGAATTTGCTTATCATATAAAAAAATAATTTCAATTTTATTAATAAATAAAAAATATATTTTATTTATTAATAAAATTGAAATTATTTTTTTATTTATTTAAATTACAATTTATATTTTAGCATCTTTAATGACCTAAATTATATATAGACTTTTTTAGCATCTTGAGGAAGATGAGTACACTATTAAAGAGGCGGCCCCTGCTCCCTCTAAACTCATCCTTCAAATTGCCTTTTCTCTTAGCATACAACTCTGTCTTTTTCTTAATCGACAAATATAAACACGGTTCTCCAATTGCCTTTTTTTTTTTTATAAACACGGTTCTCCAATTGCATACCTAAATTATTTTGTATTATTAGCCAAATTGCCTTTTTCTTTTTTGTAAGATATTTTATATTTCCTTCTTTTTTTAATATTTCACTTATAATTATTTGGAGTAAAATTAGATTCTGGTATTTCTTTTATTATTGTCTTATTTATTATTTATTAGCTTTTATCAGATAGTATTTGTGAATTATTATATTATTAAATTATGTCTAGAGATTTTGCTTATAATATTATGATTTTTTAATATAATTAGTTACGCTCTAAATATTCAGTTTTCGCAACACATGCATTATGTTTGGATAAACTAATCTTACACAAACTGATTCCTAAATTGTTTTTGATGAATACAGTCGACATAAAGAAAAACCTTCTTTAATAGTTTACTCACTGCATTTGAACTAAATAAATTATATAACAATTGATAAAGCCAATAAGCGTGTTATCAAAACAATTCGAAGCAAAATCAATGTGATTTCAAGTAATTCAACAAAAAGGAATCTCAATAATACATACTATAATTATAAGTGAAGCAGAAAATATAATATAGAAACACACGTATTTCAGTGTATAATTTACGACAAATGGTATATTCTTCTCTTGTTGCACTCTCAAGCACAAAAACAACTGCTTCCATTGTTAGAATTTGTTCAAGAAAATATAGTGTGGCAACACACCTTTCCCACTTGGTGAAAATTATTTTTATTTTTAATTCGATAAAAGGTTAGTTTGAAAGAGATATATAAATTTGTTACAGTATTACTAATTTAATTTAATTAATCTGATGGGGTATTTGTATTTGGATTTAAAATTCAAGCATGATGGTCAACTAATTTAGGACTTATATAAATAATCTGATGCAGGAACAAAGACGGGAAAAGCCAAGACGCGACAATTACAAATGTAAAAATGAAAGGTCAGAATAATATACTTATGCTGATGCTTGATGAAGAACTGATGATGATAATGATGAATCCATAAACTATGGTTGAGTCCTTTTATGGACGATCAAATGTGAAAAATTGGCGGGAATAAATTTGGCATGGAAAGAAACGAAGCATGTTCCTGATGAAGTAATATTTTATGAATCTCTCCATACCACAATATTAAAATCCTGCACGCATGAACAGCATTGGTTGATGTGCTTATTAGCTTCTTTGGTACTGTAGAGACTTGTCTACCATTATGAACTTATTTATCAAAAGAATACACCAATAATATTGGAGAAAGGAACAATGCTTGATGAGATTCCTTTTATTATTAGCATTAACTTTGGAAGCTGATTGATATGATAATAGAATTAGAAAATTGCAAATAGCACGTAATAAATAATATATAATAATATACACAACATGGACAAAGGATTGTGCACGCATAAGAAGCATTGTGCTTATTATATTCTTTGGTGGTGTAGAGACTTGTCTGCCATCAAAAGCATAAAAAGAGGGAAGGGCAGGAGTTTTGAAAAGGTGTGTGTTGAGTTTTTAAAATAATATTTAAATCACATAATTTGAAGATGAAAGATACCTTTTGAACTTGGCAAAAAAAAAATGATACCTTTTGAACAAAAAAAAGATCAAAGCTACTGTCGTGCTTCTTATGTGTTCATGTCGGTAGAATTAGAAAATTGCAAAAATCACATAAAAAATAATATATAATAATATACACAACATGGAAGGATTTTCTCCAATCGGAAAAATAAAGTCATGCACGCATAAAAAGCTGTGTGTTGAGTTTCGAAAAGTACACAGACATCATAAGGAAGAGTAAGTGATTTGGAATGTTGTGGGAAGGAAAGAGAAACTGATATTTGAAAGTGCACAGGCGAGGGGATTACTTGTTTGCATCAAATAGGAGAGCAAGTTGATTTGGACTGTTATGACTTTTCCTGTGATTGAGCCGGTTATTAGCCCAATGAGAATATTTTATCCTGATTTATATTGTTTGCAAAATAAAACATCAGGGATTAATTTTGTTTAATAAAAAAGTGAAAAAGTACATGATATTATATTCAATTAAAATAATAAAAATTTGATGAGCATTGATATTATATTCAATTAAAAAAGCTAATTGCCACCAAATAATTGCTTTCACTTTTTTGCTTTAACTCTTCTTACCCAGCAATAATTAACTCTAATTGCCACCAAATAAAAGCTAATTAACTCTTCTTACCCAGCAATAATTGCTTTCACTTTTTTGCTTTAGTAAATAGTAGGATCCCTTGCGCTTTTATTTACACCTCCATGTTATGTCGATCGCTGTCCCAATTCCAACATGGCCTACTGCATCTTAAGTATATATGCTCTTCATTATATATATTTATATATAAGTGCTTTGGTGGTTACCTAAAAGAAAGGGAAATTTGATGAAACGGATGGAATGGGTGAGCAATTAAGGAGAAAGTATGAAATTCTATTGTGCCCTTGTGGTTATAATCTCACACCGCTAGACTCTGTGTTGGTACCAATGCATGATGTATTTAATTTTAAATATATCAACAGAATACTGTTGTTGAATTATAATTATTGAATTTTTTTTTTAATTATTGTTCTAAAGTATGAAAACTACAAAATAATAAGAATACTGTTGTTGAATTATAAATATTGATTTTTTTTATATTTTAATATTATTGTTCTAAAGTAAGAAAACTACAAAAGCTGTTTTAAACCAATTCATTAACGGTTTTTTTTTTTAAAGCTGGCTTTTTTTAACTTTAGGTGGGCAATAATGATACTGCTTTTTTAAAAAGGAAACTGAGTGGAACTCTATGAGGCATCCGAAATTATCATCATCATCTTACCATAATTTGGATCAGAAGACTATCACCTTTTTCTTCTTCTTCTTCCTCTCCTCTCGCCAGCGGTGATCAGATCCAGAAGCTTGACTTGAGTATCGCATGACAGCTCCCACTCCTTTTTTCTTCTCAGTTCTTACCGGCACCACAAAACTCAACGCCGTACTTTTTCATCCACCACGGTC